>OX451735.1:1205668890-1205673890 GCA_948472305.1 Vicia faba
TGTTGTTGACGTTGTTGTTGTTGTTGTTGTTTATTTAACGTTGTTTTAGTATTGTTGTTTATTTGACATTGTTGTTGTTATTTATTTGACGTTGTTGTGGGTGACATTGTTGTTGTTGTTGTTGTTTATTTGATGTTGTTGTTGTTGTTTATTTGACGTAGTTGTTGTTGGTGACGTTGTTGTTGTTGTTGTTGTTTATTTGACGTTTTTGTTGTTGTTGATGTTGTTGTTGTTGTTGACATTGTTGTTGTTTATTTGACGTTTTTGTTGTTATTGATGTTGTTGTTGTTTTTGTTGTTGTTTATTTGTTGTTGTTGTTATTGTTGTTGTTGTTGTTTATTTGACGTTGTTGTTGTTGACATTGTTGTTTATTTGACGTTGTTGTTGTTGTTTATTTGACGTTGTTGTTGTTGTTGACGTTGTTGTTGTTGTTATTTATTTGACATTGTTGTTGTTGTTGACGTTGTTGTTGTTGTTGTTTATTTGACATTGTTGTTGTTGTTGTTTTTGACGTTGTTCTTGTTGTTGTTGTTTATTTGATGTTGTTTTAGTATTGTTGTTTATTTGACATTGTTGTTGTTATTTATTTGACGTTGTTGTGGGTGACATTGTTGTTGCAGTTTATTTGACGTTGTTGTTGTTGTTGTTTATTTGACGTAGTTGTTGTTGTTGACGTTGTTGTTGTTGTTGTTTATTTGACGTTTTTGTTGTTGTTGATGTTGTTGTTGTTGTTGTTGTTGTTTATTTGACGTTGTTGTTGTTGTTGTTATTGTTGTTGTTTATTTGACATTGTTGTTGTTGTTTATTTGACGTTGTTGTTGTTGTTGTTTATTTGACGTTGTTGTTGTTGTTGTTATTGTTGTTGTTGTTGTTGTTTATTTGACGTTGTTGTTGTTGTTGTTGTTGTTGTTGTTTATTTGACGTTGTTGTTGTTGACGTTGTTGTTGTTGTTTATTTGACGTTGTTGTTGTTGTTGTTGTTGTTTATTTGACATTGTTGTTGTTGTTGTTATTGTTTATTTGATGTTGTTGTTGTTCTTTATTTGACGTTGTTGTCTTTGTTGACGTTGTTGTTGTTTATTTGACGTTGTTGTTGTTGACGTTGTTTTTGTTGTTGTTTATTTGACGTTGTTGTTGTTTCTTTATTTGACGTTGTTGTTGTTGTTTATTTGACGGTGTTGTTGTTGTTGTTTGTTTGACGTTGTTGTTGTTGTTGTTTATTTGACGTTGTTGTTGTTGTTGACGTTGTTGTTGTTTATTTGACGTTGTTGTGGTTGACATAGTTGTTGTTGTTGTTTATTTGACGTTGTTGTTATTGTTGACGTTGTTATTGTTGTTGTTTATTTGACGTTGTTGTTGTTGTTGTTTATTTGACGTTGTTGTTGTTGTTGTTGTTTATTTGACGTTGTTGTTGTTGTTTATTTTACGGTGTTGTTGTTGTTGTTGTTGTTTATTTGACGTTGTTGTTGTTGTTTATTTGACGTTGTTGTTGTTGTTTATTTGACGTGGTTGTTGTTGTTGTTTATTTGACATTGTTGTTGTTGTTGTTGACGTTGTTGTTTATTTGACGTTGTTGTTTATTTGATGTTGTTGTTGTTGTTGACGTTGTTGTTTATTTGACGTTGTTGTTGTTGTTGACGTTGTTGTTGTTGTTTATTTGACGTTGTTGTTATTTATTTGACATTGTTGTTGTTGTTGACGTTGTTGTTGTTGTTATTTATTTGACATTGTTGTTGTTGTTGTTGTTGACGTTGTTGTTGTTGTTTATTTGATGTTGTTTTAGTATTGTTGTTTATTTGACATTGTTGTTGTTATTTATTTGACGTTGTTGTGGGTGACATTGTTGTTGTTGTTTATTTGACGTTGTTGTTGTTGTTTATTTGACATTGTTGTTGTTATTGTTATTGTTTATTTGACGTTGTTGTTGTTGTTGTTTATTTGACGTTGTTGTTGTTGTTGACGTTGTTACTGTTGTTGTTTATTTGACGTTAATGTTGTTGTTGTTTATTTGACGGTGTTGTTGTTGTTGTTGTTTGTTTGACGTTGTTGTTGTTGTTGTTTATTTGACGTTGTTGTTGTTGTTGACGTTGTTGTTGTTTATTTGACGTTGTTGTTGTTGACATAGTTGTTGTTGTTGTTTATTTGACGTTGTTATTATTGTTAACGTTGTTATTGTTGTTGTTTATTTGACGTTGTTGTTGTTGTTGTTGTTTATTTGACGTTGTTGTTGTTGTTGTTGTTGTTGTTGACTTAGTTCTTGTTGTTGTTTATTTGACATTGTTGTGGTTGTTGACGTTGTTGTTTATTTGACGTTGTTGTTGTTGTTGTTGACGTTGTTGTTTATTTGACGTTGTTGATGTTGTTGACGTTGTTGTTGTTTATTTGACGTTGATGTTGTTATTTATTTGACATTGTTGTTGTTGTAAACGTTGTTGTTGTTGTTATTTATTTGACATTGTTGTTGTTGTTGTTGACGTTGTTGTTGTTGTTTATTTGATGTTGTTTTAGTATTGTTGTTTATTTGACATTGTTGTTGTTATTTATTTGACGTTGTTGTGGGTGACATTGTTGTTGTTGTTTATTTGACGTTGTTTTTGTTGTTTATTTGACATTGTTGTTGTTATTGTTATTGTTTATTTGACATTGTTGTTGTTGTTGTTGTTGTTTATTTGACGTTGTTGTTGTTGTTGACGTTGTTGTTGTTGACGTTGTTTTTGTTGTTGTTTATTTGACGTTGTTGTTGTTGTTTATTTGACGTTAATGTTGTTGTTGTTTATTTGACATTGTTGTTGTTATTGTTGTTGTTTATTTGACGTTGTTGTTGACGTTGTTGTTGTTGTTGTTTATTTGTCGTTGTTGTTGTTGTTGACATAGTTGTTGTTGTTGTTGTTGTTGTTTATTTGACGTTGTTGTTGTTGTTCTTGACATTGTTGTTGTTGTTTATTTTGATGTTGATATTGTTGTTTATTTGACATTGTTGTTGTTGTTGACATTGTTGTTGTTGTTTATTTGACATTGTTATTGTTGTTGACATTGTTGTTGTTGTTGTTTATTTGACGTTGTTGTTGTTGTTGTCTATTTGACGTTGTTGTTGTTGTTTATTTGACGTTGTTGTTGCTGACGTTGTTGTTGTTGTTTATTTGAAGTTGTTGTTGTTATTTATTTGACATTGTTGTTGTTGTTGACGTTGTTGTTGTTGTTGTTGTTTATTTGACATTGTTGTTGTTGTTGTTGACGTTGTTGTTGTTGTTGTTTATTTGATGTTGTTTTAGTATTGTTGTTTATTTGACATTGTTGTTGTTATTTATTTCACGATGTTGTGGGTGACATTGTTGTTGTTGTTTATTTGACGTTGTTGTTGTTGTTTATTTGACGTAGTTGTTGTTGTTGACATTGTTGTTGTTGTTTATTTGACATTTTTGTTGTTGTTGTTGTTGTTGTTGTTGTTGTTTATTTGACGTTGTTGTTGTTGTTATTGTTGTTGTTTATTTGATGTTGTTGTTGTTTTTATTTATTTGACGTTGTTGTTGTTATTGTTTATTTGACGTTGTTGTTGTTGTTGTTTATTTGACATTGTTGTTGTTGTTGTTGTTGTTGTTGCTTATTTGTTGTTTTTTTGACGTTGTTGTTATTGTTGTTGTTTATTTGATGTTGTTGTTGTTTATTTGACGTTGTTGTTGTTGTTGACGTTGTTGTTGTTGTTTATTTGATGTCGTTGTTGTTATTTAATTGACATTGTTGTTGTTGTTGACGTTGTTGTTGTTGTTGTAATTTATTTGACATTGTTGTTGTTGTTGACGTTGTTGTTGTTGTTGTTGTCTATTTGACGTTGTTTTAGTATTGTTGTCTATTTGACATTGTTGTTGTTATTTATTTGACGTTGTTGTGGGTGACATTGTTGTTGTTGTTGTTTATTTGATGTTGTTGTTGTTGTTGTTTATTTGACGTTGTTGTTGTTGTTGACGTTGTTGTTGTTGTTGTTGTTGTTGTTGTTTATTTGACGTTTTTATTGTTGTTGATGTTGTTATTGTTGTTGACATTGTTGTTGTTTATTTGACGTTTTTGTTGTTGTTGATGTTGTTGTTGTTTTTGTTGTTGTTTATTTGTTGTTGTTGTTATTGTTGTTGTTGTTGTTTATTTGACGTTGTTGTTGTTGACATTGTTGTTTATTTGACGTTGTTGTTGTTGTTGTTGACGTTGTTGTTGTTGTTGTTGACTTAGTTCTTGTTGTTGTTTATTTGACATTGTTGTGGTTGTTGACGTTGTTGTTTATTTGACGTTGTTGTTGTTGTTGTTGACGTTGTTGTTTATTTGACGTTGTTGATGTTGTTGACGTTGTTGTTGTTTATTTGACGTTGATGTTGTTATTTATTTGACATTGTTGTTGTTGTAAACGTTGTTGTTGTTGTTATTTATTTGACATTGTTGTTGTTGTTGTTGACGTTGTTGTTGTTGTTTATTTGATGTTGTTTTAGTATTGTTGTTTATTTGACATTGTTGTTGTTATTTATTTGACGTTGTTGTGGGTGACATTGTTGTTGTTGTTTATTTGACGTTGTTTTTGTTGTTTATTTGACATTGTTGTTGTTATTGTTATTGTTTATTTGACATTGTTGTTGTTGTTGTTGTTTATTTGACGTTGTTGTTGTTGTTGACGTTGTTGTTGTTGACGTTGTTTTTGTTGTTGTTTATTTGACGTTGTTGTTGTTGTTTATTTGACGTTAATGTTGTTGTTGTTTATTTGACATTGTTGTTGTTATTGTTGTTGTTTATTTGACGTTGTTGTTGTTGTTGTTGTTGTTGTTGTTGTTTATTTGTCGTTGTTGTTGTTGTTGACATAGTTGTTGTTGTTGTTGTTGTTGTTTATTTGACGTTGTTGTTGTTGTTCTTGACATTGTTGTTGTTGTTTATTTTGATGTTGATATTGTTGTTTATTTGACATTGTTGTTGTTGTTGACATTGTTGTTGTTGTTTATTTGACATTGTTATTGTTGTTGACAT
>OX451735.1:1205676390-1205683890 GCA_948472305.1 Vicia faba
TTGTTGTTGCTTATTTGTTGTTTTTTTTACGTTGTTGTTATTGTTGTTGTTTATTTGATGTTGTTGTTGTTTATTTGACGTTGTTGTTGTTGTTGACGTTGTTGTTGTTGTTTATTTGATGTCGTTGTTGTTATTTAATTGACATTGTTGTTGTTGTTGACGTTGTTGTTGTTGTTGTAATTTATTTGACATTGTTGTTGTTGTTGACGTTGTTGTTGTTGTTGTTGTCTATTTGACGTTGTTTTAGTATTGTTGTCTATTTGACATTGTTGTTGTTATTTATTTGACGTTGTTGTGGGTGACATTGTTGTTGTTGTTGTTTATTTGATGTTGTTGTTGTTGTTGTTTATTTGACGTTGTTGTTGTTGTTGACGTTGTTGTTGTTGTTGTTGTTGTTGTTTATTTGACGTTTTTGTTGTTGTTGATGTTGTTATTGTTGTTGACATTGTTGTTGTTTATTTGACGTTTTTGTTGTTGTTGATGTTGTTGTTGTTTTTGTTGTTGTTTATTTGTTGTTGTTGTTATTGTTGTTGTTGTTGTTTATTTGACGTTGTTGTTGTTGACATTGTTGTTTATTTGACGTTGTTGTTGTTGTTTATTTGACGTTGTTGTTGTTGTTATTTATTTGACATTGTTGTTGTTGTTGACGTTGTTGTTGTTGTTGTTGTTTATTTGACATTGTTGTTGTTGTTGTTTTTGACGTTGTTCTTGTTGTTATTGTTTATTTGATGTTGTTTTAGTATTGTTGTTTATTTGACATTGTTGTTGTTATTTATTTGACGTTGTTGTGGGTGACATTGTTGTTGCTGTTTATTTGACGTTGTTGTTGTTGTTGTTTATTTGACGTAGTTGTTGTTGTTGACGTTGTTGTTGTTGTTGTTGTTGTTTATTTGACGTTTTTGTTGTTGTTGATGTTGTTGTTGTTGTTGTTGTTGTTTATTTGACGTTGTTGTTGTTGTTATTGTTGTTGTTTATTTGACATTGTTGTTGTTGTTTATTTGACGTTGTTGTTGTTGTTGTTGTTTATTTGACGTTGTTGTTGTTGTTATTGTTGTTGTTGTTGTTTATTTAACGTTGTTGTTGTTGTTGTTGTTTATTTGACGTTGTTGTTGTTGACGTTGTTGTTGTTGTTTATTTGACGTTGTTGTTGTTGTTGTTTATTTGACATTGTTGTTGTTGTTGTTATTGTTTATTTGATGATGTTGTTGTTCTTTATTTGACGTTGTTGTCTTTGTTGACATTGTTGTTGTTTATTTGACGTTGTTGTTGTTGACGTTGTTTTTGTTGTTGTTTATTTGACGTTGTTGTTGTTTCTTTATTTGACGTTGTTGTTGTTGTTTATTTGACGGTGTTGTTGTTGTTGTTGTTTGTTTGACGTTGTTGTTGTTGTTGTTTATTTGACGTTGTTGTTGTTGTTGACGTTGTTGTTGTTTATTTGTCGTTGTTGTTGTTGACATAGTTGTTGTTGTTGTTGTTGTTTATTTGACGTTGTTGTTGTTGTTCTTGACATTGTTGTTGTTGTTTATTTTGATGTTGATATTGTTGTTTATTTGACATTGTTGTTGTTGTTGACATTGTTGTTGTTGTTTATTTGACATTGTTATTGTTGTTGACATTGTTGTTGTTGTTGTTTATTTGACGTTGTTGTTGTTGTTGTTGTCTATTTGACGTTGTTGTTGTTGTTTATTTGACGTTGTTGTTGCTGACGTTGTTGTTGTTGTTTATTTGAAGTTGTTGTTGTTATTTATTTGACATTGTTGTTGTTGTTGACGTTGTTGTTGTTGTTGTTGTTTATTTGACATTGTTGTTGTTGTTGTTGACGTTGTTGTTGTTGTTGTTTATTTGATGTTGTTTTAGTATTGTTGTTTATTTGACATTGTTGTTGTTATTTATTTCACTTTGTTGTGGGTGACATTGTTGTTGTTGTTTATTTGACGTTGTTGTTGTTGTTTATTTGACGTAGTTGTTGTTGTTGACATTGTTGTTGTTGTTTATTTGACATTTTTGTTGTTGTTGTTGTTGTTGTTGTTGTTGTTTATTTGACGTTGTTGTTGTTGTTATTGTTGTTGTTTATTTGATGTTGTTGTTGTTTTTATTTATTTGACGTTGTTGTTGTTATTGTTTATTTGACGTTGTTGTTGTTGTTGTTTATTTGACATTGTTGTTGTTGTTGTTGTTGCTTATTTGTTGTTTTTTTGACGTTGTTGTTATTGTTGTTGTTTATTTGATGTTGTTGTTGTTTATTTGACGTTGTTGTTGTTGTTGACGTTGTTGTTGTTGTTTATTTGATGTCGTTGTTGTTATTTAATTGACATTGTTGTTGTTGTTGACGTTGTTGTTGTTGTTGTTGTAATTTATTTGACATTGTTGTTGTTGACGTTGTTGTTGTTGTTGTTGTCTATTTGACGTTGTTTTAGTATTGTTGTCTATTTGACATTGTTGTTGTTATTTATTTGACGTTGTTGTGGGTGACATTGTTGTTGTTGTTGTTTATTTGATGTTGTTGTTGTTGTTGTTTATTTGACGTTGTTGTTGTTGTTGACGTTGTTGTTGTTGTTGTTGTTGTTGTTGTTGTTGTTTATTTGACGTTTTTGTTGTTGTTGATGTTGTTATTGTTGTTGACATTGTTGTTGTTTATTTGACGTTTTTGTTGTTGTTGATGTTGTTGTTGTTTTTGTTGTTGTTTATTTGTTGTTGTTGTTATTGTTGTTGTTGTTGTTTATTTGACGTTGTTGTTGTTGACATTGTTGTTTATTTGACGTTGTTGTTGTTGTTTATTTGACGTTGTTGTTGTTGTTATTTATTTGACATTGTTGTTGTTGTTGACGTTGTTGTTGTTGTTGTTGTTTATTTGACATTGTTGTTGTTGTTGTTTTTGACGTTGTTCTTGTTGTTATTGTTTATTTGATGTTGTTTTAGTATTGTTGTTTATTTGACATTGTTGTTGTTATTTATTTGACGTTGTTGTGGGTGACATTGTTGTTGCTGTTTATTTGACGTTGTTGTTGTTGTTGTTGTTTATTTGACGTAGTTGTTGTTGTTGACGTTGTTGTTGTTGTTTATTTGACGTTTTTGTTGTTGTTGATGTTGTTGTTGTTGTTGTTGTTGTTTATTTGACGTTGTTGTTGTTGTTATTGTTGTTGTTTATTTGACATTGTTGTTGTTGTTTATTTGACGTTGTTGTTGTTGTTGTTGTTTATTTGACGTTGTTGTTGTTGTTATTGTTGTTGTTGTTGTTGTTTATTTAACGTTGTTGTTGTTGTTGTTGTTTATTTGACGTTGTTGTTGTTGACGTTGTTGTTGTTGTTTATTTGACGTTGTTGTTGTTGTTGTTTATTTGACATTGTTGTTGTTGTTGTTATTGTTTATTTGATGATGTTGTTGTTCTTTATTTGACGTTGTTGTCTTTGTTGACATTGTTGTTGTTTATTTGACGTTGTTGTTGTTGACGTTGTTTTTGTTGTTGTTTATTTGACGTTGTTGTTGTTTCTTTATTTGACGTTGTTGTTGTTGTTTATTTGACGGTGTTGTTGTTGTTGTTGTTTGTTTGACGTTGTTGTTGTTGTTGTTTATTTGACGTTGTTGTTGTTGTTGACGTTGTTGTTGTTTATTTGTCGTTGTTGTTGTTGTTGACATAGTTGTTGTTGTTGTTGTTGTTTATTTGACGTTGTTGTTGTTGTTCTTGACATTGTTGTTGTTGTTTATTTTG
Source organism: Vicia faba (assembly GCA_948472305.1). Taxonomy (NCBI): domain Eukaryota; kingdom Viridiplantae; phylum Streptophyta; class Magnoliopsida; order Fabales; family Fabaceae; genus Vicia; species Vicia faba. The sequence continues at coordinate 1,205,680,100 of OX451735.1, forward strand.
ATGTTGATATTGTTGTTTATTTGACATTGTTGTTGTTGTTGACATTGTTGTTGTTGTTTATTTGACATTGTTATTGTTGTTGACATTGTTGTTGTTGTTGTTTATTTGACGTTGTTGTTGTTGTTGTTGTCTATTTGACGTTGTTGTTGTTGTTTATTTGACGTTGTTGTTGCTGACGTTGTTGTTGTTGTTTATTTGAAGTTGTTGTTGTTATTTATTTGACATTGTTGTTGTTGTTGACGTTGTTGTTGTTGTTGTTGTTGTTTATTTGACATTGTTGTTGTTGTTGTTGACGTTGTTGTTGTTGTTGTTTATTTGATGTTGTTTTAGTATTGTTGTTTATTTGACATTGTTGTTGTTATTTATTTCACTTTGTTGTGGGTGACATTGTTGTTGTTGTTTATTTGACGTTGTTGTTGTTGTTTATTTGACGTAGTTGTTGTTGTTGACATTGTTGTTGTTGTTTATTTGACATTTTTGTTGTTGTTGTTGTTGTTGTTGTTGTTTATTTGACGTTGTTGTTGTTGTTATTGTTGTTGTTTATTTGATGTTGTTGTTGTTTTTATTTATTTGACGTTGTTGTTGTTATTGTTTATTTGACGTTGATGTTGTTGTTGTTTATTTGACATTGTTGTTGTTGTTGTTGTTGCTTATTTGTTGTTTTTTTGACGTTGTTGTTATTGTTGTTGTTTATTTGATGTTGTTGTTGTTTATTTGACGTTGTTGTTGTTGTTGACGTTGTTGTTGTTGTTTATTTGATGTCGTTGTTGTTATTTAATTGACATTGTTGTTGTTGTTGACGTTGTTGTTGTTGTTGTTGTAATTTATTTGACATTGTTGTTGTTGACGTTGTTGTTGTTGTTGTCTATTTGACGTTGTTTTAGTATTGTTGTCTATTTGACATTGTTGTTGTTATTTATTTGACGTTGTTGTGGGTGACATTGTTGTTGTTGTTGTTTATTTGATGTTGTTGTTGTTGTTGTTTATTTGACGTTGTTGTTGTTGTTGACGTTGTTGTTGTTGTTGTTGTTGTTGTTGTTGTTGTTTATTTGACGTTTTTGTTGTTGTTGATGTTGTTATTGTTGTTGACATTGTTGTTGTTTATTTGACGTTTTTGTTGTTGTTGATGTTGTTGTTGTTTTTGTTGTTGTTTATTTGTTGTTGTTGTTATTGTTGTTGTTGTTGTTTATTTGACGTTGTTGTTGTTGACATTGTTGTTTATTTGACGTTGTTGTTGTTGTTTATTTGACGTTGTTGTTGTTGTTATTTATTTGACATTGTTGTTGTTGTTGACGTTGTTGTTGTTGTTGTTGTTTATTTGACATTGTTGTTGTTGTTGTTTTTGACGTTGTTCTTGTTGTTATTGTTTATTTGATGTTGTTTTAGTATTGTTGTTTATTTGACATTGTTGTTGTTATTTATTTGACGTTGTTGTGGGTGACATTGTTGTTGCTGTTTATTTGACGTTGTTGTTGTTGTTGTTGTTTATTTGACGTAGTTGTTGTTGTTGACGTTGTTGTTGTTGTTGTTGTTGTTTATTTGACGTTTTTGTTGTTGTTGATGTTGTTGTTGTTGTTGTTGTTTATTTGACGTTGTTGTTGTTGTTATTGTTGTTGTTAATTTGACATTGTTGTTGTTGTTTATTTGACGTTGTTGTTGTTGTTGTTGTTGTTTATTTGACGTTGTTGTTGTTGTTATTGTTGTTGTTGTTGTTGTTTATTTAACGTTGTTGTTGTTGTTGTTGTTTATTTGACGTTGTTGTTGTTGACGTTGTTGTTGTTGTTTATTTGACGTTGTTGTTGTTGTTGTTTATTTGACATTGTTGTTGTTGTTGTTATTGTTTATTTGATGATGTTATTGTTCTTTATTTGACGTTGTTGTCTTTGTTGACATTGTTGTTGTTTATTTGACGTTGTTGTTGTTGACGTTGTTTTTGTTGTTGTTTATTTGACGTTGTTGTTGTTTCTTTATTTGACGTTGTTGTTGTTGTTTATTTGACGGTGTTGTTGTTGTTGTTGTTTGTTTGACGTTGTTGTTGTTGTTGTTTATTTGACGTTGTTGTTGTTGTTGACGTTGTTGTTGTTTATTTGACGTTGTTGTTGTTGACATAGTTGTTGTTGTTGTTGTTTATTTGACGTTGTTGTTATTGTTGACGTTGTTGTTGTTGTTATTTATTTGACGTTGTTGTTGTTGTTGACGTTGTTGTTGTTGTTGTTGACGTTGTTGTTGTTTATTTGACGTTGTTGTTGTTGACATAGTTGTTGTTGTTGTTTATCTGACGTTGTTGTTATTGTTGACGTTGTTGTTGTTGTTGTTTATTTGACGTTGTTGTTGTTGTTGTTTATTTGACGTTGTTGTTGTTGTTTATTTTACGGTGTTGTTGTTGTTGTTGTTGTTTATTTATCGTTGTTGTTGTTGTTTATTTGACATTGTTGTTGTTGTTGTTATTGTTTATTTGACGTTGTTGTTGTTGTTTATTTGACGTGGTTGTTGTTGTTGTTTATTTGACATTGTTGTTGTTGTTGTTGACGTTGTTGTTTATTTGACGTTGTTGTTTATTTGACGTTGTTGTTGTTGTTGACGTTGTTGTTTATTTGACGTTGTTGTTGTTGTTGACGTTGTTGTTGTTGTTTATTTGACGTTGTTGTTGTTATTTATTTGACATTGTTGTTGACGTTGTTGTTGTTGTTATTTATTTGACATTGTTGTTGTTGTTGTTGACGTTGTTGTTGTTGTTTATTTGATGTTGTTTTAGTATTGTTGTTTATTTGACATTGTTGTTGTTATTTATTTGACGTTGTTGAGGGTGACATTGTTGTTGTTGTTTATTTGACGTTGTTGTTGTTGTTTATTTGACATTGTTGTTGTTATTGTTATTGTTTATTTGACGTTGTTGTTGTTGTTGTTTATTTGACGTTGTTGTTGTTGTTGACGTTGTTTTTGTTGTTGTTTACTTGACGTTGTTGTTGTTGTTTATTTGACGTTAATGTTGTTGTTGTTTATTTGACATTGTTGTTGTTATTGTTGTTGTTTATTTGACGTTGTTGTTGTTGTTTATTTGACGTTGTTGTTGTTGTTGACATAGTTGTTGTTGTTGTTGTTTATTTGACGTTGTTGTTGTTGTTCTTGACATTGTTGTTGTTGTTGTTTATTTGACGTTGTTATTGTTGTTTATTTGACATTGTTGTTGTTGTTGACGTTGTTGTTGTTGTTTATTTGACATTGTTGTTGTTGTTGACGTTGTTGTTGTTGTTGTTTATTTGACGTTGTTGTTGTTGTTGTTGTTGTTTATTTGACGTTGTTGTTGTTGTTTATTTGACGTTGTTGTTGTTGACGTTGTTGTTGTTGTTTATTTGACGTTGTTGTTGTTATTTATTTGACATTGTTGTTGTTGTTGACGTTGTTGTTGTTGTTGTTGTTGTTTATTTGACATTGTTGTTGTTGTTGTTGACGTTGTTGTTGTTGTTGTTGACGTTGTTGTTGTTGTTGTTTATTTGATGTTGTTTTAGTATTGTTGTTTATTTGACATTGTTGTTGTTATTTATTTCACGTTGTTGTGGGTGACATTGTTGTTGTTATTTATTTGACGTTGTTGTTGTTGTTTATTTGACGTAGTTGTTGTTGTTGACGTTGTTGTTGTTGTTTATTTGACATTTTTGTTGTTGTTCTTGTTGTTGTTGTTTATTTGACGTTGTTGTTGTTGACGTTGTTGTTGTTGTTTATTTGACGTTGTTGTATTTGTTGTTGTTGTTGTTTATTTGACGTTGTTGTTGTTGTTGTTTATTTGACGT
>OX451735.1:1205686390-1205736390 GCA_948472305.1 Vicia faba
GTTGTTAATGTTGTTTATTTGATGTTGTTTTAGTATTGTTGTTTATTTGACATTGTTGTTGTTATTTATTTCACGTTGTTGTGGGTGACATTGTTGTTGTTGTTTATTTGACGTTGTTGTTGTTGTTTATTTGACGTAGTTGTTGTTGTTGACATTGTTGTTGTTGTTTATTTGACATTTTTGTTGTTGTTGTTGTTGTTGTTGTTGTTTATTTGACGTTGTTGTTGTTGTTATTGTTGTTGTTTATTTGATGTTGTTGTTGTTTTTATTTATTTGACGTTGTTGTTGTTATTGTTTATTTGACGTTGTTGTTGTTGTTGTTTATTTGACATTGTTGTTGTTGTTGTTGTTGTTGCTTATTTGTTGTTTTTTTTACGTTGTTGTTATTGTTGTTGTTTATTTGATGTTGTTGTTGTTTATTTGACGTTGTTGTTGTTGTTGACGTTGTTGTTGTTGTTTATTTGATGTCGTTGTTGTTATTTAATTGACATTATTGTTGTTGTTGACGTTGTTGTTGTTGTTGTAATTTATTTGACATTGTTGTTGTTGTTGACGTTGTTGTTGTTGTTGTTGTCTATTTGACGTTGTTTTAGTATTGTTGTCTATTTGACATTGTTGTTGTTATTTATTTGACGTTGTTGTGGGTGACATTGTTGTTGTTGTTGTTTATTTGATGTTGTTGTTGTTGTTGTTTATTTGACGTTGTTGTTGTTGTTGACGTTGTTGTTGTTGTTGTTGTTGTTGTTTATTTGACGTTTTTGTTGTTGTTGATGTTGTTATTGTTGTTGACATTGTTGTTGTTTATTTGACGTTTTTGTTGTTGTTGATGTTGTTGTTGTTTTTGTTGTTGTTTATTTGTTGTTGTTGTTATTGTTGTTGTTGTTGTTTATTTGACGTTGTTGTTGTTGACATTGTTGTTTATTTGACGTTGTTGTTGTTGTTTATTTGACGTTGTTGTTGTTGTTATTTATTTGACATTGTTGTTGTTGTTGACGTTGTTGTTGTTGTTGTTGTTTATTTGACATTGTTGTTGTTGTTGTTTTTGACGTTGTTCTTGTTGTTATTGTTTATTTGATGTTGTTTTAGTATTGTTGTTTATTTGACATTGTTGTTGTTATTTATTTGACGTTGTTGTGGGTGACATTGTTGTTGCTGTTTATTTGACGTTGTTGTTGTTGTTGTTTATTTGACGTAGTTGTTGTTGTTGACGTTGTTGTTGTTGTTGTTGTTGTTTATTTGACGTTTTTGTTGTTGTTGATGTTGTTGTTGTTGTTGTTGTTGTTTATTTGACGTTGTTGTTGTTGTTATTGTTGTTGTTTATTTGACATTGTTGTTGTTGTTTATTTGACGTTGTTGTTGTTGTTGTTGTTTATTTGACGTTGTTGTTGTTGTTATTGTTGTTGTTGTTGTTTATTTAACGTTGTTGTTGTTGTTGTTGTTTATTTGACGTTGTTGTTGTTGACGTTGTTGTTGTTGTTTATTTGACGTTGTTGTTGTTGTTGTTTATTTGACATTGTTGTTGTTGTTGTTATTGTTTATTTGATGATGTTGTTGTTCTTTATTTGACGTTGTTGTCTTTGTTGACATTGTTGTTGTTTATTTGACGTTGTTGTTGTTGACGTTGTTTTTGTTGTTGTTTATTTGACGTTGTTGTTGTTTCTTTATTTGACGTTGTTGTTGTTGTTTATTTGACGGTGTTGTTGTTGTTGTTGTTTGTTTGACGTTGTTGTTGTTGTTGTTTATTTGACGTTGTTGTTGTTGTTGACGTTGTTGTTGTTTATTTGTCGTTGTTGTTGTTGTTGACATAGTTGTTGTTGTTGTTGTTGTTTATTTGACGTTGTTGTTGTTGTTCTTGACATTGTTGTTGTTGTTTATTTTGATGTTGATATTGTTGTTTATTTGACATTGTTGTTGTTGTTGACATTGTTGTTGTTGTTTATTTGACATTGTTATTGTTGTTGACATTGTTGTTGTTGTTGTTTATTTGACGTTGTTGTTGTTGTTGTTGTCTATTTGACGTTGTTGTTGTTGTTTATTTGACGTTGTTGTTGCTGACGTTGTTGTTGTTGTTTATTTGAAGTTGTTGTTGTTATTTATTTGACATTGTTGTTGTTGTTGACGTTGTTGTTGTTGTTGTTGTTGTTTATTTGACATTGTTGTTGTTGTTGTTGACGTTGTTGTTGTTGTTGTTTATTTGATGTTGTTTTAGTATTGTTGTTTATTTGACATTGTTGTTGTTATTTATTTCACTTTGTTGTGGGTGACATTGTTGTTGTTGTTTATTTGACGTTGTTGTTGTTGTTTATTTGACGTAGTTGTTGTTGTTGACATTGTTGTTGTTGTTTATTTGACATTTTTGTTGTTGTTGTTGTTGTTGTTGTTGTTGTTTATTTGACGTTGTTGTTGTTGTTATTGTTGTTGTTTATTTGATGTTGTTGTTGTTTTTATTTATTTGACGTTGTTGTTGTTATTGTTTATTTGACGTTGTTGTTGTTGTTGTTTATTTGACATTGTTGTTGTTGTTGTTGTTGCTTATTTGTTGTTTTTTTGACGTTGTTGTTATTGTTGTTGTTTATTTGATGTTGTTGTTGTTTATTTGACGTTGTTGTTGTTGTTGACGTTGTTGTTGTTGTTTATTTGATGTCGTTGTTGTTATTTAATTGACATTGTTGTTGTTGTTGACGTTGTTGTTGTTGTTGTTGTAATTTATTTGACATTGTTGTTGTTGACGTTGTTGTTGTTGTTGTTGTCTATTTGACGTTGTTTTAGTATTGTTGTCTATTTGACATTGTTGTTGTTATTTATTTGACGTTGTTGTGGGTGACATTGTTGTTGTTGTTGTTTATTTGATGTTGTTGTTGTTGTTGTTTATTTGACGTTGTTGTTGTTGTTGACGTTGTTGTTGTTGTTGTTGTTGTTGTTGTTGTTGTTTATTTGACGTTTTTGTTGTTGTTGATGTTGTTATTGTTGTTGACATTGTTGTTGTTTATTTGACGTTTTTGTTGTTGTTGATGTTGTTGTTGTTTTTGTTGTTGTTTATTTGTTGTTGTTGTTATTGTTGTTGTTGTTGTTTATTTGACGTTGTTGTTGTTGACATTGTTGTTTATTTGACGTTGTTGTTGTTGTTTATTTGACGTTGTTGTTGTTGTTATTTATTTGACATTGTTGTTGTTGTTGACGTTGTTGTTGTTGTTGTTGTTTATTTGACATTGTTGTTGTTGTTGTTTTTGACGTTGTTCTTGTTGTTATTGTTTATTTGATGTTGTTTTAGTATTGTTGTTTATTTGACATTGTTGTTGTTATTTATTTGACGTTGTTGTGGGTGACATTGTTGTTGCTGTTTATTTGACGTTGTTGTTGTTGTTGTTGTTTATTTGACGTAGTTGTTGTTGTTGACGTTGTTGTTGTTGTTGTTGTTGTTTATTTGACGTTTTTGTTGTTGTTGATGTTGTTGTTGTTGTTGTTGTTGTTTATTTGACGTTGTTGTTGTTGTTATTGTTGTTGTTTATTTGACATTGTTGTTGTTGTTTATTTGACGTTGTTGTTGTTGTTGTTGTTTATTTGACGTTGTTGTTGTTGTTATTGTTGTTGTTGTTGTTGTTTATTTAACGTTGTTGTTGTTGTTGTTGTTTATTTGACGTTGTTGTTGTTGACGTTGTTGTTGTTGTTTATTTGACGTTGTTGTTGTTGTTGTTTATTTGACATTGTTGTTGTTGTTGTTATTGTTTATTTGATGATGTTGTTGTTCTTTATTTGACGTTGTTGTCTTTGTTGACATTGTTGTTGTTTATTTGACGTTGTTGTTGTTGACGTTGTTTTTGTTGTTGTTTATTTGACGTTGTTGTTGTTTCTTTATTTGACGTTGTTGTTGTTGTTTATTTGACGGTGTTGTTGTTGTTGTTGTTTGTTTGACGTTGTTGTTGTTGTTGTTTATTTGACGTTGTTGTTGTTGTTGACGTTGTTGTTGTTTATTTGTCGTTGTTGTTGTTGTTGACATAGTTGTTGTTGTTGTTGTTGTTTATTTGACGTTGTTGTTGTTGTTCTTGACATTGTTGTTGTTGTTTATTTTGATGTTGATATTGTTGTTTATTTGACATTGTTGTTGTTGTTGACATTGTTGTTGTTGTTTATTTGACATTGTTATTGTTGTTGACATTGTTGTTGTTGTTGTTTATTTGACGTTGTTGTTGTTGTTGTTGTCTATTTGACGTTGTTGTTGTTGTTTATTTGACGTTGTTGTTGCTGACGTTGTTGTTGTTGTTTATTTGAAGTTGTTGTTGTTATTTATTTGACATTGTTGTTGTTGTTGACGTTGTTGTTGTTGTTGTTGTTGTTTATTTGACATTGTTGTTGTTGTTGTTGACGTTGTTGTTGTTGTTGTTTATTTGATGTTGTTTTAGTATTGTTGTTTATTTGACATTGTTGTTGTTATTTATTTCACTTTGTTGTGGGTGACATTGTTGTTGTTGTTTATTTGACGTTGTTGTTGTTGTTTATTTGACGTAGTTGTTGTTGTTGACATTGTTGTTGTTGTTTATTTGACATTTTTGTTGTTGTTGTTGTTGTTGTTGTTGTTTATTTGACGTTGTTGTTGTTGTTATTGTTGTTGTTTATTTGATGTTGTTGTTGTTTTTATTTATTTGACGTTGTTGTTGTTATTGTTTATTTGACGTTGATGTTGTTGTTGTTTATTTGACATTGTTGTTGTTGTTGTTGTTGCTTATTTGTTGTTTTTTTGACGTTGTTGTTATTGTTGTTGTTTATTTGATGTTGTTGTTGTTTATTTGACGTTGTTGTTGTTGTTGACGTTGTTGTTGTTGTTTATTTGATGTCGTTGTTGTTATTTAATTGACATTGTTGTTGTTGTTGACGTTGTTGTTGTTGTTGTTGTAATTTATTTGACATTGTTGTTGTTGACGTTGTTGTTGTTGTTGTCTATTTGACGTTGTTTTAGTATTGTTGTCTATTTGACATTGTTGTTGTTATTTATTTGACGTTGTTGTGGGTGACATTGTTGTTGTTGTTGTTTATTTGATGTTGTTGTTGTTGTTGTTTATTTGACGTTGTTGTTGTTGTTGACGTTGTTGTTGTTGTTGTTGTTGTTGTTGTTGTTTATTTGACGTTTTTGTTGTTGTTGATGTTGTTATTGTTGTTGACATTGTTGTTGTTTATTTGACGTTTTTGTTGTTGTTGATGTTGTTGTTGTTTTTGTTGTTGTTTATTTGTTGTTGTTGTTATTGTTGTTGTTGTTGTTTATTTGACGTTGTTGTTGTTGACATTGTTGTTTATTTGACGTTGTTGTTGTTGTTTATTTGACGTTGTTGTTGTTGTTATTTATTTGACATTGTTGTTGTTGTTGACGTTGTTGTTGTTGTTGTTGTTTATTTGACATTGTTGTTGTTGTTGTTTTTGACGTTGTTCTTGTTGTTATTGTTTATTTGATGTTGTTTTAGTATTGTTGTTTATTTGACATTGTTGTTGTTATTTATTTGACGTTGTTGTGGGTGACATTGTTGTTGCTGTTTATTTGACGTTGTTGTTGTTGTTGTTGTTTATTTGACGTAGTTGTTGTTGTTGACGTTGTTGTTGTTGTTGTTGTTTATTTGACGTTTTTGTTGTTGTTGATGTTGTTGTTGTTGTTGTTGTTTATTTGACGTTGTTGTTGTTGTTATTGTTGTTGTTAATTTGACATTGTTGTTGTTGTTTATTTGACGTTGTTGTTGTTGTTGTTGTTTATTTGACGTTGTTGTTGTTGTTATTGTTGTTGTTGTTGTTGTTTATTTAACGTTGTTGTTGTTGTTGTTGTTTATTTGACGTTGTTGTTGTTGACGTTGTTGTTGTTGTTTATTTGACGTTGTTGTTGTTGTTGTTTATTTGACATTGTTGTTGTTGTTGTTATTGTTTATTTGATGATGTTATTGTTCTTTATTTGACGTTGTTGTCTTTGTTGACATTGTTGTTGTTTATTTGACGTTGTTGTTGTTGACGTTGTTTTTGTTGTTGTTTATTTGACGTTGTTGTTGTTTCTTTATTTGACGTTGTTGTTGTTGTTTATTTGACGGTGTTGTTGTTGTTGTTGTTTGTTTGACGTTGTTGTTGTTGTTGTTTATTTGACGTTGTTGTTGTTGTTGACGTTGTTGTTGTTTATTTGACGTTGTTGTTGTTGACATAGTTGTTGTTGTTGTTGTTTATTTGACGTTGTTGTTATTGTTGACGTTGTTGTTGTTGTTATTTATTTGACGTTGTTGTTGTTGTTGACGTTGTTGTTGTTGTTGACGTTGTTGTTGTTTATTTGACGTTGTTGTTGTTGACATAGTTGTTGTTGTTGTTTATCTGACGTTGTTGTTATTGTTGACGTTGTTGTTGTTGTTGTTTATTTGACGTTGTTGTTGTTGTTGTTTATTTGACGTTGTTGTTGTTGTTTATTTTACGGTGTTGTTGTTGTTGTTGTTTATTTATCGTTGTTGTTGTTGTTTATTTGACATTGTTGTTGTTGTTGTTATTGTTTATTTGACGTTGTTGTTGTTGTTTATTTGACGTGGTTGTTGTTGTTGTTTATTTGACATTGTTGTTGTTGTTGTTGACGTTGTTGTTTATTTGACGTTGTTGTTTATTTGACGTTGTTGTTGTTGTTGACGTTGTTGTTTATTTGACGTTGTTGTTGTTGTTGACGTTGTTGTTGTTGTTTATTTGACGTTGTTGTTGTTATTTATTTGACATTGTTGTTGACGTTGTTGTTGTTGTTATTTATTTGACATTGTTGTTGTTGTTGTTGACGTTGTTGTTGTTGTTTATTTGATGTTGTTTTAGTATTGTTGTTTATTTGACATTGTTGTTGTTATTTATTTGACGTTGTTGAGGGTGACATTGTTGTTGTTGTTTATTTGACGTTGTTGTTGTTGTTTATTTGACATTGTTGTTGTTATTGTTATTGTTTATTTGACGTTGTTGTTGTTGTTGTTTATTTGACGTTGTTGTTGTTGTTGACGTTGTTTTTGTTGTTGTTTACTTGACGTTGTTGTTGTTGTTTATTTGACGTTAATGTTGTTGTTGTTTATTTGACATTGTTGTTGTTATTGTTGTTGTTTATTTGACGTTGTTGTTGTTGTTTATTTGACGTTGTTGTTGTTGTTGACATAGTTGTTGTTGTTGTTGTTTATTTGACGTTGTTGTTGTTGTTCTTGACATTGTTGTTGTTGTTGTTTATTTGACGTTGTTATTGTTGTTTATTTGACATTGTTGTTGTTGTTGACGTTGTTGTTGTTGTTTATTTGACATTGTTGTTGTTGTTGACGTTGTTGTTGTTGTTGTTTATTTGACGTTGTTGTTGTTGTTGTTGTTGTTTATTTGACGTTGTTGTTGTTGTTTATTTGACGTTGTTGTTGTTGACGTTGTTGTTGTTGTTTATTTGACGTTGTTGTTGTTATTTATTTGACATTGTTGTTGTTGTTGACGTTGTTGTTGTTGTTGTTGTTGTTTATTTGACATTGTTGTTGTTGTTGTTGACGTTGTTGTTGTTGTTGTTGTTGTTGTTGTTTATTTGATGTTGTTTTAGTATTGTTGTTTATTTGACATTGTTGTTGTTATTTATTTCACGTTGTTGTGGGTGACATTGTTGTTGTTATTTATTTGACGTTGTTGTTGTTGTTTATTTGACGTAGTTGTTGTTGTTGACGTTGTTGTTGTTGTTTATTTGACATTTTTGTTGTTGTTCTTGTTGTTGTTGTTTATTTGACGTTGTTGTTGTTGACGTTGTTGTTGTTGTTTATTTGACGTTGTTGTATTTGTTGTTGTTGTTGTTTATTTGACGTTGTTGTTGTTGTTGTTTATTTGACGTTGTTGTTGTTGTTGACGTTGTTGTTGTTGACGTTGTTTTTGTTGTTGTTTATTTGACGTTGTTGTTGTTGTTTATTTGACGTTAATGTTGTTGTTGTTTATTTGACATTGTTGTTGTTATTGTTGTTGTTTATTTGACGTTGTTGTTGTTGTTGTTGTTGTTGTTGTTGTTTATTTGTCGTTGTTGTTGTTGTTGACATAGTTGTTGTTGTTGTTGTTGTTGTTTATTTGACGTTGTTGTTGTTGTTCTTGACATTGTTGTTGTTGTTTATTTTGATGTTGATATTGTTGTTTATTTGACATTGTTGTTGTTGTTGACATTGTTGTTGTTGTTTATTTGACATTGTTATTGTTGTTGACATTGTTGTTGTTGTTGTTTATTTGACGTTGTTGTTGTTGTTGTTGTCTATTTGACATTGTTGTTGTTGTTTATTTGACGTTGTTGTTGCTGACGTTGTTGTTGTTGTTTATTTGAAGTTGTTGTTGTTATTTATTTGACATTGTTGTTGTTGTTGACGTTGTTGTTGTTGTTGTTGTTTATTTGACATTGTTGTTGTTGTTGTTGACGTTGTTGTTGTTGTTGTTTATTTGATGTTGTTTTAGTATTGTTGTTTATTTGACATTGTTGTTGTTATTTATTTCACGTTGTTGTGGGTGACATTGTTGTTGTTGTTTATTTGACGTTGTTGTTGTTGTTTATTTGACGTAGTTGTTGTTGTTGACATTGTTGTTGTTGTTTATTTGACATTTTTGTTGTTGTTGTTGTTGTTGTTGTTGTTGTTGTTTATTTGACGTTGTTGTTGTTGTTATTGTTGTTGTTTATTTGATGTTGTTGTTGTTTTTATTTATTTGACGTTGTTGTTGTTATTGTTTATTTGACGTTGTTGTTGTTGTTGTTTATTTGACATTGTTGTTGTTGTTGTTGTTGTTGCTTATTTGTTGTTTTTTTTACGTTGTTGTTATTGTTGTTGTTTATTTGATGTTGTTGTTGTTTATTTGACGTTGTTGTTGTTGTTGACGTTGTTGTTGTTGTTTATTTGATGTCGTTGTTGTTATTTAATTGACATTGTTGTTGTTGTTGACGTTGTTGTTGTTGTTGTAATTTATTTGACATTGTTGTTGTTGTTGACGTTGTTGTTGTTGTTGTTGTCTATTTGACGTTGTTTTAGTATTGTTGTCTATTTGACATTGTTGTTGTTATTTATTTGACGTTGTTGTGGGTGACATTGTTGTTGTTGTTGTTTATTTGATGTTGTTGTTGTTGTTGTTTATTTGACGTTGTTGTTGTTGTTGACGTTGTTGTTGTTGTTGTTGTTGTTGTTTATTTGACGTTTTTGTTGTTGTTGATGTTGTTATTGTTGTTGACATTGTTGTTGTTTATTTGACGTTTTTGTTGTTGTTGATGTTGTTGTTGTTTTTGTTGTTGTTTATTTGTTGTTGTTGTTATTGTTGTTGTTGTTGTTTATTTGACGTTGTTGTTGTTGACATTGTTGTTTATTTGACGTTGTTGTTGTTGTTTATTTGACGTTGTTGTTGTTGTTATTTATTTGACATTGTTGTTGTTGTTGACGTTGTTGTTGTTGTTGTTGTTTATTTGACATTGTTGTTGTTGTTGTTTTTGACGTTGTTCTTGTTGTTATTGTTTATTTGATGTTGTTTTAGTATTGTTGTTTATTTGACATTGTTGTTGTTATTTATTTGACGTTGTTGTGGGTGACATTGTTGTTGCTGTTTATTTGACGTTGTTGTTGTTGTTGTTTATTTGACGTAGTTGTTGTTGTTGACGTTGTTGTTGTTGTTGTTGTTGTTGTTTATTTGACGTTTTTGTTGTTGTTGATGTTGTTGTTGTTGTTGTTGTTGTTTATTTGACGTTGTTGTTGTTGTTATTGTTGTTGTTTATTTGACATTGTTGTTGTTGTTTATTTGACGTTGTTGTTGTTGTTGTTTATTTGACGTTGTTGTTGTTGTTATTGTTGTTGTTGTTGTTTATTTAACGTTGTTGTTGTTGTTGTTGTTTATTTGACGTTGTTGTTGTTGACGTTGTTGTTGTTGTTTATTTGACGTTGTTGTTGTTGTTGTTTATTTGACATTGTTGTTGTTGTTGTTATTGTTTATTTGATGATGTTGTTGTTCTTTATTTGACGTTGTTGTCTTTGTTGACATTGTTGTTGTTTATTTGACGTTGTTGTTGTTGACGTTGTTTTTGTTGTTGTTTATTTGACGTTGTTGTTGTTTCTTTATTTGACGTTGTTGTTGTTGTTTATTTGACGGTGTTGTTGTTGTTGTTGTTTGTTTGACGTTGTTGTTGTTGTTGTTTATTTGACGTTGTTGTTGTTGTTGACGTTGTTGTTGTTTATTTGTCGTTGTTGTTGTTGTTGACATAGTTGTTGTTGTTGTTGTTGTTTATTTGACGTTGTTGTTGTTGTTCTTGACATTGTTGTTGTTGTTTATTTTGATGTTGATATTGTTGTTTATTTGACATTGTTGTTGTTGTTGACATTGTTGTTGTTGTTTATTTGACATTGTTATTGTTGTTGACATTGTTGTTGTTGTTGTTTATTTGACGTTGTTGTTGTTGTTGTTGTCTATTTGACGTTGTTGTTGTTGTTTATTTGACGTTGTTGTTGCTGACGTTGTTGTTGTTGTTTATTTGAAGTTGTTGTTGTTATTTATTTGACATTGTTGTTGTTGTTGACGTTGTTGTTGTTGTTGTTGTTGTTTATTTGACATTGTTGTTGTTGTTGTTGACGTTGTTGTTGTTGTTGTTTATTTGATGTTGTTTTAGTATTGTTGTTTATTTGACATTGTTGTTGTTATTTATTTCACTTTGTTGTGGGTGACATTGTTGTTGTTGTTTATTTGACGTTGTTGTTGTTGTTTATTTGACGTAGTTGTTGTTGTTGACATTGTTGTTGTTGTTTATTTGACATTTTTGTTGTTGTTGTTGTTGTTGTTGTTGTTGTTTATTTGACGTTGTTGTTGTTGTTATTGTTGTTGTTTATTTGATGTTGTTGTTGTTTTTATTTATTTGACGTTGTTGTTGTTATTGTTTATTTGACGTTGTTGTTGTTGTTGTTTATTTGACATTGTTGTTGTTGTTGTTGTTGCTTATTTGTTGTTTTTTTGACGTTGTTGTTATTGTTGTTGTTTATTTGATGTTGTTGTTGTTTATTTGACGTTGTTGTTGTTGTTGACGTTGTTGTTGTTGTTTATTTGATGTCGTTGTTGTTATTTAATTGACATTGTTGTTGTTGTTGACGTTGTTGTTGTTGTTGTTGTAATTTATTTGACATTGTTGTTGTTGACGTTGTTGTTGTTGTTGTTGTCTATTTGACGTTGTTTTAGTATTGTTGTCTATTTGACATTGTTGTTGTTATTTATTTGACGTTGTTGTGGGTGACATTGTTGTTGTTGTTGTTTATTTGATGTTGTTGTTGTTGTTGTTTATTTGACGTTGTTGTTGTTGTTGACGTTGTTGTTGTTGTTGTTGTTGTTGTTGTTGTTGTTTATTTGACGTTTTTGTTGTTGTTGATGTTGTTATTGTTGTTGACATTGTTGTTGTTTATTTGACGTTTTTGTTGTTGTTGATGTTGTTGTTGTTTTTGTTGTTGTTTATTTGTTGTTGTTGTTATTGTTGTTGTTGTTGTTTATTTGACGTTGTTGTTGTTGACATTGTTGTTTATTTGACGTTGTTGTTGTTGTTTATTTGACGTTGTTGTTGTTGTTATTTATTTGACATTGTTGTTGTTGTTGACGTTGTTGTTGTTGTTGTTGTTTATTTGACATTGTTGTTGTTGTTGTTTTTGACGTTGTTCTTGTTGTTATTGTTTATTTGATGTTGTTTTAGTATTGTTGTTTATTTGACATTGTTGTTGTTATTTATTTGACGTTGTTGTGGGTGACATTGTTGTTGCTGTTTATTTGACGTTGTTGTTGTTGTTGTTGTTTATTTGACGTAGTTGTTGTTGTTGACGTTGTTGTTGTTGTTGTTGTTGTTTATTTGACGTTTTTGTTGTTGTTGATGTTGTTGTTGTTGTTGTTGTTGTTTATTTGACGTTGTTGTTGTTGTTATTGTTGTTGTTTATTTGACATTGTTGTTGTTGTTTATTTGACGTTGTTGTTGTTGTTGTTGTTTATTTGACGTTGTTGTTGTTGTTATTGTTGTTGTTGTTGTTGTTTATTTAACGTTGTTGTTGTTGTTGTTGTTTATTTGACGTTGTTGTTGTTGACGTTGTTGTTGTTGTTTATTTGACGTTGTTGTTGTTGTTGTTTATTTGACATTGTTGTTGTTGTTGTTATTGTTTATTTGATGATGTTGTTGTTCTTTATTTGACGTTGTTGTCTTTGTTGACATTGTTGTTGTTTATTTGACGTTGTTGTTGTTGACGTTGTTTTTGTTGTTGTTTATTTGACGTTGTTGTTGTTTCTTTATTTGACGTTGTTGTTGTTGTTTATTTGACGGTGTTGTTGTTGTTGTTGTTTGTTTGACGTTGTTGTTGTTGTTGTTTATTTGACGTTGTTGTTGTTGTTGACGTTGTTGTTGTTTATTTGTCGTTGTTGTTGTTGTTGACATAGTTGTTGTTGTTGTTGTTGTTTATTTGACGTTGTTGTTGTTGTTCTTGACATTGTTGTTGTTGTTTATTTTGATGTTGATATTGTTGTTTATTTGACATTGTTGTTGTTGTTGACATTGTTGTTGTTGTTTATTTGACATTGTTATTGTTGTTGACATTGTTGTTGTTGTTGTTTATTTGACGTTGTTGTTGTTGTTGTTGTCTATTTGACGTTGTTGTTGTTGTTTATTTGACGTTGTTGTTGCTGACGTTGTTGTTGTTGTTTATTTGAAGTTGTTGTTGTTATTTATTTGACATTGTTGTTGTTGTTGACGTTGTTGTTGTTGTTGTTGTTGTTTATTTGACATTGTTGTTGTTGTTGTTGACGTTGTTGTTGTTGTTGTTTATTTGATGTTGTTTTAGTATTGTTGTTTATTTGACATTGTTGTTGTTATTTATTTCACTTTGTTGTGGGTGACATTGTTGTTGTTGTTTATTTGACGTTGTTGTTGTTGTTTATTTGACGTAGTTGTTGTTGTTGACATTGTTGTTGTTGTTTATTTGACATTTTTGTTGTTGTTGTTGTTGTTGTTGTTGTTTATTTGACGTTGTTGTTGTTGTTATTGTTGTTGTTTATTTGATGTTGTTGTTGTTTTTATTTATTTGACGTTGTTGTTGTTATTGTTTATTTGACGTTGATGTTGTTGTTGTTTATTTGACATTGTTGTTGTTGTTGTTGTTGCTTATTTGTTGTTTTTTTGACGTTGTTGTTATTGTTGTTGTTTATTTGATGTTGTTGTTGTTTATTTGACGTTGTTGTTGTTGTTGACGTTGTTGTTGTTGTTTATTTGATGTCGTTGTTGTTATTTAATTGACATTGTTGTTGTTGTTGACGTTGTTGTTGTTGTTGTTGTAATTTATTTGACATTGTTGTTGTTGACGTTGTTGTTGTTGTTGTTGTCTATTTGACGTTGTTTTAGTATTGTTGTCTATTTGACATTGTTGTTGTTATTTATTTGACGTTGTTGTGGGTGACATTGTTGTTGTTGTTGTTGTTTATTTGATGTTGTTGTTGTTGTTGTTTATTTGACGTTGTTGTTGTTGTTGACGTTGTTGTTGTTGTTGTTGTTGTTGTTGTTGTTGTTGTTTATTTGACGTTTTTGTTGTTGTTGATGTTGTTATTGTTGTTGACATTGTTGTTGTTTATTTGACGTTTTTGTTGTTGTTGATGTTGTTGTTGTTTTTGTTGTTGTTTATTTGTTGTTGTTGTTATTGTTGTTGTTGTTGTTTATTTGACGTTGTTGTTGTTGACATTGTTGTTTATTTGACGTTGTTGTTGTTGTTTATTTGACGTTGTTGTTGTTGTTATTTATTTGACATTGTTGTTGTTGTTGACGTTGTTGTTGTTGTTGTTGTTTATTTGACATTGTTGTTGTTGTTGTTTTTGACGTTGTTCTTGTTGTTATTGTTTATTTGATGTTGTTTTAGTATTGTTGTTTATTTGACATTGTTGTTGTTATTTATTTGACGTTGTTGTGGGTGACATTGTTGTTGCTGTTTATTTGACGTTGTTGTTGTTGTTGTTGTTTATTTGACGTAGTTGTTGTTGTTGACGTTGTTGTTGTTGTTGTTGTTTATTTGACGTTTTTGTTGTTGTTGATGTTGTTGTTGTTGTTGTTGTTTATTTGACGTTGTTGTTGTTGTTATTGTTGTTGTTAATTTGACATTGTTGTTGTTGTTTATTTGACGTTGTTGTTGTTGTTGTTGTTTATTTGACGTTGTTGTTGTTGTTATTGTTGTTGTTGTTGTTGTTTATTTAACGTTGTTGTTGTTGTTGTTGTTTATTTGACGTTGTTGTTGTTGACGTTGTTGTTGTTGTTTATTTGACGTTGTTGTTGTTGTTGTTTATTTGACATTGTTGTTGTTGTTGTTATTGTTTATTTGATGATGTTATTGTTCTTTATTTGACGTTGTTGTCTTTGTTGACATTGTTGTTGTTTATTTGACGTTGTTGTTGTTGACGTTGTTTTTGTTGTTGTTTATTTGACGTTGTTGTTGTTTCTTTATTTGACGTTGTTGTTGTTGTTTATTTGACGGTGTTGTTGTTGTTGTTGTTTGTTTGACGTTGTTGTTGTTGTTGTTTATTTGACGTTGTTGTTGTTGTTGACGTTGTTGTTGTTTATTTGACGTTGTTGTTGTTGACATAGTTGTTGTTGTTGTTGTTTATTTGACGTTGTTGTTATTGTTGACGTTGTTGTTGTTGTTATTTATTTGACGTTGTTGTTGTTGTTGACGTTGTTGTTGTTGTTGACGTTGTTGTTGTTTATTTGACGTTGTTGTTGTTGACATAGTTGTTGTTGTTGTTTATCTGACGTTGTTGTTATTGTTGACGTTGTTGTTGTTGTTGTTTATTTGACGTTGTTGTTGTTGTTGTTTATTTGACGTTGTTGTTGTTGTTTATTTTACGGTGTTGTTGTTGTTGTTGTTGTTTATTTATCGTTGTTGTTGTTGTTTATTTGACATTGTTGTTGTTGTTGTTATTGTTTATTTGACGTTGTTGTTGTTGTTTATTTGACGTGGTTGTTGTTGTTGTTTATTTGACATTGTTGTTGTTGTTGTTGACGTTGTTGTTTATTTGACGTTGTTGTTTATTTGACGTTGTTGTTGTTGTTGACGTTGTTGTTTATTTGACGTTGTTGTTGTTGTTGACGTTGTTGTTGTTGTTTATTTGACGTTGTTGTTGTTATTTATTTGACATTGTTGTTGACGTTGTTGTTGTTGTTATTTATTTGACATTGTTGTTGTTGTTGTTGACGTTGTTGTTGTTGTTTATTTGATGTTGTTTTAGTATTGTTGTTTATTTGACATTGTTGTTGTTATTTATTTGACGTTGTTGAGGGTGACATTGTTGTTGTTGTTTATTTGACGTTGTTGTTGTTGTTTATTTGACATTGTTGTTGTTATTGTTATTGTTTATTTGACGTTGTTGTTGTTGTTGTTTATTTGACGTTGTTGTTGTTGTTGACGTTGTTTTTGTTGTTGTTTACTTGACGTTGTTGTTGTTGTTTATTTGACGTTAATGTTGTTGTTGTTTATTTGACATTGTTGTTGTTATTGTTGTTGTTTATTTGACGTTGTTGTTGTTGTTTATTTGACGTTGTTGTTGTTGTTGACATAGTTGTTGTTGTTGTTGTTTATTTGACGTTGTTGTTGTCGTTCTTGACATTGTTGTTGTTGTTGTTTATTTGACGTTGTTATTGTTGTTTATTTGACATTGTTGTTGTTGTTGACGTTGTTGTTGTTGTTTATTTGACATTGTTGTTGTTGTTGACGTTGTTGTTGTTGTTGTTTATTTGACGTTGTTGTTGTTGTTGTTGTTGTTTATTTGACGTTGTTGTTGTTGTTTATTTGACGTTGTTGTTGTTGACGTTGTTGTTGTTGTTTATTTGACGTTGTTGTTGTTATTTATTTGACATTGTTGTTGTTGTTGACGTTGTTGTTGTTGTTGTTGTTGTTTATTTGACATTGTTGTTGTTGTTGTTGACGTTGTTGTTGTTGTTGTTGACGTTGTTGTTGTTGTTGTTTATTTGATGTTGTTTTAGTATTGTTGTTTATTTGACATTGTTGTTGTTATTTATTTCACGTTGTTGTGGGTGACATTGTTGTTGTTATTTATTTGACGTTGTTGTTGTTGTTTATTTGACGTAGTTGTTGTTGTTGACGTTGTTGTTGTTGTTTATTTGACATTTTTGTTGTTGTTCTTGTTGTTGTTGTTTATTTGACGTTGTTGTTGTTGACGTTGTTGTTGTTGTTTATTTGACGTTGTTGTATTTGTTGTTGTTGTTGTTTATTTGACGTTGTTGTTGTTGTTGTTTATTTGACGTTATTGTTGTTGTTGTTTATTTGACGTTGTTATTGTTGTTGTTGTTGTTTATTTGATGTTTTTGTTGTTGTTGACGTTGTTGTTGTTTATTTGACGTTGTTAATGTTGTTGACGTTGTTGTTGTTGTTTTTGTTGTTTATTTGACGTTGTTGTTGTTGTTATTGTTGTTGTTGTTCTTGTTGTTGTTTATTTGACGTTGTTGTTGTTGTTTATTTGACGATGTTGTTGTTGTTGTTGTTATTTATTTGACGTTGTTGTTGTTGTTGTTTATGTGACGTTGTTGTTGTTGTTGTTTATTTGACATTGTTGACATTGTTGTTGTTGTTGTTGTTGTTGTTGTTTATTTGACGATGTTGTTGTTGCTGTTGTTGTTTATTTGACGTTGTTGTTGTTGTTTATGTGACGTTGTTGTTGTTGTTGTTTATTTGACATTGTTGTTGTTGTTGTTATTTATTGGACGTTGTTGTGGGTGACATTTTTGTTGTTGTTGTTTATTTAACGTTGTTGTTGTTTATTTGACATAGTTGTTGTTGTTGATGTTGTTGTTGTTGTTGTTGTTTATTTGACGTTTTTGTTGTTTATTTGACGTTATTGTTGTTGTTTATTTGACGTTGTTGTTGTTGTTGTTGTTGTTTATTTGACGTTGTTGTTGTTGTTGTTTATTTGACATTGTTGTTGTTGTTGTTATTGTTTATTTGACGTTGTTGTTGTTATTTATTTGACGTTGTTGTTGTTGTTGTTGACGTTGTTGTTGTTGTTGTTGACTTAGTTGTTGTTGTTGCTTATTTGACGTTGTTGTTGTTGTTGACGTTGTTATTTATTTGACGTTGTTGTTTATTTGACATTGTTGTTGTTGTTTATTTGACGTTGTTGTTGTTGTTGACGTTGTTGTTGTTGTTTATTTGACGTTGTTGTTGTTATTTATTTGACATTATTGTTGTTGACGTTGTTGTTGTTGTTATTTATTTGACATTGTTTTTGTTGTTGTTGTTGACGTTGTTGTTGTTGTTGTTTATTTGATGATTTTTTAGTATTGTTGTTTATTTGACATTGTTGTTGTTATTTATTTGACGTTGTTATGGGTGACATTGTTGTTGTTGTTTATTTGACGTTGTTGTTGTTGTTGTTTATTTGACATTGTTGTTGTTATTGTTATTGTTTATTTGACGTTGTTGTTGTTGTTTATTTGACGTTGTTGTTGTTGTTGTTGACGTTGTTGTTGTTGTTGACGTTGTTTTCGTTGTTGTTTATTTGACGTTGTTGTTGTTGTTTATTTGACGTTGTTGTTGTTGTTGTTGTTGTTGTTTATTTGACGTTGTTGTTGTTGACGTTGTTGTTGTTGTTTATTTGACGTTGTTGTTGTTGTTGTTGTTTATTTGACATTGTTGTTGTTGTTATTGTTTATTTGATGTTGTTGTTGTTCTTTATTTGACGTTGTTGTCTTTGTTGACGTTGTTGTTGTTTATTTGACGTTGTTGTTGTTGACGTTGTTTTTGTTGTTGTTTATTTGACGTTGTTGTTGTTTCTTTATTTGACGTTGTTGTTGTTGTTTATTTGACGGTGTTGTTGTTGTTGTTTATTTGACGTTGTTGTTGTTGTTGTTTATTTGACGTTGTTGTTGTTGTTGACGTTGTTGTTGTTGTTGTTGTTGTTTATTTGACGTTGTTGTTGTTGACATAGTTGTTGTTGTTGTTTATTTGACGTTGTTGTTATTGTTGACGTTGTTATTGTTGTTGTTTATTTGACGTTGTTGTTGTTGTTGTTTATTTGACGTTGTTATTGTTGTTGTTTTTGTTTATTTGACGTTGTTGTTGTTGTTGTTTATTTGACGTTGTTGTTGTTGTTGTTTATTTGACGTTGTTGTTGTTGTTTATTTGACATTGTTGTTGTTGTTGTTATTGTTTATTTGACGTTGTTGTTGTTGTTTATTTGACGTGGTTGTTGTTGTTGTTTATTTGACATTGTTGTTGTTGTTGTTGTTGACGTTGTTGTTTATTTGACGTTGTTGTTTATTTGACGTTGTTGTTGTTGTTGACGTTGTTGTTTATTTGACGTTGTTGTTGTTGTTGTTAACGTTGTTGTTGTTGTTTATTTGACGTTGTTGTTGTTATTTATTTGACATTGTTGTTGTTGTTGACGTTGTTGTTGTTGTTATTTATTTGACATTGTTGTTGTTGTTGTTGTTGACATTGTTGTTGTTGTTGTTTATTTGATGTTGTTTTAGTATTGTTGTTTATTTGACATTGTTGTTGTTATTTATTTGACGTTGTTGTGGGTGACATTGTTGTTGTTGTTTATTTGACGTTGTTGTTGTTGTTTATTTGACATTGTTGTTGTTATTGTTATTGTTTATTTGACGTTGTTGGTGTTGTTGTTTATTTGACGTTGTTGTTGTTGTTGACGTTGTTGTTGTTGTTGACGTTGTTTTTGTTGTTGTTTATTTGACGTTGTTGTTGTTGTTTATTTGACGTTAATGTTGTTGTTGTTTATTTGACATTGTTGTTGTTATTGTTGTTGTTTATTTGACGTTGTTGTTGACGTGGTTGTTGTTGTTGTTTATTTGACGTTGTTGTTGTTGTTGACATAGTTGTTGTTGTTGTTTATTTGACGTTGTTATTGTTGTTTATTTGACATTGTTGTTGTTGTTGACGTTGTTGTTGTTGTTTATTTGACATTGTTGTTGTTGTTGACGTTGTTGTTGTTTATTTGACGTTGTTGTTGTTGTTGTTGTTGTCTTTTTGACGTTGTTGTTGTTGTTTATTTGACGTTGTTGTTGTTGACGTTGTTGTTGTTGTTTATTTGACGTTGTTGTTGTTGTTATTTATTTGACATTGTTGTTGTTGTTGACGTTGTTGTTGTTGTTGTTGTTTAGTTGACATTGTTGTTGTTGTTGTTGATGTTGTTGTTGTTGTTGTTTATTTGATGTTGTTTTAGTATTGTTGTTTATTTGACATTGTTGTTGTTATTTATTTCACGTTATTGTGGGTGACATTGTTGTTGTTGTTTATTTGACGTTGTTGTTGTTGTTTATTTGACGTAGTTGTTGTTGTTGACGTTGTTGTTGTTGTTTATTTGACATTTTTGTTGTTGTTGTTGTTGTTTATTTGACGTTGTTGTTGTTGTTATTGTTGTTGTTTATTTGACGTTGTTGTTGTTTTTATTTATTTGACGTTGTTGTTGTTATTGTTTATTTGACGTTGTTGTTGTTGTTGTTTATTTGACATTGTTGTTGTTGTTGTTGTTGTTGCTTATTTGTTGTTTATTTGACGTTGTTGTTATTGTTGTTGTTTATTTGACGTTGTTGTTGTTTCTTTGACGTTGTTGTTGTTGTTGACGTTGTTGTAGTTGTTGTTTATTTGATGTCGTTGTTGTTATTTAATTGACATTGTTGTTGTTGTTGTTGACGTTGTTGTTGTTGTTGTTGTTGTAATTTATTTGACATTGTTGTTGTTGTTGACGTTGTTGTTGTTGTTGTTGTTTATTTGACGTTGTTTTAGTATTGTTGTTTATTTGACATTGTTGTTGTTATTTATTTGACGTTGTTGTGGGTGACATTGTTGTTGTTGTTGTTTATTTGATGTTGTTGTTGTTGTTTATTTGACGTAGTTGTTGTTGTTGACGTTGTTGTTGTTGTTGTTTATTTGACGTTTTTGTTGTTGTTGATGTTGTTGTTGTTGTTGACATTGTTGTTGTTTATTTGACGTTTTTGTTGTTGTTGATGTTGTTGTTGTTTTTGTTGTTGTTTATTTGTTGTTGTTGTTATTGTTGTTGTTGTTGTTGTTTATTTGACGTTGTTGTTGTTGACATTGTTGTTTATTTGACGTTGTTGTTGTTGTTTATTTGACGTTGTTGTTGTTGTAGACGTTGTTGTTGTTGTTATTTATTTGACATTGTTGTTGTTGTTGACGTTGTTGTTGTTGTTGTTTATTTGACATTGTTGTTGTTGTTGTTTTTGACGTTGTTCTTGTTGTTGTTGTTTATTTGATGTTGTTTTAGTATTGTTGTTTATTTGACATTGTTGTTGTTATTTATTTGACGTTGTTGTGGGTGACATTGTTGTTGCTGTTTATTTGACGTTGTTGTTGTTGTTGTTTATTTGACGTAGTTGTTGTTGTTGACGTTGTTGTTGTTGTTGTTGTTGTTGTTATTGTTTATTTGACGTTTTTGTTGTTGTTGATGTTGTTGTTGTTGTTGTTGTTGTTGTTGTTTATTTGACGTTGTTGTTGTTGTTATTGTGGTTGTTTATTTGACATTGTTGTTGTTGTTGTTTATTTGATGTTGTTGTTGTTGTTGTTGTTGTTTATTTGACGTTGTTGTTGTTGTTATTGTTGTTGTTGTTGTTGTTTATTTGACGTTGTTGTTGTTGACGTTGTTGTTGTTTATTTGACGTTGTTGTTGTTGTTGTTTATTTGACATTGTTGTTGTTGTTGTTATTGTTTATTTGATGTTGTTGTTGTTCTTTATTTGACGTTGTTGTCTTTGTTGACGTTGTTGTTGTTTATTTGACGTTGTTGTTGTTGACGTTGTTTTTGTTGTTGTTTATTTGACGTTGTTGTTGTTTCTTTATTTGACGTTGTTGTTGTTGTTTATTTGACGGTGTTGTTGTTGTTGTTTATTTGACGTTGTTGTTGTTGTTGTTGTTTATTTGATGTTGTTGTTGTTGTTGACGTTGTTGTTGTTTATTTGACGTTGTTGTTGTTGACATAGTTGTTGTTGTTGTTTATTTGACGTTGTTGTTATTGTTGACGTTGTTATTGTTGTTGTTTATTTGACGTTGTTGTTGTTGTTGTTGTTTATTTAACGTTGTTGTTGTTGTTGTTGTTTATTTTACGTTGTTGTTGTTGTTTATTTTACGGTGTTGTTGTTGTTGTTGTTTATTTGACGTTGTTATTGTTGTTTATTTGACATTGTTGTTGTTGTTGTTATTGTTTATTTGACGTTGTTGTTGTTGTTTATTTGACGTGGTTGTTGTTGTTGTTGTTTATTTGACATTGTTGTTGTTGTTGTTGACGTTGTTGTTTATTTGACGTTGTTGTTTATTTGACGTTGTTGTTGTTGTTGACGTTGTTGTTTATTTGACGTTGTTGTTGTTGACGTTGTTGTTGTTGTTGTTTATTTGACGTTGTTGTTGTTATTTATTTGACATTGTTGTTGTTGTTGACGTTGTTGTTGTTGTTGTTGTTGTTTATTTGATGTTGTTTTAGTATTGTTGTTTATTTGACATTGTTGTTGTTATTTATTTGACGTTGTTGTGGGTGACATTGTTGTTGTTGTTTATTTGACGTTGTTGTTGTTGTTTATTTGACATTGTTGTTGTTATTGTTATTGTTTATTTGATGTTGTTGTTGTTGTTGTTTATTTGACGTTGTTGTTGTTGTTGACGTTGTTGTTGTTGTTGACGTTGTTTTTGTTGTTGTTTATTTGACGTTGTTGTTGTTGTTGTTTATTTGACGTTAATGTTGTTGTTGTTTATTTGACATTGTTGTTGTTATTGTTGTTGTTTATTTGACGTTGTTGTTGTTGTTGTTTATTTGACGTGGTTGTTGTTGTTGACATAGTTGTTGTTGTTGTTGTTGTTGTTTATTTGACGTTGTTGTTGTTGTCTATTTGACGTTGTTGTTGTTGTTTAGTTGACGTTGTTGTTGTTGACGTTGTTGTTGTTGTTTATTTGACGTTGTTGTTGTTATTTATTTGACATTGTTGTTGTTGTTGACGTTGTTGTTGTTGTTGTTGTTGTTGTTTATTTGGCATTGTTGTTGTTGTTGTTGACGTTGTTGTTGTTGTTGTTTATTTGATGTTGTTTTAGTATTGTTGTTTATTTGACATTGTTGTTGTTATTTATTTCACGTTGTTGTGGGTGACATTGTTGTTGTTGTTTATTTGACGTTGTTGTTGTTGTTTATTTGACGTAGTTGTTGTTGTTGACGTTGTTGTTGTTGTTTATTTGACATTTTTGTTGTTGTTGTTGTTGTTGTTGTTTATTTGACGTTGTTGTTGTTGTTATTGTTGTTGTTTATTTGACGTTGTTGTTGTTTTTATTTATTTGACGTTGTTGTTGTTATTGTTTATTTGACGTTGTTGTTGTTGTTTATTTGACATTGTTGTTGTTGTTGTTGTTGTTGCTTATTTGTTGTTTATTTGACGTTGTTGTTATTGTTGTTGTTTATTTGACGTTGTTGTTGTTTATTTGACGTTGTTGTTGTTGTTGACGTTGTTGTTGTTGTTGTTTATTTGATGTCGTTGTTGTTATTTAATTGACATTGTTGTTGTCGTTGACGTTGTTGTTGTTGTTGTTGTAATTTATTTGACATTGTTGTTGTTGTTGACGTTGTTGTTGTTGTTGTTTATTTGACGTTGTTTTAGTATTGTTGTTTATTTGACATTGTTGTTGTTATTTATTTGACGTTGTTGTGGGTGACATTGTTGTTGTTGTTGTTTATTTGATGTTGTTGTTGTTGTTTATTTGACGTAGTTGTTGTTGTTGACGTTGTTGTTGTTGTTGTTGTTTATTTGACGTTTTTGTTGTTGTTGATGTTGTTGTTGTTGTTGACATTGTTGTTGTTTATTTGACGTTTTTGTTGTTGTTGATGTTGTTGTTGTTTTTGTTGTTGTTTATTTGTTGTTGTTGTTGTTGTTTATTTGACGTTGTTGTTGTTGACATTGTTGTTTATTTGACGTTGTTGTTGTTGTTTATTTGACGTTGTTGACGTTGTTGTTGTTGTTATTTATTTGACATTGTTGTTGTTGTTGACGTTGTTGTTGTTGTTGTTGTTTATTTGACATTGTTGTTGTTGTTGTTTTTGACGTTGTTCTTGTTGTTGTTGTTTATTTGATGTTGTTTTAGTATTGTTGTTTATTTGACATTGTTGTTGTTATTTCTTTGACGTTGTTGTGGGTGACATTGTTGTTGCTATTTATTTGACGTTGTTGTTGTTGTTGTTTATTTGACGTAGTTGTTGTTGTTGACGTTGTTGTTGTTGTTGTTGTTGTTTATTTGACGTTTTTGTTGTTGTTGATGTTGTTGTTGTTGTTGTTGTTGTTTATTTGACGTTGTTGTTGTTATTGTGGTTGTTTATTTGACATTGTTGTTGTTGTTTATTTGACGTTGTTGTTGTTGTTGTTGTTGTTGTTTATTTGACGTTGTTGTTGTTGTTATTGTTGTTGTTGTTGCTGTTGTTGTTTATTTGACGTTGTTGTTGTTGTTGTTGTTGTTTATTTGACGTTGTTGTTGTTGACGTTGTTGTTGTTGTTTATTTGACGTTGTTGTTGTTGTTGTTTATTTGACATTGTTGTTGTTGTTGTTATTGTTTATTTGATGTTGTTGTTGTTCTTTATTTGACGTTGTTGTCTTTGTTGACGTTGTTGTTGTTTATTTGACGTTGTTGTTGACATAGTTGTTGTTGTTGTTTATTTGATGTTGTTGTTATTGTTGACGTTGTTATTGTTGTTGTTTATTTGACGTTGTTGTTGTTGTTGTTGTTTATTTGACGTTGTTGTTGTTGTTGTTGTTTATTTGACGTTGTTGTTGTTGTTGTTTATTTTACGGTGTTGTTGTTGTTGTTGTTGTTTATTTGACGTTGTTGTTGTTGTTTATTTGACATTGTTGTTGTTGTTGTTATTGTTTATTTGACGTTGTTGTTGTTGTTTATTTGACGTGGTTGTTGTTGTTGTTTATTTGACATTGTTGTTGTTGTTGTTGACGTTGTTGTTTATTTGACGTTGTTGTTTATTTGACGATGTTGTTGTTGTTGACGTTGTTGTTTATTTGACGTTGTTGTTGTTGTTGACGTTGTTGTTGTTGTTTATTTGACGTTGTTGTTGTTATTTATTTGACATTGTTGTTGTTGACGTTGTTGTTGTTGTTATTTATTTGACATTGTTGTTGTTGTTGTTGTTGACGTTGTTGTTGTGGTTGTTTATTTGATGTTGTTTTAGTATTGTTGTTTATTTGACATTGTTGTTGTTATTTATTTGACGTTGTTGTGGGTGATATTGTTGTTGTTGTTTATTTGACGTTGTTGTTGTTGTTTATTTGACATTGTTGTTGTTATTGTTATTGTTTATTTGACGTTGTTGTTGTTGTTGTTTATTTGACGTTGTTGTTGTTGTTGACGTTGTTGTTGTTGTTGATGTTGTTTTTGTTGTTGTTTATTTGACGTTGTTGTTGTTGTTTATTTGACGTTAATGTTGTTGTTGTTTATTTGACATTGTTGTTGTTATTGTTGTTGTTTATTTGACGTTGTTGTTGACGTTGTTGTTTATTTGACGTTGTTGTTGTTGTTGACATAGTTGTTGTTGTTGTTGTTTATTTGACGTTGTTGTTGTTTTTCTTGACATTGTTGTTGTTGTTGTTTATTTGACGTTGTTATTGTTGTTTATTTGACATTGTTGTTGTTGTTGACGTTGTTGTTGTTGTTTATTTGACATTGTTGTTGTTGTTGACGTTGTTGTTGTTGTTGTTGTTTATTTGACGTTGTTGTTGTTGTTGTTGTCTATTTGACGTTGTTGTTGTTGTTTATTTGACGTTGTTGTTGTTGACGTTGTTGTTGTTGTTTATTTGACGTTGTTGTTGTTATTTATTTGACATTGTTGTTGTTGTTGACGTTGTTGTTGTTGTTGTTTATTTGGCATTGTTGTTGTTGTTGTTGACGTTGTTGTTGTTGTTGTTTATTTGATGTTGTTTTAGTATTGTTGTTTATTTGACATTGTTGTTGTTATTTATTTCACGTTGATGTGGGTGACATTGTTGTTGGTGTTTATTTGACGTTGTTGTTGTTGTTTATTTGACGTAGTTGTTGTTGTTGACATTGTTGTTGTTGTTTATTTGACATTTTTGTTGTTGTTGTTGTTGTTGTTTATTTGACGTTGTTGTTGTTGTTATTGTTGTTGTTTATTTGACGTTGTTGTTGTTTTTATTTATTTGACGTTGTTGTTGTTATTGTTTATTTGACGTTGTTGTTGTTGTTGTTTATTTGACATTGTTGTTGTTGTTGTTGTTGTTGCTTATTTGTTGTTTATTTGACGTTGTTGTTATTGTTGTTGTTTATTTGACGTTGTTGTTGTTTATTTGACATTGTTGTTGTTGTTGACGTTGTTGTTGTTGTTGTTTATTTGATGTCGTTGTTGTTATTTAATTGACATTGTTGTTGTTGTTGACGTTGTTGTTGTTGTTGTTGTAATTTATTTGACATTGTTGTTGTTGTTGACGTTGTTGTTGTTGTTGTTTATTTGACGTTGTTTTAGTATTGTTGTTTATTTGACATTGTTGTTGTTATTTATTTGACGTTGTTGTGGGTGACATTGTTGTTGTTGTTGTTTATTTGATGTTGTTGTTGTTGTTTATTTGACGTAGTTGTTGTTGTTGACGTTGTTGTTGTTGTTGTTGTTTATTTGACGTTTTTGTTGTTGTTGATGTTGTTGTTGTTGTTGACATTGTTGTTGTTTATTTGACGTTTTTGTTGTTGTTGATGTTGTTGTTGTTTTTGTTGTTGTTTATTTGTTGTTGTTGTTATTGTTGTTATTGTTGTTTATTTGACGTTGTTGTTGTTGTTGACGTTGTTGTTGTTGTTATTTATTTGACATTGTTGTTGTTGTTGACGTTGTTGTTGTTGTTGTTGTTTATTTGACATTGTTGTTGTTGTTGTTTTTGACGTTGTTCTTGTTGTTGTTGTTTATTTGATGTTGTTTTAGTATTGTTGTTTATTTGACATTGTTGTTGTTATTTATTTGACGTTGTTGTGGGTGACATTGTTGTTGCTGTTTATTTGACGTTGTTGTTGTTGTTTATTTGACGTAGTTGTTGTTGTTGACGTTGTTGTTGTTGTTGTTGTTGTTATTGTTTATTTGACGTTTTTGTTGTTGTTGATGTTGTTGTTGTTGTTGTTGTTGTTTATTTGACGTTGTTGTTGTTGTTATTGTGGTTGTTTATTTGACATTGTTGTTGTTGTTTATTTGACGTTGTTGTTGTTGTTATTGTTTATTTGACGTTGTTGTTGTTGTTATTATTGTTGTTGTTGTTTATTTGACGTTGTTGTTGTTGTTGTTGTTTATTTGACGTTGTTGTTATTGACGTTGTTGTTGTTGTTTATTTGACGTTGTTGTTGTTGTTGTTTATTTGACATTGTTGTTGTTGTTGTTATTGTTTATTTGATGTTGTTGTTGTTCTTTATTTGACGTTGTTGTCTTTGTTGACGTTGTTGTTGTTTATTTGACGTTGTTGTTGTTGACGTTGTTTTTGTTGTTGTTTATTTGACGTTGTTGTTGTTTCTTTATTTGACGTTGTTGTTGTTGTTTATTTGACGGTGTTGTTGTTGTTGTTTATTTGACGTTGTTGTTGTTGTTGTTTATTTGACGTTGTTGTTGTTGTTGACGTTGTTGTTGTTTATTTGACGTTGTTGTTGTTGACATAGTTGTTGTTGTTGTTTATTTGACATTGTTGTTATTGTTGACGTTGTTATTGTTGTTGTTTATTTGACGTTGTTGTTGTTGTTGTTGTTTATTTGACGTTGTTGTTGTTGTTTATTTGACGTTGTTGTTGTTGTTTATTTTACGGTGTTGTTGTTGTTGTTGTTTATTTGACGTTGTTGTTGTTGTTGTTTATTTGACATTGTTGTTGTTGTTATTGTTTATTTGACGTTGTTGTTGTTGTTTATTTGACGTGGTTGTTGTTGTTGTTTATTTGACATTGTTGTTGTTGTTGTTGACGTTGTTGTTTATTTGACGTTGTTGTTGTTGTTGACGTTGTTGTTTATTTGAAGTTGTTGTTGTTGTTGACGTTGTTGTTGTTGTTTATTTGACGTTGTTGTTGTTATTTATTTGACATTGTTGTTGTTGTTGACGTTGTTGTTGTTGTTATTTATTTGACATTGTTGTTGTTGTTGTTGTTGACGTTGTTGTTGTTGTTGTTTATTTGATGTTGTTTTAGTATTGTTGTTTATTTGACATTGTTGTTGTTATTTATTTGACGTTGTTGTGGGTGATATTGTTGTTGTTGTTTTTTTGACGTTGTTGTTGTTGTTTATTTGACATTGTTGTTGTTATTGTTATTGTTTATTTGACGTTGTTGTTGTTGTTGTTTATTTGACGTTGTTGTTGTTGTTGACGTTGTTGTTGTTGTTGACGTTGTTTTTGTAGTTGTTTATTTGACGTTGTTGTTGTTGTTTATTTGACATTGTTGTTGTTATTGTTGTTGTTTATTTGACGTTGTTGTTGACGTTGTTGTTGTTGTTGTTTATTTGACGTTGTTGTTGTTGTTGACATAGTTGTTGTTGTTGTTGTTTATTTGACGTTGTTGTTGTTGTTCTTGACATTGTTGTTGTTGTTGTTTATTTGACGTTGTTATTGTTGTTTATTTGACATTGTTGTTGTTGTTGACGTTGTTGTTGTTGTTTATTTGACATTGTTGTTGTTGTTGACGTTGTTGTTGTTGTTGTTTATTTGACGTTGTTGTTGTTGTTGTTGTTGTCTATTTGACGTTGTTGTTGTTGTTTATTTGACGTTGTTGTTGTTGACGTTGTTGTTGTTGTTTATTTGACGTTGTTGTTGTTATTTATTTGACATTGTTGTTGTTGTTGACGTTGTTGTTGTTGTTGTTGTTTATTTGACATTGTTGTTGTTGTTGTTGACGTTGTTGTTGTTGTTGTTGGTTATTTGATGTTGTTTTAGTATTGTTGTTTATTTGACATTGTTGTTGTTATTTATTTCACGTTGTTGTGGGTGACATTGTTGTTGTTGTTTATTTGACGTTGTTGTTGTTGTTTATTTGACGTTGTTGTTGTTGTTGACGTTGTTGTTGTTGTTTATTTGACATTTTTGTTGTTGTTGTTGTTGTTGTTGTTGTTTATTTGACGTTGTTGTTGTTGTTATTGTTGTTGTTTATTTGACGTTGTTGTTGTTTTTATTTATTTGACGTTGTTTTTGTTATTGTTTATTTGACGTTGTTGTTGTTGTTGTTTATTTGACATTGTTGTTGTTGTTGTTGTTGTTGCTTATTTGTTGTTTATTTGACGTTGTTGTTATTGTTGTTGTTTATTTGACGTGGTTGTTGTTTATTTGACGTTGTTGTTGTTGTTGACGTTGTTGTTGTTGTTGTTGTTTATTTGATGTCGTTGTTGTTATTTAATTGACATTGTTGTTGTTGTTGACGTTGTTGTTGTTGTTGTTGTAATTTATTTGACATTGTTGTTGTTGTTGTTGTAATTTATTTGACATTGTTGTTGTTATTGACGTTGTTGTTGTTGTTATTTATTTGACGTTGTTTTAGTATTGTTGTTTATTTGACATTGTTGTTGTTATTTATTTGACGTTGTTCTGGGTGACATTATTGTTGTTGTTGTTTATTTGATGTTGTTGTTGTTGTTTATTTGACGTAGTTTTTGTTGTTGACGTTGTTGTTGTTGTTGTTTATTTGACGTTTTTGTTGTTGTTGATGTTGTTGTTGTTGTTGACATTGTTGTTGTTTATTTGACGTTTTTGTTGTTGTTGATGTTGTTGTTGTTTTTGTTGTTGTTTATTTGTTGTTGTTGTTATTGTTGTTGTTGTTGTTGTTTATTTGACGTTGTTGTTGTTGACATTGTTGGTTATTTGACGTTGTTGTTGTTGTTTATTTGACGTTGTTGTTGTTGTTGACGTTGTTGTTGTTGTTATTTATTTGACATTGTTGTTGTTGTTGACGTTGTTGTTGTTGTTGTTTATTTGACATTGTTTTTGTTGTTGTTTTTGACGTTGTTCTTGTTGTTGTTGTTTATTTGATGTTGTTTTAGTATTGTTGTTTATTTGACATTGTTGTTGTTATTTATTTGACGTTGTTGTGGGTGACATTGTTGTTGCTGTTTATTTGACGTTGTTGTTATTGTTGTTTATTTGACGTAGTTGTTGTTGTTGACGTTGTTGTTGTTGTTGTTGTTGTTGTTGTTTATTTGACGTTTTTGTTGTTGTTGATGTTGTTGTTGTTGTTGTTGTTGTTTATTTGACGTTGTTGTTGTTGTTATTGTGGTTGTTTATTTGACATTGTTGTTGTTGTTTATTTGACGTTGTTGTTGTTGTTATTGTTTATTTGACGTTGTTGTTGTTGTTATTATTGTTGTTGTTGTTTATTTGACGTTGTTGTTGTTGTTGTTGTTTATTTGACGTTGTTGTTATTGACGTTGTTGTTGTTGTTTATTTGACGTTGTTGTTGTTGTTGTTTATTTTACATTGTTGTTGTTGTTGTTATTGTTTATTTGATGTTGTTGTTGTTCTTTATTTGACGTTGTTGTCTTTGTTGACGTTGTTGTTGTTTATTTGACGTTGTTGTTGTTGACGTTGTTTTTGTTGTTGTTTATTTGACGTTGTTGTTGTTTCTTTATTTGACGTTGTTGTTGTTGTTTATTTGACGGTGTTGTTGTTGTTGTTTATTTGACGTTGTTGTTATTGTTGTTTATTTGACGTTGTTGTTGTTGTTGACGTTGTTGTTGTTTATTTGACGTTGTTGTTGTTGACATAGTTGTTGTTGTTGTTTATTTGACATTGTTGTTATTGTTGACGTTGTTATTGTTGTTGTTTATTTGACGTTGTTGTTGTTGTTGTTGTTTATTTGACGTTGTTGTTGTTGTTGTTTATTTGACATTGTTGTTGTTGTTGTTATTGTTTATTTGACGTTGTTGTTGTTGTTTATTTGACGTGGTTGTTGTTGTTGTTTATTTGACATTGTTGTTGTTGTTGTTGACGTTGTTGTTTATTTGACGTTGTTGTTGTTGTTGACGTTGTTGTTTATTTGAAGTTGTTGTTGTTGTTGACGTTGTTGTTGTTGTTTATTTGACGTTGTTGTTGTTATTTATTTGACATTGTTGTTGTTGTTGACGTTGTTGTTGTTGTTATTTATTTGACATTGTTGTTGTTGTTGTTGTTGACGTTGTTGTTGTTGTTGTTTATTTGATGTTGTTTTAGTATTGTTGTTTATTTGACATTGTTGTTGTTATTTATTTGACGTTGTTGTGGGTGATATTGTTGTTGTTGTTTTTTTGACGTTGTTGTTGTTGTTTATTTGACATTGTTGTTGTTATTGTTATTGTTTATTTGACGTTGTTGTTGTTGTTGTTTATTTGACGTTGTTGTTGTTGTTGACGTTGTTGTTGTTGTTGACGTTGTTTTTGTAGTTGTTTATTTGACGTTGTTGTTGTTGTTTATTTGACATTGTTGTTGTTATTGTTGTTGTTTATTTGACGTTGTTGTTGATGTTGTTGTTGTTGTTATTTATTTGACGTTGTTGTTGTTGTTGACATAGTTGTTGTTGTTGTTGTTTATTTGACGTTGTTGTTGTTGTTCTTGACATTGTTGTTGTTGTTGTTTATTTGACGTTGTTATTGTTGTTTATTTGACATTGTTGTTGTTGTTGACGTTGTTGTTGTTGTTTATTTGACATTGTTGTTGTTGTTGACGTTGTTGTTGTTGTTGTTTATTTGACGTTGTTGTTGTTGTTGTTGTTGTCTATTTGACGTTGTTGTTGTTGTTTATTTGACGTTGTTGTTGTTGACGTTGTTGTTGTTGTTTATTTGACGTTGTTGTTGTTATTTATTTGACATTGTTGTTGTTGTTGACGTTGTTGTTGTTGTTGTTGTTTATTTGACATTGTTGTTGTTGTTGTTGACGTTGTTGTTGTTGTTGTTGGTTATTTGATGTTGTTTTAGTATTGTTGTTTATTTGACATTGTTGTTGTTATTTATTTCACGTTGTTGTGGGTGACATTGTTGTTGTTATTTATTTGACGTTGTTGTTGTTGTTTATTTGACGTTGTTGTTGTTGTTGACGTTGTTGTTGTTGTTTATTTGACATTTTTGTTGTTGTTGTTGTTGTTGTTGTTTATTTGACGTTGTTGTTGTTGTTATTGTTGTTGTTTATTTGACGTTGTTGTTGTTTTTATTTATTTGACGTTGTTTTTGTTATTGTTTATTTGACGTTGTTGTTGTTGTTATTTATTTGACATTGTTGTTGTTGTTGTTGTTGTTGTTGCTTATTTGTTGTTTATTTGACGTTGTTGTTATTGTTGTTGTTTATTTGACGTGGTTGTTGTTTATTTGACGTTGTTGTTGTTGTTGACGTTGTTGTTGTTGTTGTTTATTTGATGTCGTTGTTGTTATTTAATTGACATTGTTGTTGTTGTTGACGTTGTTGTTGTTGTTGTTGTAATTTATTTGACATTGTTGTTGTTGTTGTTGTAATTTATTTGACATTGTTGTTGTTATTGACGTTGTTGTTGTTGTTATTTATTTGACGTTGTTTTAGTATTGTTGTTTATTTGACATTGTTGTTGTTATTTATTTGACGTTGTTGTGGGTGACATTATTGTTGTTGTTGTTTATTTGATGTTGTTGTTGTTGTTTATTTGACGTAGTTTTTGTTGTTGACGTTGTTGTTGTTGTTGTTGTTTATTTGACGTTTTTGTTGTTGTTGATGTTGTTGTTGTTGTTGACATTGTTGTTGTTTATTTGACGTTTTTGTTGTTGTTGATGTTGTTGTTGTTTTTGTTGTTGTTTATTTGTTGTTGTTGTTATTGTTGTTGTTGTTGTTTATTTGACGTTGTTGTTGTTGACATTGTTGTTTATTTGACGTTGTTGTTGTTGTTTATTTGACGTTGTTGTTGTTGTTGACGTTGTTGTTGTTGTTATTTATTTGACATTGTTGTTGTTGTTGACGTTGTTGTTGTTGTTGTTTATTTGACATTGTTTTTGTTGTTGTTTTTGACGTTGTTCTTGTTGTTGTTGTTTATTTGATGTTGTTTTAGTATTGTTGTTTATTTGACATTGTTGTTGTTATTTATTTGACGTTGTTGTGGGTGACATTGTTGTTGCTGTTTATTTGACGTTGTTGTTATTGTTGTTTATTTGACGTAGTTGTTGTTGTTGACGTTGTTGTTGTTGTTGTTGTTGTTGTTTATTTGACGTTTTTGTTGTTGTTGATGTTGTTGTTGTTGTTGTTGTTTATTTGACGTTGTTGTTGTTGTTATTGTTGTTGTTTATTTGACATTGTTGTTGTTGTTTATTTGACGTTGTTGTTGTTGTTGTTGTTTATTTGACATTGTTGTTGTTGTTATTGTTGTTGTTGTTGTTGTTGTTTATTTGAAGTTGTTGTTGTTGTTGATGTTTATTTGACGTTGTTGTTGTTGACGTTGTTGTTGTTGTTTATTTGACGTTGTTGTTGTTGTTGTTGTTTATTTGACATTATTGTTGTTTGTGTTGTTATTGTATATTTGATGTTGTTGTTGTTCTTTATTTGACGTTGTTGTCTTTGTTGACGTTGTTGTTGTTTATTTGACGTTGTTGTTGTTGACGTTGTTTTTGTTGTTGTTTATTTGACGTTGTTGTTGTTTCTTTATTTGACGTTGTTGTTGTTGTTTATTTGACGGTGTTGTTGTTGTTGTTTATTTGACATTGTTGTTGTTGTTGTTTATTTGACGTTGTTGTTGTTGTTGTTGACGTTGTTGTTGTTTATTTGACGTTGTTGTTGTTGACATAGTTGTTGTTGTTGTTTATTTGACGTTGTTGTTATTGTTGACGTTGTTATTGTTGTTGTTTATTTGACGTTGTTGTTGTTGTTGTTTATTTGACGTTGTTGTTGTTGTTGTTTATTTGACGTTGTTGTTGTTGTTGTTTATTTTACGGTGTTGTTGTTGTTGTTTATTTGACGTTGTTGTTGTTGTTTATTTGACATTGTTGTTGTTGTTGTTATTGTTTATTTGACGTTGTTGTTGTTGTTTATTTGACGTGGTTGTTGTTGTTGTTTATTTGACATTGTTGTTGTTGTTGTTGACGTTGTTGTTTATTTGACGTTGTTGTTTATTTGACGTTGTTGTTGTTGTTGACGTTGTTGTTTATTTGACGTTGTTGTTGTTGTTGACGTTGTTGTTGTTGTTTATTTGACGTTGTTGTTGTTATTTATTTGACATTGTTGTTGTTGTTGACGTTGTTGTTGTTGTTATTTATTTGACATTGTTGTTGTTGTTGTTGTTGACGTTGTTGTTGTTGTTGTTTATTTGATGTTGTTTTAGTATTGTTGTTTATTTGACATTGTTGTTGTTATTTATTTGACGTTGTTGTGGGTGATATTGTTGTTGTTGTTTATTTGACGTTGTTGTTGTTGTTTATTTGACATTGTTGTTGTTATTGTTATTGTTTATTTGACGTTGTTGTTGTTGTTGTTTATTTGACGTTGTTGTTGTTGTTGACGTTGTTGTTGTTGTTGACGTGGTTTTTGTTGTTGTTTATTTGACGTTGTTGTTGTTGTTGTTTTGACATTGTTGTTGTTATTGTTGTTGTTTATTTGACGTTGTTGTTGACGTTGTTGTTGTTGTTTATTTGACGTTGTTGTTGTTGTTGTTGACATAGTTGTTGTTGTTGTTGTTTATTTGACGTTGTTGTTGTTGTTCTTGACATTGTTGTTGTTGTTGTTTATTTGACGTTGTTATTGTTGTTTATTTGACATTGTTGTTGTTGTTGACGTTGTTGTTGTTGTTTATTTGACATTGTTGTTGTTGTTGACGTTGTTGTTGTTGTTGTTTATTTGACGTTGTTGTTGTTGTTGTCTATTTGACGTTGTTGTTGTTGTTTATTTGACGTTGTTGTTGTTGACGTTGTTGTTGTTGTTTATTTGACGTTGTTGTTGTTATTTATTTGACATTGTTGTTGTTGTTGACGTTGTTGTTGTTGTTGTTGTTTATTTGACATTGTTGTTGTTGTTGTTGACGTTGTTGTTGTTGTTGTTTATTTGATGTTGTTTTAGTATTGTTGTTTATTTGACATTGTTGTTGTTATTTATTTCACGTTGTTGTGGGTGACATTGTTGTTGTTGTTTATTTGACGTTGTTGTTGTTGTTTATTTGATGTAGTTGTTGTTGTTGACGTTGTTGTTGTTGTTTATTTGACATTTTTGTTGTTGTTGTTGTTGTTGTTGTTTATTTGACGTTGTTGTTGTTGTTATTATTGTTGTTTATTTGACGTTGTTGTTGTTTTTATTTATTTGACGTTGTTGTTGTTATTGTTTATTTGACGTTGTTGTTGTTGTTGTTTATTTGACATTGTTGTTGTTGTTGTTGTTGGTGTTGCTTATTTGTTGTTTATTTGACGTTGTTGTTATTGTTGTTGTTTATTTGACGTGGTTGTTGTTTATTTGACGTTGTTGTTGTTGTTGACGTTGTTGTTGTTGTTTATTTGATGTCGTTGTTGTTATTTAATTGACATTGTTGTTGTTGTTGACGTTGTTGTTGTTGTTGTTGTAATTTATTTGACATTGTTGTTGTTGTTGTAATTTATTTGACATTGTTGTTGTTTTTGTTGTTGTTGTTTATTTGACGTTGTTTTAGTATTGTTGTTTATTTGACATTGTTGTTGTTATTTATTTGACGTTGTTGTGGGTGACATTGTTGTTGTTGTTGTTTATTTGATGTTGTTGTTGTTGTTTATTTGACGTAGTTGTTGTTGTTGACGTTGTTGTTGTTGTTGTTGTTTATTTGACGTTTTTGTTGTTGTTGATGTTGCTGTTGTTGTTGACATTGTTGTTGTTTATTTGACGTTTTTGTTGTTGTTGATGTTGTTGTTGTTTTTGTTGTTGTTTATTTGTTGTTGTTATTATTGTTGTTGTTGTTTATTTGACGTTGTTGTTGTTGACATTGTTGTTTATTTGACGTTGTTGTTGTTGTTTATTTGACGTTGTTGTTGTTGTTGACGTTGTTGTTGTTATTATTTATTTGACATTGTTGTTGTTGTTGTTGTTGTTTATTTGACATTGTTGTTGTTGTTGTTTTTGACGTTGTTCTTGTTGTTGTTGTTTATTTGATGTTGTTATAGTATTGTTGTTTATTTGACATTGTTGTTGTTATTTATTTGACGTTGTTGTGGGTGACATTGTTGTTGCTGTTTATTTGACGTTGTTGTTATTGTTGTTTATTTGACGTAGTTGTTGTTGTTGACGTTGTTGTTGTTGTTGTTGTTGTTTATTTGACGTTTTTGTTGTTGTTGATGTTGTTGTTGTTGTTGTTGTTGTTTATTTGACGTTGTTGTTGTTGTTTTTGTTGTTGTTTATTTGACATTGTTGTTGTTGTTTATTTG
Source organism: Vicia faba (assembly GCA_948472305.1). Taxonomy (NCBI): domain Eukaryota; kingdom Viridiplantae; phylum Streptophyta; class Magnoliopsida; order Fabales; family Fabaceae; genus Vicia; species Vicia faba. Next base: position 1,205,721,742 of record OX451735.1, read on the forward strand.
ACGTTGTTGTTGTTGTTGTTGTTTATTTGACGTTGTTGTTGTTGTTATTGTTGTTGTTGTTGTTGTTGTTGTTGTTTATTTGACGTTGTTGTTGTTGTTGTTGTTGTTTATTTGACGTTGTTGTTGTTGACGTTGTTGTTGTTGTTTATTTGACGTTGTTGTTTATTTGACATTGTTGTTGTTGTTATTGTTTATTTGATGTTGTTGTTGTTCTTTATTTGACGTTGTTGTCTTTGTTGACGTTGTTGTTGTTTATTTGACGTTGTTGTTGTTGACGTTGTTTTTGTTGTTGTTTATTTGACGTTGTTGTTGTTTCTTTATTTGACGTTGTTGTTGTTGTTGTTTATTTGACGTTGTTGTTGTTGTTGACGTTGTTGTTGTTTATTTGACGTTGTTGTTGTTGACATAGTTGTTGTTGTTGTTTATTTGACGTTGTTGTTATTGTTGACGTTGTTATTGTTGTTGTTTATTTGACGTTGTTGTTGTTGTTGTTTATTTGACGTTGTTGTTGTTGTTGTTTATTTGACGTTGTTGTTGTTGTTTATTTTACGGTGTTGTTGTTGTTGTTGTTTATTTGACGTTGTTGTTGTTGTTTATTTGACATTGTTGTTGTTGTTGTTATTGTTTATTTGACGTTGTTGTTGTTGTTTATTTGACGTGGTTGTTGTTGTTGTTTATTTGACATTGTGGTTGTTGTTGTTGACGTTGTTGTTTATTTGACGTTGTTGTTTATTTGACGTTGTTGTTGTTGTTGACGTTGTTGTTTATTTGACGTTGTTGTTGTTGTTGACGTTGTTGTTGTTGTTTATTTGACGTTGTTGTTGTTATTTATTTGACATTGTTGTTGTTGTTGACGTTGTTGTTGTTGTTATTTATTTGACATTGTTGTTGTTGTTGTTGTTGACGTTGTTGTTGTTGTTGTTTATTTGATGTTGTTTTAGTATTGTTGTTTATTTGACATTGTTGCTGTTATTTATTTGACGTTGTTGTGGGTGACATTGTTGTTGTTGTTTATTTGACGTTGTTGTTGTTGTTTATTTGACGTTGTTGTTGTTGTTGTTTATTTGACGTTGTTGTTGTTGTTTATTTGACATTGTTGTTGTTGTTGTTGTTATTGTTTATTTGACGTTGTTGTTGTTGTTTATTTGACGTGGTTGTTGTTGTTGTTTATTTGACATTGTGGTTGTTGTTGTTGACGTTGTTGTTTATTTGACGTTGTTGTTTATTTGACGTTGTTGTTGTTGTTGACGTTGTTGTTTATTTGACGTTGTTGTTGTTGTTGACGTTGTTGTTGTTGTTTATTTGACGTTGTTGTTGTTATTTATTTGACATTGTTGTTGTTGTTGACGTTGTTGTTGTTGTTATTTATTTGACATTGTAGTTGTTGTTGTTGTTGACGTTGTTGTTGTTGTTTATTTGATGTTGTTTTAGTATTGTTGTTTATTTGACATTGTTGTTGTTATTTATTTGACGTTGTTGTGGGTGACATTGTTGTTGTTGTTTATTTGACGTTGTTGTTGTTGTTGATTATTTGACGTTGTTGTTGTTGTTGACGTTGTTTTTGTTGTTGTTTATTTGACGTTGTTGTTGTTGTTTATTTGACGTTAATGTTGTTGTTGTTGTTTATTTGACGTTGTTGTTGTTGTTGACGTTGTTGTTGTTGTTATTTATTTGACATTGTTGTTGTTGTTGACGTTGTTGTTGTTGTTTATTTGACATTGTTGTTGTTGTTGTTTTTGACGTTGTTCTTGTTGTTGTTGTTTATTTGATGTTGTTTTAGTATTGTTGTTTATTTGACATTGTTGTTGTTATTTATTTGACGTTGTTGTGGGTGACATTGTTGTTGCTGTTTATTTGACGTTGTTGTTATTGTTGTTTATTTGACGTAGTTGTTGTTGTTGACGTTGTTGTTGTTGTTGTTGTTGTTTATTTGACGTTTTTGTTGTTGTTGATGTTGTTGTTGTTGTTGTTGTTGTTGTTATTGTTGTTGTTTATTTGACATTGTTGTTGTTGTTTATGTGACGTTGTTGTTGTTGTTGTTGTTTATTTGACGTTGTTGTTGTTGTTATTGTTGTTGTTGTTGTTGTTTATTTGACATTGTTGTTGTTGTTGTTTTTGACGTTGTTCTTGTTGTTGTTGTTTATTTGATGTTGTTTTAGTATTGTTGTTTATTTGACATTGTTGTTGTTATTTATTTGACGTTGTTGTGGGTGACATTGTTGTTGCTGTTTATTTGACGTTGTTGTTATTGTTGTTTATTTGACGTAGTTGTTGTTGTTGACGTTGTTGTTGTTGTTGTTGTTGTTTATTTGACGTTTTTGTTGTTGTTGATGTTGTTGTTGTTGTTGTTGTTGTTATTGTTGTTGTTTATTTGACATTGTTGTTGTTGTTTATGTGACGTTGTTGTTGTTGTTGTTGTTTATTTGACGTTGTTGTTGTTGTTATTGTTGTTGTTGTTGTTGTTTATTTGACGTTGTTGTTGTTGTTTATTTGACGTTGTTGTTGTTGACGTTGTTGTTGTTGTTTATTTGACGTTGTTGTTGTTGTTGTTGTTTATTTGACATTGTTGTTGTTGTTGTTGTTTATTTGACGTTGTTGTTGTTGTTGTTGTTTATTTGACATTGTTGTTGTTGTTGTTGTTATTGTATATTTGATGTTGTTGTTGTTCTTTATTTGACGTTGTTGTCTTTGTTGACGTTGTTGTTGTTTATTTGACGTTGTTGTTGTTGACGTTGTTTTTGTTGTTATTTATTTGACGTTGTTGTTGTTTCTTTATTTGACGTTGTTGTTGTTGTTTATTTGACGGTGTTGTTGTTGTTGTTTATTTGACGTTGTTGTTGTTGTTGTTGTTTATTTGACGTTGTTGTTGTTGTTGACGTTGTTGTTGTTTATTTGACGTTGTTGTTGTTGTTGTTTATTTGACGTTGTTGTTATTGTTGACGTTGTTACTGTTGTTGTTTATTTGACGTTGTTGTTGTTATTGTTATTATTTATTTGACGTTGTTGTTGTTGTTTATTTGACGTTGTTGTTGTTGTTGACGTTGTTGTTGTTGTTGTTGTTGTTGTTATTGTTGTTGTTTATTTGACGTTGTTGTTGTTGTTTTTTTGACATTGTTGTTGTTATTGTTGTTGTTTATTTGACGTTGTTGTTGACGTTGTTGTTGTTGTTGTTTATTTGACGTTGTTGTTGTTGTTGACATAGTTGTTGTTGTTGTTGTTTATTTGACGTTGTTGTTGTTGTTGTTGTTTATTTGACGTTGTTGTTGTTGTTTATTTGACGTTAATGTTGTTGTTGTTGTTTATTTCACGTTGTTGTTGTTGTTGACGTTGTTGTTCTTGTTATTTATTTGACATTGTTGTTGTTGTTGACGTTGTTGTTGTTGTTTATTTGACATTGTTGTTGTTGTTGTTTTTGACGTTGTTCTTGTTGTTGTTGTTTATTTGACGTTGTTGTTGTTGTTTATTTGACGTTAATGTTGTTGTTGTTGTTTATTTGACGTTGTTGTTGTTGTTGACGTTGTTGTTGTTGTTATTTATTTGACATTGTTGTTGTTGTTGACGTTGTTGTTGTTGTTTATTTGACATTGTTGTTGTTGTTGTTTTTGACGTTGTTCTTGTTGTTGTTGTTTATTTGATGTTGTTTTAGTATTGTTGTTTATTTGACATTGTTGTTGTTATTTATTTGACGTTGTTGTGGGTGACATTGTTGTTGCTGTTTATTTGACGTTGTTGTTATTGTTGTTTATTTGACGTAGTTGTTGTTGTTGACGTTGTTGTTGTTGTTGTTGTTGTTTATTTGACGTTTTTGTTGTTGTTGATGTTGTTGTTGTTGTTGTTGTTGTTGTTATTGTTGTTGTTTATTTGACATTGTTGTTGTTGTTTATGTGACGTTGTTGTTGTTGTTGTTGTTTATTTGACGTTGTTGTTGTTGTTATTGTTGTTGTTGTTGTTGTTTATTTGACGTTGTTGTTGTTGTTTATTTGACGTTGTTGTTGTTGACGTTGTTGTTGTTGTTTATTTGACGTTGTTGTTGTTGTTGTTTATTTGACATTGTTGTTGTTGTTGTTGTTTATTTGACGTTGTTGTTGTTGTTGTTGTTTATTTGACATTGTTGTTGTTGTTGTTGTTATTTTATATTTGATGTTGTTGTTGTTCTTTATTTGACGTTGTTGTCTTTGTTGACGTTGTTGTTGTTTATTTGACGTTGTTGTTGTTGACGTTGTTTTTGTTGTTATTTATTTGACGTTGTTGTTGTTTCTTTATTTGACGTTGTTGTTGTTGTTTATTTGACGGTGTTGTTGTTGTTGTTTATTTGACGTTGTTGTTGTTGTTGTTTATTTGACGTTGTTGTTGTTGTTGACGTTGTTGTTGTTTATTTGACGTTGTTGTTGTTGTTGTTTATTTGACGTTGTTGTTATTGTTGACGTTGTTACTGTTGTTGTTTATTTGACGTCGTTGTTGTTATTGTTATTATTTATTTGACGTTGTTGTTGTTGTTTATTTGACGTTGTTGTTGTTGTTGACGTTGTTGTTGTTGTTGACGTTGTTTTTGTTGTTGTTTATTTGACGTTGTTGTTGTTGTTTTTTTGACATTGTTGTTGTTATTGTTGTTGTTTATTTGACGTTGTTGTTGACGTTGTTGTTGTTGTTGTTTATTTGACGTTGTTGTTGTTGTTGACATAGTTGTTGTTGTTGTTGTTTATTTGACGTTGTTGTTGTTGTTGTTGTTTATTTGACATTGTTGTTGTTGTTGTTTATTTGACGTTGTTATTGTTGTTTATTTGACGTTGTTGTCTTTGTTGACGTTGTTGTTGTTTATTTGACGTTGTTGTTGTTGACGTTGTTTTTGTTGTTGTTTATTTGACGTTGTTGTTGTTTCTTTATTTGACGTTGTTGTTGTTTATTTGACGGTCTTGTTGTTGTTGTTTATTTGATGTTGTTGTTGTTGTTGTTTATTTGACGTTGTTGTTGTTGTTGACGTTGTTGTTGTTTATTTGACGTTGTTGCTGTTGACATAGTTGTTGTTGTTGTTTATTTGACGTTGTTGTTATTGTTGACGTTGTTATTGTTGTTGTTTATTTGACGTTGTTGTTGTTGTTGTTTATTTGACGTTGTTGTTGTTGTTGTTGTTTATTTGACGTTGTTGTTGTTGTTTATTTTACGGTGTTGTTGTTGTTGTTGTTGGTTATTTGACGTTGTTGTTGTTGTTTATTTGACATTGTTGTTGTTGTTGTTATTGTTTATTTGACGTTGTTGTTGTTGTTTATTTGACGTGGTTGTTGTTGTTGGTTATTTGACATTGTGGTTGTTGTTGTTGACGTTGTTGTTTATTTGACGTTGTTGTTTATTTGACGTTGTTGTTGTTGTTGACGTTGTTGTTTATTTGACGTTGTTGTTGTTGTTGACGTTGTTGTTGTTGTTTATTTGACGTTGTTGTTGTTATTTATTTGACATTGTTGTTGTTGTTGACGTTGTTGTTGTTGTTATTTATTTGACATTGTTGTTGTTGTTGTTGTTGACGTTGTTGTTGTTGTTGTTGTTTATTTGATGTTGTTTTAGTATTGTTGTTTATTTGACATTGTTGTTGTTATTTATTTGACGTTGTTGTGGGTGACATTGTTGTTGTTGTTTATTTGACGTTGTTGTTGTTGTTTATTTGACGTTGTTGTTGTTGTTGTTTATTTGACGTTGTTGTTGTTGTTGACGTTGTTTTTGTTGTTGTTTATTTGACGTTGTTGTTGTTGTTTATTTGACGTTAATGTTGTTGTTGTTGTTTATTTGACGTTGTTGTTGTTGTTGACGTTGTTGTTGTTGTTATTTATTTGACATTGTTGTTGTTGTTGACGTTGTTGTTGTTGTTGTTTATTTGACATTGTTGTTGTATTTGTTTTTGACGTTGTTCTTGTTGTTGTTGTTTATTTGATGTTGTTTTAGTATTGTTGTTTATTTGACATTGTTGTTGTTATTTATTTGACGTTGTTGTGGGTGACATTGTTGTTGCTGTTTATTTGACGTTGTTGTTATTGTTGTTTATTTGACGTAGTTGTTGTTGTTGATGTTGTTGTTGTTGTTGTTGTTGTTGTTTATTTGACGTTTTTGTTGTTGTTGATGTTGTTGTTGTTGTTGTTGTTGTTATTGTTGTTGTTTATTTGACATTGTTGTTGTTGTTTATGTGACGTTGTTGTTGTTGTTTATTTGACGTTGTTGTTGTTGTTATTGTTGTTGTTGTTGTTGTTTATTTGACGTTGTTGTTGTTGTTTATTTGACGTTGTTGTTGTTGACGTTGTTGTTGTTGTTTATTTGACGTTGTTGTTGTTGTTGTTGTTTATTTGACATTGTTGTTGTTGTTGTTGTTGTTTATTTGACGTTGTTGTTGTTGTTGTTGTTTATTTGACATTGTTGTTGTTGTTGTTGTTATTGTATATTTGATGTTGTTGTTGTTCTTTATTTGACGTTGTTGTCTTTGTTGACGTTGTTGTTGGTTATTTGACGTTGTTGTTGTTGACGTTGTTTTTGTTGTTATTTATTTGACGTTGTTGTTGTTTCTTTATTTGACGTTGTTGTTGTTGTTTATTTGACGGTGTTGTTGTTGTTGTTTATTTGACGTTGTTGTTGTTGTTGTTTATTTGACGTTGTTGTTGTTGTTGACGTTGTTGTTGTTTATTTGACGTTGTTGTTGTTGACATAGTTGTTGTTGTTGTTTATTTGACGTTGTTGTTATTGTTGACGTTGTTACTGTTGTTGTTTATTTGACGTTGTTGTTGTTGTTGTTTATTTGACGTTGTTGTTGTTGTTGTTTATTTGACGTTGTTGTTGTTGTTTATTTTACGATGTTGTCGTTGTTGTTGTTGTTTATTTGACGTTGTTGTTGTTGTTTATTTGACATTGTTGTTGTTGTTGTTATTGTTTATTTGACGTTGTTGTTGTTGTTTATTTGACGTGGTTGTTGTTGTTGTTTATTTGACATTGTTGTTGTTGTTGTTGACGTTGTTGTTTATTTGACGTTGTTGTTTATTTGACGTTGTTGTTGTTGTTGACGTTGTTGTTTATTTGACGTTGTTGTTGTTGTTGACGTTGTTGTTGTTGTTTATTTGACGTTGTTGTTGTTATTTATTTGACATTGTTGTTGTTGTTGACGTTGTTGTTGTTGTTATTTATTTGACATTGTTGTTGTTGTTGTTGTTGACGTTGTTGTTGTTGTTGTTTATTTGATGTTGTTTTAGTATTGTTGTTTATTTGACATTGTTGTTGTTATTTATTTGACGTTGTTGTGGGTGACATTGTTGTTGTTGTTTATTTGACGTTGTTGTTGTTGTTTATTTGACGTTGTTGTTGTTGTTGTTGTTGTTGTTTATTTGACGTTGTTGTTGTTGTTGACGTTGTTTTTGTTGTTGTTTATTTGACGTTGTTGTTGTTGTTTATTTGACGTTAATGTTGTTGTTGTTGTTGTTTATTTGACATTGTTGTTGTTATTGTTGTTGTTTATTTGACGTTGTTGTTGACGTTGTTGTTGTTGTTGTTTATTTGACGTTGTTGTTGTTGTTGACATAGTTGTTGTTGTTGTTGTTTATTTGACGTTGTTGTTGTTGTTCTTGACATTTTAGTTGTTGTTGTTTATTTGACGTTGTTGTTGTTGTTGACGTTGTTGTTGTTGTTTATTTGACGTTGTTGTTGTTATTTATTTGACATTGTTGTTGTTGTTGACGTTGTTGTTGTTGTTATTTATTTGACATTGTTGTTGTTGTTGTTGTTGACGTTGTTGTTGTTGTTGTTTATTTGATGTTGTTTTAGTATTGTTGTTTATTTGACATTGTTGTTGTTATTTATTTGACGTTGTTGTGGGTGACATTGTTGTTGTTGTTTATTTGACGTTGTTGTTGTTGTTTATTTGACGTTGTTGTTGTTGTTGTTTATTTGACGTTGTTGTTGTTGTTGACGTTGTTTTTGTTGTTGTTTATTTGACGTTGTTGTTGTTGTTTATTTGACGTTAATGTTGTTGTTGTTGTTTATTTGACGTTGTTGTTGTTGTTGACGTTGTTGTTGTTGTTATTTATTTAACATTGTTGTTGTTGTTGACGTTGTTATTGTTGTTTATTTGACATTGTTGTTGTTGTTGTTTTTGACGTTGTTCTTGTTGTTGTTGTTTATTTGATGTTGTTTTAGTATTGTTGTTTATTTGACATTGTTGTTGTTATTTATTTGACGTTGTTGTGGGTGACATTGTTGTTGCTGTTTATTTGACGTTGTTGTTATTGTTGTTTATTTGACGTAGTTGTTGTTGTTGACGTTGTTGTTGTTGTTGTTGTTGTTTATTTGACGTTTTTGTTGTTGTTGATGTTGTTGTTGTTGTTGTTGTTGTTGTTATTGTTGTTGTTTATTTGACATTGTTGTTGTTGTTTATGTGACGTTGTTGTTGTTGTTGTTGTTTATTTGACGTTGTTGTTGTTGTTATTGTTGTTGTTGTTGTTGTTTATTTGACGTTGTTGTTGTTGTTTATTTGACGTTGTTGTTGTTGACGTTGTTGTTGTTGTTTATTTGACGTTGTTGTTGTTGTTGTTGTTTATTTGACATTGTTGTTGTTGTTGTTGTTTATTTGACGTTGTTGTTGTTGTTGTTGTTTATTTGACATTGTTGTTGTTGTTGTTGTTATTGTATATTTGATGTTGTTGTTGTTCTTTATTTGACGTTGTTGTCTTTGTTGACGTTGTTGTTGTTTATTTGACGTTGTTGTTGTTGACGTTGTTTTTGTTGTTATTTATTTGACGTTGTTGTTGTTTCTTTATTTGACGTTGTTGTTGTTGTTTATTTGACGGTGTTGTTGTTGTTGTTTATTTGACGTTGTTGTTGTTGTTGTTTATTTGACGTTGTTGTTGTTGTTGACGTTGTTGTTGTTTATTTGACGTTGTTGTTGTTGTTGTTTATTTGACGTTGTTGTTATTGTTGACGTTGTTACTGTTGTTGTTTATTTGACGTTGTTGTTGTTATTGTTATTATTTATTTGACGTTGTTGTTGTTGTTTATTTGACGTTGTTGTTGTTGTTGACGTTGTTGTTGTTGTTGACGTTGTTTTTGTTGTTGTTTATTTGACGTTGTTGTTGTTGTTTTTTTGACATTGTTGTTGTTATTGTTGTTGTTTATTTGACGTTGTTGTTGACGTTGTTGTTGTTGTTGTTTATTTGACGTTGTTGTTGTTGTTGACATAGTTGTTGTTGTTGTTGTTTATTTGACGTTGTTGTTGTTGTTGTTGTTTATTTGACATTGTTGTTGTTGTTGTTTATTTGACGTTGTTATTGTTGTTTATTTGACGTTGTTGTCTTTGTTGACGTTGTTGTTGTTTATTTGACGTTGTTGTTGTTGACGTTGTTTTTGTTGTTGTTTATTTGACGTTGTTGTTGTTTCTTTATTTGACGTTGTTGTTGTTGTTTATTTGACGGTGTTGTTGTTGTTGTTTATTTGATGTTGTTGTTGTTGTTGTTTATTTGACGTTGTTGTTGTTGTTGACATTGTTGTTGTTTATTTGACGTTGTTGCTGTTGACATAGTTATTGTTGTTGTTTATTTGACGTTGTTGTTATTGTTGATGTTGTTATTGTTGTTGTTTATTTGACGTTGTTGTTGTTGTTGTTTATTTGACGTTGTTGTTGTTGTTGTTGTTTATTTGACGTTGTTGTTGTTGTTTATTTTACGGTGTTGTTGTTGTTGTTGTTGGTTATTTGACGTTGTTGTTGTTGTTTATTTGACATTGTTGTTGTTGTTGTTGTTATTGTTTATTTGACGTTGTTGTTGTTGTTTATTTGACGTGGTTGTTGTTGTTGTTTATTTGACATTATGGTTGTTGTTGTTAACGTTGTTGTTTATTTGACGTTGTTGTTTATTTGACGTTGTTGTTGTTGTTGACGTTGTTGTTTATTTGACGTTGTTGTTGTTGTTGACGTTGTTGTTGTTGTTTATTTGACGTTGTTGTTGTTATTTATTTGACATTGTTGTTGTTGTTGACGTTGTTCTTGTTGTTATTTATTTGACATTGTTGTTGTTGTTTTTGTTGACGTTGTTGTTGTTGTTGTTTATTTGATGTTGTTTTAGTATTGTTGTTTATTTGACATTGTTGTTGTTATTTATTTGACGTTGTTGTGGGTGACATTGTTGTTGTTGTTTATTTGACGTTGTTGTTGTTGTTTATTTGACGTTGTTGTTGTTGTTGTTTATTTGACGTTGTTGTTGTTGTTGACGTTGTTTTTGTTGTTGTTTATTTGACGTTGTTGTTGTTGTTTATTTGACGTTAATGTTGTTGTTGTTGTTTATTTGACGTTGTTGTTGTTGTTGACGTTGTTGTTGTTGTTATTTATTTGACATTGTTGTTGTTGTTGACGTTGTTGTTGTTGTTGTTTATTTGACATTGTTGTTGTATTTGTTTTTGACGTTGTTCTTGTTGTTGTTGTTTATTTGATGTTGTTTTAGTATTGTTGTTTATTTGACAATGTTGTTGTTATTTATTTGACGTTGTTGTGGGTGACATTGTTGTTGCTGTTTATTTGACGTTGTTGTTATTGTTGTTTATTTGACGTAGTTGTTGTTGTTGACGTTGTTGTTGTTGTTGTTGTTGTTGTTTATTTGACGTTTTTGTTGTTGTTGATGTTGTTGTTGTTGTTGTTGTTGTTATTGTTGTTGTTTATTTGACATTGTTGTTGTTGTTTATGTGACGTTGTTGTTGTTGTTGTTTATTTGACGTTGTTGTTGTTGTTATTGTTGTTGTTGTTGTTGTTTATTTGACGTTGTTGTTGTTGTTTATTTGACGTTGTTGTTGTTGACGTTGTTGTTGTTGTTTATTTGACGTTGTTGTTGTTGTTGTTGTTTATTTGACATTGTTGTTGTTGTTGTTGTTGTTTATTTGACGTTGTTGTTGTTGTTGTTGTTGTTTATTTGACATTGTTGTTGTTGTTGTTGTTATTGTATATTTGATGTTGTTGTTGTTCTTTATTTGACGTTGTTGTCTTTGTTGACGTTGTTGTTGGTTATTTGACGTTGTTGTTGTTGACGTTGTTTTTGTTGTTATTTATTTGACGTTGTTGTTGTTTCTTTATTTGACGTTGTTGTTGTTGTTTATTTGACGGTGTTGTTGTTGTTGTTTATTTGACGTTGTTGTTGTTGTGGTTTATTTGACGTTGTTGTTGTTGTTGACGTTGTTGTTGTTTATTTGACGTTGTTGTTGTTGACATAGTTGTTGTTGTTGTTTATTTGACGTTGTTGTTATTGTTGACGTTGTTACTGTTGTTGTTTATTTGACGTTGTTGTTGTTGTTGTTTATTTGACGTTGTTGTTGTTGTTGTTTATTTGACGTTGTTGTTGTTGTTTATTTTACGGTGTTGTCGTTGTTGTTGTTGTTTATTTGACGTTGTTGTTGTTGTTTATTTGACATTGTTGTTGTTGTTGTTATTGTTTATTTGACGTTGTTGTTGTTGTTTATTTGACGTGGTTGTTGTTGTTGTTTATTTGACATTGTTGTTGTTGTTGTTGACGTTGTTGTTTATTTGACGTTGTTGTTTATTTGACGTTGTTGTTGTTGTTGACGTTGTTGTTTATTTGACATTGTTGTTGTTGTTGACGTTGTTGTTGTTGTTTATTTGACGTTGTTGTTGTTATTTATTTGACATTGTTGTTGTTGTTGACGTTGTTCTTGTTGTTATTTATTTGACATTGTTGTTGTTGTTTTTGTTGACGTTGTTGTTGTTGTTGTTTATTTGATGTTGTTTTAGTATTGTTGTTTATTTGACATTGTTGTTGTTATTTATTTGACGTTGTTGTGGGTGACATTGTTGTTGTTGTTTATTTGACGTTGTTGTTGTTGTTTATTTGACGTTGTTGTTGTTGTTGTTTATTTGACGTTGTTGTTGTTGTTGACGTTGTTTTTGTTGTTGTTTATTTGACGTTGTTGTTGTTGTTTATTTGACGTTAATGTTGTTGTTGTTGTTTATTTGACGTTGTTGTTGTTGTTGACGTTGTTGTTGTTGTTATTTATTTGACATTGTTGTTGTTGTTGACGTTGTTGTTGTTGTTGTTTATTTGACATTGTTGTTGTATTTGTTTTTGACGTTGTTCTTGTTGTTGTTGTTTATTTGATGTTGTTTTAGTATTGTTGTTTATTTGACATTGTTGTTGTTATTTATTTGACGTTGTTGTGGGTGACATTGTTGTTGCTGTTTATTTGACGTTGTTGTTATTGTTGTTTATTTGACGTAGTTGTTGTTGTTGACGTTGTTGTTGTTGTTGTTGTTGTTGTTGTTTATTTGACGTTTTTGTTGTTGATGTTGTTGTTGTTGTTGTTGTTGTTATTGTTGTTGTTTATTTGACATTGTTGTTGTTGTTTATGTGACGTTGTTGTTGTTGTTGTTTATTTGACGTTGTTGTTGTTGTTATTGTTGTTGTTGTTGTTGTTTATTTGACGTTGTTGTTGTTGTTTATTTGACGTTGTTGTTGTTGACGTTGTTGTTGTTGTTTATTTGACGTTGTTGTTGTTGTTGTTGTTTATTTGACATTGTTGTTGTTGTTGTTGTTGTTTATTTGACGTTGTTGTTGTTGTTGTTTATTTGACATTGTTGTTGTTGTTGTTGTTATTGTATATTTGATGTTGTTGTTGTTCTTTATTTGACGTTGTTGTCTTTGTTGACGTTGTTGTTGGTTATTTGACGTTGTTGTTGTTGACGTTGTTTTTGTTGTTATTTATTTGACGTTGTTGTTGTTTCTTTATTTGACGTTGTTGTTGTTGTTTATTTGACGGTGTTGTTGTTGTTGTTTATTTGACGTTGTTGTTGTTGTTGTTTATTTGACGTTGTTGTTGTTGTTGACGTTGTTGTTGTTTATTTGACGTTGTTGTTGTTGACATAGTTGTTGTTGTTGTTTATTTGACGTTGTTGTTATTGTTGACGTTGTTACTGTTGTTGTTTATTTGACGTTGTTGTTGTTGTTGTTTATTTGACGTTGTTGTTGTTGTTGTTTATTTGACGTTGTTGTTGTTGTTTATTTTACGGTGTTGTCGTTGTTGTTGTTGTTTATTTGACGTTGTTGTTGTTGTTTATTTGACATTGTTGTTGTTGTTGTTATTGTTTATTTGACGTTGTTGTTGTTGTTTATTTGACGTGGTTGTTGTTGTTGTTTATTTGACATTGTTGTTGTTGTTGTTGACGTTGTTGTTTATTTGACGTTGTTGTTTATTTGACGTTGTTGTTGTTGTTGGCGTTGTTGTTTATTTGACGTTGTTGTTGTTGTTGACGTTGTTGTTGTTGTTTATTTGACGTTGTTGTTGTTATTTATTTGACATTGTTGTTGTTGTTGACGTTGTTGTTGTTGTTATTTAGTTGACATTGTTGTTGTTGTTGTTGTTGACGTTGTTGTTGTTGTTGTTTATTTGATGTTGTTTTAGTATTGTTGTTTATTTGACATTGTTGTTGTTATTTATTTGACGTTGTTGTGGGTGACATTGTTGTTGTTGTTTATTTGACGTTGTTGTTGTTGTTTATTTGACGTTGTTGTTGTTGTTGTTGTTGTTTATTTGACGTTGTTGTTGTTGTTGACGTTGTTTTTGTTGTTGTTTATTTGACGTTGTTGTTGTTGTTTATTTGACGTTAATGTTGTTGTTGTTGTTGTTTATTTGACATTGTTGTTGTTATTGTTGTTGTTTATTTGACGTTGTTGTTGACGTTGTTGTTGTTGTTGTTTATTTGACGTTGTTGTTGTTGTTGACATAGTTGTTGTTGTTGTTGTTTATTTGACGTTGTTGTTGTTGTTCTTGACATTTTAGTTGTTGTTGTTTATTTGACGTTGTTGTTGTTGTTGACGTTGTTGTTGTTGTTTATTTGACATTGTTGTTGTTATTTATTTGACATTGTTGTTGCTGTTGACGTTGTTGTTGTTGTTATTTATTTGACATTGTTGTTGTTGTTGTTGTTGACGTTGTTGTTGTTGTTGTTGTTGTTTATTTGATGTTGTTTTAGTATTGTTGTTTATTTGACATTGTTGTTGTTATTTATTTGACGTTGTTGTGGGTGATATTGTTGTTGTTGTTTATTTGACGTTGTTGTTGTTGTTTATTTGACGTTGTTGTTGTTATTGTTATTATTTATTTGACGTTGTTGTTGTTGTTTATTTGACGTTGTTGTTGTTGTTGACGTTGTTGTTGTTGTTGACGTTGTTTTTGTTGTTGTTTATTTGACGTTGTTGTTGTTGTTTTTTTGACATTGTTGTTGTTATTGTTGTTGTTTATTTGACGTTGTTGTTGACGTTGTTGTTGTTGTTTATTTGACGTTGTTGTTGTTGTTGACATAGTTGTTGTTGTTGTTGTTTATTTGACGTTGTTGTTGTTGTTCTTGACATTGTTGTTGTTGTTGTTTATTTGACGTTGTTATTGTTGTTTATTTGACATTGTTGTTGTTGTTGACGTTGTTGTTGTTGTTTATTTGACATTGTTGTTGTTGTTGACGTTGTTGTTGTTGTTGTTTATTTGACGTTGTTGTTGTTGTTGTCTATTTGACGTTGTTGTTGTTGTTTATTTGACGTTGTTGTTGTTGACGTTGTTGTTGTTGTTTATTTGACGTTGTTGTTGTTATTTATTTGACATTGTTGTTGTTGTTGACGTTGTTGTTGTTGTTGTTGTTTA
>OX451735.1:1205738890-1205826390 GCA_948472305.1 Vicia faba
TGTTGTATTTGTTGTTGTTGTTGTTGTTGCTTATTTGACGTTGTTGTTATTGTTGTTGTTTATTTGACGTTGTTGTTGTTGTTTATTTGACGTTGTTGTTGTTGTTTATTTGACGTTGTTGTATTTGTTGTTGTTGTTGTTTATTTGACGTTGTTGTTGTTGTTGTTTATTTGACGTTATTGTTGTTGTTGTTTATTTGACGTTGTTATTGTTGTTGTTGTTGTTTATTTGATGTTTTTGTTGTTGTTGACGTTGTTGTTGTTTATTTGACGTTGTTAATGTTGTTGACGTTGTTGTTGTTGTTTTTGTTGTTTATTTGACGTTGTTGTTGTTGTTCTTGTTGTTGTTTATTTGACGTTGTTGTTGTTGTTGTTTATTTGACATTGTTGTTGTTGTTATTGTTTATTTGACGTTGTTGTTGTTGTTTATTTGACGTGGTTGTTGTTGTTGTTGTTTATTTGACATTGTTGTTGTATTTGTTGACGTTGTTGTTTATTTGACGTTGTTGTTTATTTGACGTTGTTGTTGTTGTTGTTGACGTTGTTGTTTATTTGACGTTGTTGTTGTTGTTGACGTTGTTGTTGTTTATTTGACGTTGTTGTTGTTATTTATTTGACATTGTTGTTGTTGTTGTTGACGTTGTTGTTGTTGTTATTTATTTGACATTGTTGTTGTTGTTGTTGTTGACGTTGTTGTTGTTGTTGTTGTTTTTTTGATGTTGTTTTAGTATTGTTGTTTATTTGACATTGTTGTTGTTATTTATTTGACGTTGTTGTGGGTGATATTGTTGTTGTTGTTTATTTGACGTTGTTGTTGTTGTTTATTTGACATTGTTGTTGTTATTGTTATTGTTTATTTGACGTTGTTGTTGTTGTTTATTTGACGTTGTTGTTGTTGACGTTGTTGTTGTTGTTGACGTTGTTTTTGTTGTTGTTTATTTGACGTTGTTGTTGTTGTTTTTTTGACATTGTTGTTGTTATTGTTGTTGTTTATTTGACGTTGTTGTTGACGTTGTTGTTGTTGTTGTTTATTTGACGTTGTTGTTGTTGTTGACATAGTTGTTGTTGTTGTTGTTGTTTATTTGACGTTGTTGTTGTTGTTCTTGACATTGTTGTTGTTGTTGTTTATTTGACGTTGTTATTGTTGTTTATTTGACATTGTTGTTGTTGTTGACGTTGTTGTTGTTGTTTATTTGACATTGTTGTTGTTGTTGACGTTGTTGTTGTTGTTGTTTATTTGACGTTGTTGTTGTTGTTGTTGTCTATTTGACGTTGTTGTTGTTGTTTATTTGACGTTGTTGTTGTTGACGTTGTTATTGTTGTTTATTTGACGTTGTTGTTGTTATTTATTTGACATTGTTGTTGTTGTTGACGTTGTTGTTGTTGTTGTTGTTTATTTGACATTGTTGTTGTTGTTGTTGACGTTGTTGTTGTTGTTGTTTATTTGATGTTGTTTTAGTATTGTTGTTTATTTGACATTGTTGTTGTTATTTATTTCACGTTGTTATGGGTGACATTGTTGTTGTTGTTGTTTATTTGACGTTGTTGTTGTTGTTTATTTGACGTATTTGTTGTTGTTGACGTTGTTGTTGTTGTTTATTTGACATTTTTGTTGTTGTTGTTGTTGTTGTTGTTTATTTGACGTTGTTGTTGTTGTTATTATTGTTGTTTATTTGACGTTGTTGTTGTTTTTATTTATTTGACGTTGTTGTTGTTATTGTTTATTTGACGTTGTTGTTGTTGTTGTTGTTTATTTGACATTGTTGTTGTTGTTGTTGTTGTTGCTTATTTGTTGTTTATTTGACGTTGTTGTTATTGTTGTTGTTTATTTGACGTGGTTGTTGTTTATTTGACATTGTTGTTGTTGTTGACGTTGTTGTTGTTGTTGTTGTTGTTGTTTATTTGATGTCGTTGTTGTTATTTAATTGACATTGTTGTTGTTGTTGACGTTGTTGTTGTTGTTGTTGTAATTTATTTGACATTGTTGTTGTTGTTGTTGTAATTTATTTGACATTGTTGTTGTTGTTGATGTTGTTGTTGTTGTTGTTGTTTATTTGACGTTGTTTTAGTATTGTTGTTTATTTGACATTGTTGTTGTTATTTTTTTGACGTTGTTGTGGGTGACATTGTTGTTGTTGTTGTTTATTTGATGTTGTTGTTATTGTTTATTTGACGTAGTTGTTGTTGTTGACGTTGTTGTTGTTGTTGTTTATTTGACGTTTTTGTTGTTGTTGATGTTGTTGTTGTTGTTGACATTGTTGTTGTTTATTTGACGTTTTTGTTGTTGTTGATGTTGTTGTTGTTTTTGTTGTTGTTTATTTGTTGTTGTTGTTATTGTTGTTGTTGTTGTTTATTTGACGTTGTTGTTGTTGACATTGTTGTTTATTTGACGTTGTTGTTGTTGTTTATTTGACGTTGTTGTTGTTGTTGACGTTGTTGTTGTTGTTATTTATTTGACATTGTTGTTGTTGTTGACGTTGTTGTTGTTGTTGTTGTTTTTGACGTTGTTCTTGTTGTTGTTGTTTATTTGATGTTGTTTTAGTATTGTTGTTTATTTGACATTGTTGTTGTTATTTATTTGACGTTGTTGTGGGTGACATTGTTGTTGCTGTTTATTTGACGTTGTTGTTATTGTTGTTTATTTGACGTAGTTGTTGTTGTTGACGTTGTTGTTGTTGTTGTTGTTGTTGTTGTTTATTTGAAGTTTTTATTGTTGTTGATGTTGTTGTTGTTGTTGTTGTTTATTTGACGTTGTTGTTGTTGTTATTATTGTTGTTTATTTGACATTGTTGTTGTTGTTTATTTGACGTTGTTGTTGTTGTTGTTGTTGTTTATTTGACGTTGTTGTTGTTGTTATTGTTGTTGTTGTTGTTTATTTGACGTTGTTGTTGTTGTTGTTGTTGTTTATTTGACGTTGTTGTTGTTGACGTTGTTGTTGTTGTTTATTTGACGTTGTTGTTGTTGTTGTTGTTTATTTGACATTGTTGTTGTTGTTGTTGTTATTGTTTATTTGATGTTGTTGTTGTTCTTTATTTGACGTTGTTGTCTTTGTTGACGTTGTTGTTGTTTATTTGACGTCGTTGTTGTTGACGTTGTTTTTGTTGTTGTTTATTTGACGTTGTTGTTGTTTCTTTATTTGACGTTGTTGTTGTTGTTTATTTGACGGTGTTGTTGTTGTTGTTTATTTGACGTTGTTATTGTTGTTGTTTATTTGACGTTGTTGTTGTTGTTGACGTTGTTGTTGTTTATTTGACGTTGTTGTTGTTGACATAGTTGTTGTTGTTGTTTATTTGACGTTGTTGTTATTGTTGACGTTGTTATTGTTGTTGTTTGTTTGACGTTGTTGTTGTTGTTGTTTATTTGACGTTGTTGTTGTTGTTGTTGTTTATTTGACGTTGTTGTTGTTGTTTATTTTACGGTGTTGTTGTTGTTGTTGTTTATTTGACGTTGTTGTTGTTGTTTATTTGACATTGTTGTTGTTGTTGTTATTGTTTATTTGACGTTGTTGTTGTTGTTTATATGACGTGGTTGTTGTTGTTGTTTATTTGACATTGTGGTTGTTGTTGTTGACGTTGTTGTTTATTTGACGTTGTTGTTTATTTGACGTTGTTGTTGTTGTTGTTGACGTTGTTGTTTATTTGACGTTGTTGTTGTTGTTGACGTTGTTGTTGTTGTTTATTTGACGTTGTTGTTGTTATTTATTTGACATTGTTGTTGTTGTTGACGTTGTTGTTGTTGTTATTTATTTGACATTGTTGTTGTTGTTGTTGACGTTGTTGTTGTTGTTGTTGTTTATTTGATGTTGTTTTAGTATTGTTGTTTATTTGACATTGTTGTTGTTATTTATTTGACGTTGTTGTTGTTGTTTATTTGACGTTGTTGTTGTTGTTTATTTGACGTTGTTGTTGTTGTTGTTGTTGTTGTTTATTTGACGTTGTTGTTGTTGTTGACGTTGTTTTTGTTGTTGTTTATTTGACGTTGTTGTTGTTGTTTATTTGACGTTAATGTTGTTGTTGTTGTTTATTTGACATTGTTGTTGTTATTGTTGTTGTTTATTTGACGTTGTTGTTGACGTTGTTGTTGTTGTTGTTTATTTGACGTTGTTGTTGTTGTTGACATAGTTGTTGTTGTTGTTGTTTATTTGACGTTGTTGTTGTTGTTCTTGACATTTTTGTTGTTGTTGTTGTTTATTTGACGTTGTTGTTGTTGTTGACGTTGTTGTTGTTGTTTATTTGACGTTGTTGTTGTTATTTATTTGACATTGTTGTTGTTGTTGACGTTGTTGTTGTTGTTATTTATTTGACATTGTTGTTGTTGTTGTTGTTGACGTTGTTGTTGTTGTTTATTTGATGTTGTTTTAGTATTGTTGTTTATTTGACATTGTTGTTGTTATTTATTTGACGTTGTTGTGGGTGATATTGTTGTTGTTGTTTATTTGACGTTGTTGTTGTTGTTTATTTGACGTTGTTGTTGTTATTGTTATTATTTATTTGACGTTGTTGTTGTTGTTTATTTGACGTTGTTGTTGTTGTTGACGTTGTTGTTGTTGTTGACGTTGTTTTTGTTGTTGTTTATTTGACGTTGTTGTTGTTGTTTTTTTGACATTGTTGTTGTTATTGTTGTTGTTTATTTGACGTTGTTGTTGACGTTGTTGTTGTTGTTGTTTATTTGACGTTGTTGTTGTTGTTGACATAGTTGTTGTTGTTGTTGTTTATTTGACGTTGTTGTTGTTGTTCTTGACATTGTTGTTGTTGTTGTTTATTTGACGTTGTTATTGTTGTTTATTTGACATTGTTGTTGTTGTTGTTGACGTTGTTGTTGTTGTTTATTTGACATTGTTGTTGTTGTTGACGTTGTTGTTGTTGTTGTTTATTTGACGTTGTTGTTGTTGTTTATTTGACGTTGTTGTTGTTGTTGACGTTGTTGTTGTTGTTATTTATTTGACATTGTTGTTGTTGTTGACGTTGTTGTTGTTGTTGTTTATTTGACATTGTTGTTGTTGTTGTTTTTGACGTTGTTCTTGTTGTTGTTGTTTATTTGATGTTGTTTTAGTATTGTTGTTTATTTGACATTGTTGTTGTTGTTGTTTATTTGACGTTTTTATTGTTGTTGATGTTGTTGTTGTTGTTGTTGTTTATTTGACGTTGTTGTTGTTGTTATTGTTGTTGTTTATTTGACATTGTTGTTGTTGTTTATTTGACGTTGTTGTTGTTGTTGTTGTTGTTTATTTGACGTTGTTGTTGTTGTTATTGTTGTTGTTGTTGTTGTTTATTTGACGTTGTTGTTGTTGTTGTTGTTGTTTATTTGACGTTGTTGTTGTTGACGTTGTTGTTGTTGTTTATTTGACGTTGTTGTTGTTGTTGTTGTTTATTTGACATTGTTGTTGTTGTTGTTGTTATTGTTTATTTGATGTTGTTGTTGTTCTTTATTTGACGTTGTTGTCTTTGTTGACGTTGTTGTTGTTTATTTGACGTCGTTGTTGTTGACGTTGTTTTTGTTGTTGTTTATTTGACGTTGTTGTTGTTTCTTTATTTGACGTTGTTGTTGTTGTTTATTTGACGGTGTTGTTGTTGTTGTTTATTTGACGTTGTTATTGTTGTTGTTTATTTGACGTTGTTGTTGTTGTTGACGTTGTTGTTGTTTATTTGACGTTGTTGTTGTTGACATAGTTGTTGTTGTTGTTTATTTGACGTTGTTGTTATTGTTGACGTTGTTATTGTTGTTGTTTGTTTGACGTTGTTGTTGTTGTTGTTTATTTGACGTTGTTGTTGTTGTTGTTGTTTATTTGACGTTGTTGTTGTTGTTTATTTTACGGTGTTGTTGTTGTTGTTGTTTATTTGACGTTGTTGTTGTTGTTTATTTGACATTGTTGTTGTTGTTGTTATTGTTTATTTGACGTTGTTGTTGTTGTTTATATGACGTGGTTGTTGTTGTTGTTTATTTGACATTGTGGTTGTTGTTGTTGACGTTGTTGTTTATTTGACGTTGTTGTTTATTTGACGTTGTTGTTGTTGTTGTTGACGTTGTTGTTTATTTGACGTTGTTGTTGTTGTTGACGTTGTTGTTGTTGTTTATTTGACGTTGTTGTTGTTATTTATTTGACATTGTTGTTGTTGTTGACGTTGTTGTTGTTGTTATTTATTTGACATTGTTGTTGTTGTTGTTGACGTTGTTGTTGTTGTTGTTGTTTATTTGATGTTGTTTTAGTATTGTTGTTTATTTGACATTGTTGTTGTTATTTATTTGACGTTGTTGTTGTTGTTTATTTGACGTTGTTGTTGTTGTTTATTTGACATTGTTGTTGTTGTTGTTGTTGTTGTTTATTTGACATTGTTGTTGTTGTTGACGTTGTTTTTGTTGTTGTTTATTTGACGTTGTTGTTGTTGTTTATTTGACGTTAATGTTGTTGTTGTTGTTTATTTGACATTGTTGTTGTTATTGTTGTTGTTTATTTGACGTTGTTGTTGACGTTGTTGTTGTTGTTGTTTATTTGACGTTGTTGTTGTTGTTGACATAGTTGTTGTTGTTGTTGTTTATTTGACGTTGTTGTTGTTGTTCTTGACATTTTTGTTGTTGTTGTTGTTTATTTGACGTTGTTGTTGTTGTTGACGTTGTTGTTGTTGTTTATTTGACGTTGTTGTTGTTATTTATTTGACATTGTTGTTGTTGTTGACGTTGTTGTTGTTGTTATTTATTTGACATTGTTGTTGTTGTTGTTGTTGACGTTGTTGTTGTTGTTGTTGTTTATTTGATGTTGTTTTAGTATTGTTGTTTATTTGACATTGTTGTTGTTATTTATTTGACGTTGTTGTGGGTGATATTGTTGTTGTTGTTTATTTGACGTTGTTGTTGTTGTTTATTTGACGTTGTTGTTGTTATTGTTATTATTTATTTGACGTTGTTGTTGTTGTTTATTTGACGTTGTTGTTGTTGTTGACGTTGTTGTTGTTGTTGTTTATTTGACGTTGTTGTTGTTGTTGACATAGTTGTTGTTGTTGTTGTTTATTTGACGTTGTTGTTGTTGTTCTTGACATTGTTGTTGTTGTTGTTTATTTGACGTTGTTATTGTTGTTTATTTGACATTGTTGTTGTTGTTGTTGACGTTGTTGTTGTTGTTTATTTGACATTGTTGTTGTTGTTGACGTTGTTGTTGTTGTTGTTTATTTGACGTTGTTGTTGTTGTTTATTTGACGTTGTTGTTGTTGTTGACGTTGTTGTTGTTGTTATTTATTTGACATTGTTGTTGTTGTTGACGTTGTTGTTGTTGTTGTTTATTTGACATTGTTGTTGTTGTTGTTTTTGACGTTGTTCTTGTTGTTGTTGTTTATTTGATGTTGTTTTAGTATTGTTGTTTATTTGACATTGTTGTTGTTGTTGTTTATTTGACGTTTTTATTGTTGTTGATGTTGTTGTTGTTGTTGTTGTTTATTTGACGTTGTTGTTGTTGTTATTGTTGTTGTTTATTTGACATTGTTGTTGTTGTTTATTTGACGTTGTTGTTGTTGTTGTTGTTTATTTGACGTTGTTGTTGTTGTTATTGTTGTTGTTGTTGTTGTTTATTTGACGTTGTTGTTGTTGTTGTTGTTGTTTATTTGACGTTGTTGTTGTTGACGTTGTTGTTGTTGTTTATTTGACGTTGTTGTTGTTGTTGTTGTTTATTTGACATTGTTGTTGTTGTTGTTGTTATTGTTTATTTGATGTTGTTGTTGTTCTTTATTTGACGTTGTTGTCTTTGTTGACGTTGTTGTTGTTTATTTGACGTCGTTGTTGTTGACGTTGTTTTTGTTGTTGTTTATTTGACGTTGTTGTTGTTTCTTTATTTGACGTTGTTGTTGTTGTTTATTTGACGGTGTTGTTGTTGTTGTTTATTTGACGTTGTTATTGTTGTTGTTTATTTGACGTTGTTGTTGTTGTTGACGTTGTTGTTGTTTATTTGACGTTGTTGTTGTTGACATAGTTGTTGTTGTTGTTTATTTGACGTTGTTGTTATTGTTGACGTTGTTATTGTTGTTGTTTGTTTGACGTTGTTGTTGTTGTTGTTTATTTGACGTTGTTGTTGTTGTTGTTGTTTATTTGACGTTGTTGTTGTTGTTTATTTTATGGTGTTGTTGTTGTTGTTGTTTATTTGACGTTGTTGTTGTTGTTTATTTGACATTGTTGTTGTTGTTGTTATTGTATATTTGACGTTGTTGTTGTTGTTTATATGACGTGGTTGTTGTTGTTGTTTATTTGACATTGTGGTTGTTGTTGTTGACGTTGTTGTTTATTTGACGTTGTTGTTTATTTGACGTTGTTGTTGTTGTTGTTGACGTTGTTGTTTATTTGACGTTGTTGTTGTTGTTGACGTTGTTGTTGTTGTTTATTTGACGTTGTTGTTGTTATTTATTTGACATTGTTGTTGTTGTTGACGTTGTTGTTGTTGTTATTTATTTGACATTGTTGTTGTTGTTGTTGACGTTGTTGTTGTTGTTGTTGTTTATTTGATGTTGTTTTAGTATTGTTGTTTATTTGACATTGTTGTTGTTATTTATTTGACGTTGTTGTTGTTGTTTATTTGACGTTGTTGTTGTTGTTTATTTGACGTTGTTGTTGTTGTTGTTGTTGTTTATTTGACGTTGTTGTTGTTGTTGACGTTGTTTTTGTTGTTGTTTATTTGACGTTGTTGTTGTTGTTTATTTGACGTTAATGTTGTTGTTGTTGTTAATTTGACATTGTAGTTGTTATTGTTGTTGTTTATTTGACGTTGTTGTTGACGTTGTTGTTGTTGTTGTTTATTTGACGTTGTTGTTGTTGTTGACATAGTTGTTGTTGTTGTTGTTTATTTGACGTTGTTGTTGTTGTTCTTGACATTTTTGTTGTTGTTGTTGTTTATTTGACGTTGTTGTTGTTGTTGACGTTGTTGTTGTTGTTTATTTGACGTTGTTGTTGTTATTTATTTGACATTGTTGTTGTTGTTGACGTTGTTGTTGTTGTTATTTATTTGACATTGTTGTTGTTGTTGTTGTTGACGTTGTTGTTGTTGTTGTTTATTTGATGTTGTTTTAGTATTGTTGTTTATTTGACATTGTTGTTGTTATTTATTTGACGTTGTTGTGGGTGATATTGTTGTTGTTGTTTATTTGACGTTGTTGTTGTTGTTTATTTGACGTTGTTGTTGTTATTGTTATTATTTATTTGACGTTGTTGTTGTTGTTTATTTGACGTTGTTGTTGTTGTTGACGTTGTTGTTGTTTTTGTTGTTGTTTATTTGACGTTGTTGTTGTTGTTTTTTTGACATTGTTGTTGTTATTGTTGTTGTTTATTTGACGTTGTTGTTGACGTTGTTGTTGTTGTTGTTTATTTAACGTTGTTGTTGTTGTTGACATAGTTGTTGTTGTTGTTGTTTATTTGACGTTGTTGTTGTTGTTCTTGACATTGTTGTTGTTGTTGTTTATTTGACATTGTTATTGTTGTTTATTTGACATTGTTGTTGTTGTTGTTGACGTTGTTGTTGTTGTTTATTTGACATTGTTGTTGTTGTTGACGTTGTTGTTGTTGTTGTTTATTTGACGTTGTTGTTGTTGTTGTTGTCTATTTGACGTTGTTGTTGTTGTTTATTTGACGTTGTTGTTGTTGACGTTGTTATTGTTGTTTATTTGACGTTGTTGTTGTTATTTATTTGACATTGTTGTTGTTGTTGACGTTGTTGTTGTTGTTGTTGTTTATTTGACATTGTTGTTGTTGTTGTTGTTGACGTTGTTGTTGTTGTTGTTTATTTGATGTTGTTTTAGTATTGTTGTTTATTTGACATTGTTGTTGTTATTTATTTCACGTTGTTATGGGTGACATTGTTGTTGTTGTTTATTTGACGTTGTTGTTGTTGTTTATTTGACGTAGTTGTTGTTGTTGACGTTGTTGTTGTTGTTTATTTGACATTTTTGTTGTTGTTGTTGTTGTTGTTTATTTGACGTTGTTGTTGTTGTTATTATTGTTGTTTATTTGACGTTGTTGTTGTTTTTATTTATTTGACGTTGTTGTTGTTATTGTTTATTTGACGTTGTTGTTGTTGTTGTTTATTTGACATTGTTGTTGTTGTTGTTGTTGTTGCTTATTTGTTGTTTATTTGACGTTGTTGTTATTGTTGTTGTTTATTTGACGTGGTTGTTGTTTATTTGACATTGTTGTTGTTGTTGACGTTGTTGTTGTTGTTGTTGTTGTTTATTTGATGTCGTTGTTGTTATTTAATTGACATTGTTGTTGTTGTTGACGTTGTTGTTGTTGTTGTTGTAATTTATTTGACATTGTTGTTGTTGTTGTAATTTATTTGACATTGTTGTTGTTGTTGATGTTGTTGTTGTTGTTGTTGTTGTTTATTTGACGTTGTTTTAGTATTGTTGTTTATTTGACATTGTTGTTGTTATTTATTTGACGTTGTTGTGGGTGACATTGTTGTTGTTGTTGTTTATTTGATGTTGTTGTTGTTGTTTATTTGACGTAGTTGTTGTTGTTGACGTTGTTGTTGTTGTTGTTGTTTATTTGACGTTTTTGTTGTTGTTGATGTTGTTGTTGTTGTTGACATTGTTGTTGTTTATTTGACGTTTTTGTTGTTGTTGATGTTGTTGTTGTTTTTGTTGTTGTTTATTTGTTGTTGTTGTTATTGTTGTTGTTGTTGTTTATTTGACGTTGTTGTTGTTGACATTGTTGTTTATTTGACGTTGTTGTTGTTGTTTATTTGACGTTGTTGTTGTTGTTGACGTTGTTGTTGTTGTTATTTATTTGACATTGTTGTTGTTGTTGACGTTGTTGTTGTTGTTGTTGTTTTTGACGTTGTTCTTGTTGTTGTTGTTTATTTGATGTTGTTTTAGTATTGTTGTTTATTTGACATTGTTGTTGTTATTTATTTGACGTTGTTGTGGGTGACATTGTTGTTGCTGTTTATTTGACGTTGTTGTTATTGTTGTTTATTTGACGTAGTTGTTGTTGTTGACGTTGTTGTTGTTGTTGTTGTTGTTGTTGTTGTTGTTTATTTGACGTTTTTATTGTTGTTGATGTTGTTGTTGTTGTTGTTGTTTATTTGACGTTGTTGTTGTTGTTATTGTTGTTGTTTATTTGACATTGTTGTTGTTGTTTATTTGACGTTGTTGTTGTTGTTGTTGTTGTTTATTTGACGTTGTTGTTGTTGTTATTGTTGTTGTTGTTGTTGTTTATTTGACGTTGTTGTTGTTGTTGTTGTTTATTTGACGTTGTTGTTGTTGTTATTGTTGTTGTTGTTGTTGTTTATTTGACGTTGTTGTTGTTGTTGTTGTTGTTTATTTGACGTTGTTGTTGTTGACGTTGTTGTTGTTGTTTATTTGACGTTGTTGTTGTTGTTGTTGTTTATTTGACATTGTTGTTGTTGTTGTTATTGTTTATTTGATGTTGTTGTTGTTCTTTATTTGACGTTGTTGTCTTTGTTGACGTTGTTGTTGTTTATTTGACGTCGTTGTTGTTGACGTTGTTTTTGTTGTTGTTTATTTGACGTTGTTGTTGTTTCTTTATTTGACGTTGTTGTTGTTGTTTATTTGACGGTGTTGTTGTTGTTGTTTATTTGACGTTGTTATTGTTGTTGTTTATTTGACGTTGTTGTTGTTGTTGACGTTGTTGTTGTTTATTTGACGTTGTTGTTGTTGACATAGTTGTTGTTGTTGTTTATTTGACGTTGTTGTTATTGTTGACGTTGTTATTGTTGTTGTTTGTTTGACGTTGTTGTTGTTGTTGTTTATTTGACGTTGTTGTTGTTGTTGTTGTTTATTTGACGTTGTTGTCGTTGTTTATTTTACGGTGTTGTTGTTGTTGTTGTTTATTTGACGTTGTTGTTGTTGTTTATTTGACATTGTTGTTGTTGTTGTTATTGTTTATTTGACGTTGTTGTTGTTGTTTATATGACGTGGTTGTTGTTGTTGTTTATTTGACATTGTGGTTGTTGTTGTTGACGTTGTTGTTTATTTGACGTTGTTGTTTATTTGACGTTGTTGTTGTTGTTGTTGACGTTGTTGTTTATTTGACGTTGTTGTTGTTGTTGACGTTGTTGTTGTTGTTTATTTGACGTTGTTGTTGTTATTTATTTGACATTGTTGTTGTTGTTGACGTTGTTGTTGTTGTTATTTATTTGACATTGTTGTTGTTGTTGTTGACGTTGTTGTTGTTGTTGTTTATTTGATGTTGTTTTAGTATTGTTGTTTATTTGACATTGTTGTTGTTATTTATTTGACGTTGTTGTTGTTGTTTATTTGACGTTGTTGTTGTTGTTTATTTGACGTTGTTGTTGTTGTTGTTGTTGTTGTTTATTTGACGTTGTTGTTGTTGTTGACGTTGTTTTTGTTGTTGTTTATTTGACGTTGTTGTTGTTGTTTATTTGACGTTAATGTTGTTGTTGTTGTTTATTTGACATTGTTGTTGTTATTGTTGTTGTTTATTTGACGTTGTTGTTGACGTTGTTGTTGTTGTTGTTTATTTGACGTTGTTGTTGTTGTTGACATAGTTATTGTTGTTGTTGTTTATTTGACGTTGTTGTTGTTGTTCTTGACATTTTTGTTGTTGTTGTTGTTTATTTGACGTTGTTGTTGTTGTTCTTGACATTTTTGTTGTTGTTGTTGTTTATTTGACGTTGTTGTTGTTGTTGACGTTGTTGTTGTTGTTTATTTGACGTTGTTGTTGTTATTTATTTGACATTGTTGTTGTTGTTGACGTTGTTGTTGTTGTTATTTATTTGACATTGTTGTTGTTGTTGTTGTTGACGTTGTTGTTGTTGTTGTTGTTTATTTGATGTTGTTTTAGTATTGTTGTTTATTTGACATTGTTGTTGTTATTTATTTGACGTTGTTGTGGGTGATATTGTTGTTGTTGTTTATTTGACGTTGTTGTTGTTGTTTATTTGACGTTGTTGTTGTTATTGTTATTATTTATTTGACGTTGTTGTTGTTGTTTATTTGACGTTGTTGTTGTTGTTGACGTTGTTGTTGTTGTTGACGTTGTTTTTGTTGTTGTTTATTTGACGTTGTTGTTGTTGTTTTTTTGACATTGTTGTTGTTATTGTTGTTGTTTATTTGACGTTGTTGTTGACGTTGTTGTTGTTGTTTATTTGACGTTGTTGTTGTTGTTGACATAGTTGTTGTTGTTGTTGTTGTTTATTTGACGTTGTTGTTGTTGTTCTTGACATTTTTGTTGTTGTTGTTGTTTATTTGACGTTGTTGTTGTTGTTGACGTTGTTGTTGTTGTTTATTTGACGTTGTTGTTGTTATTTATTTGACATTGTTGTTGTTGTTGACGTTGTTGTTGTTGTTATTTATTTGACATTGTTGTTGTTGTTGTTGTTGACGTTGTTGTTGTTGTTGTTGTTTATTTGATGTTGTTTTAGTATTGTTGTTTATTTGACATTGTTGTTGTTATTTATTTGACGTTGTTCTGGGTGATATTGTTGTTGTTGTTTATTTGACGTTGTTGTTGTTATTGTTATTATTTATTTGACGTTGTTGTTGTTGTTTATTTGACGTTGTTGTTGTTGTTGACGTTGTTGTTGTTGTTGACGTTGTTTTTGTTGTTGTTTATTTGACGTTGTTGTTGTTGTTTTTTTGACATTGTTGTTGTTATTGTTGTTGTTTATTTGACGTTGTTGTTGACGTTGTTGTTGTTGTTGTTTATTTGACGTTGTTGTTGTTGTTGACATAGTTGTTGTTGTTGTTGTTTATTTGACGTTGTTGTTGTTGTTCTTGACATTGTTGTTGTTGTTGTTTATTTGACGTTGTTATTGTTGTTTATTTGACATTGTTGTTGTTGTTGTTGTTGACGTTGTTGTTGTTGTTTATTTGACATTGTTGTTGTTGTTGACGTTGTTGTTGTTGTTGTTTATTTGACGTTGTTGTTGTTGTTTATTTGACGTTGTTGTTGTTGTTGACGTTGTTGTTGTTGTTATTTATTTGACATTGTTGTTGTTGTTGACTTTGTTGTTGTTGTTGTTTATTTGACATTGTTGTTGTTGTTGTTTTTGACGTTGTTCTTGTTGTTGTTGTTTATTTGATGTTGTTTTAGTGTTGTTGTTTATTTGACATTGTTGTTGTTGTTGTTTATTTGACGTTTTTATTGTTGTTGATGTTGTTGTTGTTGTTGTTGTTTATTTGACGTTGTTGTTGTTGTTATTGTTGTTGTTTATTTGACATTGTTGTTGTTGTTTATTTGACGTTGTTGTTGTTGTTGTTGTTGTTTATTTGACGTTGTTGTTGTTGTTATTGTTGTTGTTGTTGTTGTTTATTTGACGTTGTTGTTGTTGTTGTTGTTGTTTATTTGACGTTGTTGTTGTTGACGTTGTTGTTGTTGTTTATTTGACGTTGTTGTTGTTGTTGTTTATTTGACATTGTTGTTGTTGTTGTTGTTATTGTTTATTTGATGTTGTTGTTGTTCTTTATTTGACGTTGTTGTCTTTGTTGACGTTGTTGTTGTTTATTTGACGTCGTTGTTGTTGACGTTGTTTTTGTTGTTGTTTATTTGACGTTGTTGTTGTTTCTTTATTTGACGTTGTTGTTGTTGTTTATTTGACGGTGTTGTTGTTGTTGTTTATTTGACGTTGTTATTGTTGTTGTTTATTTGACGTTGTTGTTGTTGTTGACGTTGTTGTTGTTTATTTGACGTTGTTGTTGTTGACATAGTTGTTGTTGTTGTTTATTTGACGTTGTTGTTATTGTTGACGTTGTTATTGTTGTTGTTTGTTTGACGTTGTTGTTGTTGTTGTTTATTTGACGTTGTTGTTGTTGTTGTTGTTTATTTGACGTTGTTGTTGTTGTTTATTTTACGGTGTTGTTGTTGTTGTTGTTTATTTGACGTTGTTGTTGTTGTTTATTTGACATTGTTGTTGTTGTTGTTATTGTTTATTTGACGTTGTTGTTGTTGTTTATATGACGTGGTTGTTGTTGTTGTTTATTTGACATTGTGGTTGTTGTTGTTGACGTTGTTGTTTATTTGACGTTGTTGTTTATTTGACGTTGTTGTTGTTGTTGTTGACGTTGTTGTTTATTTGACGTTGTTGTTGTTGTTGACGTTGTTGTTGTTGTTTATTTGACGTTGTTGTTGTTATTTATTTGACATTGTTGTTGTTGTTGACGTTGTTGTTGTTGTTATTTATTTGACATTGTTGTTGTTGTTGTTGACGTTGTTGTTGTTGTTGTTGTTTATTTGATGTTGTTTTAGTATTGTTGTTTATTTGACATTGTTGTTGTTATTTATTTGACGTTGTTGTTGTTGTTTATTTGACGTTGTTGTTGTTGTTTATTTGACGTTTTTGTTGTTGTTGTTGTTGTTTATTTGCCGTTGTTGTTGTTGTTGACGTTGTTTTTGTTGTTGTTTATTTGACGTTGTTGTTGTTGTTTATTTGACGTTAATGTTGTTGTTGTTGTTTATTTGACATTGTTGTTGTTATTGTTGTTGTTTATTTGACGTTGTTGTTGACGTTGTTGTTGTTGTTGTTTATTTGACGTTGTTGTTGTTGTTGACATAGTTGTTGTTGTTGTTGTTTATTTGACGTTGTTGTTGTTGTTCTTGACATTTTTGTTGTTGTTGTTGTTTATTTGACGTTGTTGTTGTTGTTGACGTTGTTGTTGTTGTTTATTTGACGTTGTTGTTGTTATTTATTTGACATTGTTGTTGTTGTTGACGTTGTTGTTGTTGTTATTTATTTGACATTGTTGTTGTTGTTGTTGTTGACGTTGTTGTTGTTGTTGTTGTTTATTTGATGTTGTTTTAGTATTGTTGTTTATTTGACATTGTTGTTGTTATTTATTTGACGTTGTTGTGGGTGATATTGTTGTTGTTGTTTATTTGACGTTGTTGTTGTTGTTTATTTGACGTTGTTGTTGTTATTGTTATTATTTATTTGACGTTGTTGTTGTTGTTTATTTGACGTTGTTGTTGTTGTTGACGTTGTTGTTGTTGTTGACGTTGTTTTTGTTGTTGTTTATTTGACGTTGTTGTTGTTGTTTTTTTGACATTGTTGTTGTTAT
The DNA here is from genome assembly GCA_948472305.1 of Vicia faba. Taxonomy (NCBI): domain Eukaryota; kingdom Viridiplantae; phylum Streptophyta; class Magnoliopsida; order Fabales; family Fabaceae; genus Vicia; species Vicia faba. Next base: position 1,205,754,897 of record OX451735.1, read on the forward strand.
TGTTGTTGTTTATTTGACGTTGTTGTTGACGTTGTTTTTGTTGTTGTTTATTTGACGTTGTTGCTGTTGTTGACATAGTTGTTGTTGTTGTTGTTTATTTGACGTTGTTGTTGTTGTTCTTGACATTGTTGTTGTTGTTGTTTATTTGACATTGTTATTGTTGTTTATTTGACATTGTTGTTGTTGTTGTTGACGTTGTTGTTGTTGTTTATTTGACATTGTTGTTGTTGTTGACGTTGTTGTTGTTGTTGTTTATTTGACGTTGTTGTTGTTGTTTATTTGACGTTGTTGTTGTTGTTGACGTTGTTGTTGTTGTTATTTATTTGACATTGTTGTTGTTGTTGACGTTGTTGTTGTTGTTGTTTATTTGACATTGTTGTTGTTGTTGTTGTTTTTGACGTTGTTCTTGTTGTTGTTGTTTATTTGATGTTGTTTTAGTATTGTTGTTTATTTGACATTGTTGTTGTTATTTATTTGACGTTGTTGTGGGTGACATTGTTGTTGCTGTTTATTTGACGTTGTTGTTATTGTTGTTTATTTGACGTAGTTGTTGTTGTTGACGTTGTTGTTGTTGTTGTTGTTGTTTATTTGACGTTTTTGTTGTTGTTGATGTTGTTGTTGTTGTTGTTATTTATTTGACATTGTTGTTGTTGTTATTGTTGTTGTTTATTTGACATTGTTGTTGTTGTTTATTTGACGTTGTTGTTGTTGTTGTTGTTGTTTATTTGACGTTGTTGTTGTTGTTATTGTTGTTGTTGTTGTTGTTGTTGTTTATTTGACGTTGTTGTTGTTGTTGTTGTTGTTTATTTGACGTTGTTGTTGACGTTGTTGTTGTTGTTGTTTATTTGACGTTGTTGTTGTTGTTGACATAGTTGTTGTTGTTGTTGTTTATTTGACGTTGTTGTTGTTATTCTTGACATTGTTGTTGTTATTGTTTATTTGACATTGTTATTGTTGTTTATTTGACATTGTTGTTGTTGTTGACGTTGTTGTTGTTGTTTATTTGACATTGTTGTTGTTGTTGACGTTGTTGTTGTTGTTGTTTTATTGACGTTGTTGTTATTGTTGTTGTTGTTGTTTATTTGACGTTGTTGTTGTTTATTTGACGTTGTTGTTGTTGACGTTGTTATTGTTGTTTATTTGACGTTGTTGTTGTTATTTATTTGACATTGTTGTTGTTGTTGACGTTGTTGTTGTTGTTGTTGTTGTTTATTTGACATTGTTGTTGTTGTTGTTGACGTTGTTGTTGTTGTTGACGTTGTTGTTTTTGTTGTTGTTTATTTGACATTGTTGTTGTTGTTGTTGACGTTGTTGTTGTTGTTGTTGTTGACGTTGTTGTTGTTGTTGTTGTTTATTTGATGTTGTTTTAGTATTATTGTTTATTTGACATTGTTGTTGTTATTTATTTCATGTTGTTGTGGGTGACATTGTTGTTGTTATTTATTTGACGTTGTTGTTGTTGTTTATTTGACGTAGTTGTTGTTGTTGACGTTGTTGTTGTTGTTTATTTGACATTTTGGTTGTTGTTGTTGTTGTTGTTTATTTGACGTTGTTGTTGTTGTTGTTATTGTTGTTGTTTATTTGACATTGTTGTTGTTGTTGTTGTTGTTTATTTGACATTGTTGTTGTTGTTGTTTATTTGACGTTGTTGTTGTTTTTATTTATTTGACGTTGTTGTTGTTATTGTTTATTTCACGTTGTTATTGTTGTTGTTTATTTGACGTTGTTATTGTTGTTTATTTGACGTTGTTTTTGTTATTTGACGTTGTTGTTGTTGTCGTTGTTGTATTTGTTGTTGTTGTTGTTGTTGCTTATTTGACGTTGTTGTTATTGTTGTTGTTTATTTGACGTTGTTGTTGTTGTTTATTTGACGTTGTTGTTGTTGTTTATTTGACGTTGTTGTATTTGTTGTTGTTGTTGTTTATTTGACGTTGTTGTTGTTGTTGTTTATTTGACGTTATTGTTGTTGTTGTTTATTTGACGTTGTTATTGTTGTTGTTGTTGTTTATTTGATGTTTTTGTTGTTGTTGACGTTGTTGTTGTTTATTTGACGTTGTTAATGTTGTTGACGTTGTTGTTGTTGTTTTTGTTGTTTATTTGACGTTGTTGTTGTTGTTCTTGTTGTTGTTTATTTGACGTTGTTGTTGTTGTTTATTTGACATTGTTGTTGTTGTTATTGTTTATTTGACGTTGTTGTTGTTGTTTATTTGACGTGGTTGTTGTTGTTGTTGTTTATTTGACATTGTTGTTGTATTTGTTGACGTTGTTGTTTATTTGACGTTGTTGTTTATTTGACGTTGTTGTTGTTGTTGTTGACGTTGTTGTTTATTTGACGTTGTTGTTGTTGTTGACGTTGTTGTTGTTGTTTATTTGACGTTGTTGTTGTTATTTATTTGACATTGTTGTTGTTGTTGTTGACGTTGTTGTTGTTGTTATTTATTTGACATTGTTGTTGTTGTTGTTGACGTTGTTGTTGTTGTTGTTGTTTTTTTGATGTTGTTTTAGTATTGTTGTTTATTTGACATTGTTGTTGTTATTTATTTGACGTTGTTGTGGGTGATATTGTTGTTGTTGTTTATTTGACGTTGTTGTTGTTGTTTATTTGACATTGTTGTTGTTATTGTTATTGTTTATTTGACGTTGTTGTTGTTGTTTATTTGACGTTGTTGTTGTTGTTGACGTTGTTGTTGTTGTTGACGTTGTTTTCGTTGTTGTTTATTTGACGTTGTTGTTGTTGTTTTTTTGACATTGTTGTTGTTTATTTGACGTTGTTGTTGACGTTGTTGTTGTTGTTGTTTATTTGACGTTGTTGTTGTTGTTGACATAGTTGTTGTTGTTGTTGTTTATTTGACGTTGTTGTTGTTGTTCTTGACATTGTTGTTGTTGTTGTTTATTTGACGTTGTTATTGTTGTTTATTTGACATTGTTGTTGTTGTTGACGTTGTTGTTGTTGTTTATTTGACATTGTTGTTGTTGTTGACGTTGTTGTTGTTGTTGTTTATTTGACGTTGTTGTTGTTGTTGTTGTTGTCTATTTGACGTTGTTGTTGTTGTTTATTTGACGTTGTTGTTGTTGACGTTGTTATTGTTGTTTATTTGACGTTGTTGTTGTTATTTATTTGACATTGTTGTTGTTGTTGACGTTGTTGTTGTTGTTGTTGTTTATTTGACATTGTTGTTGTTGTTGTTGTTGACGTTGTTGTTGTTGTTGTTTATTTGATGTTGTTTTAGTATTGTTGTTTATTTGACATTGTTGTTGTTATTTATTTCACGTTGTTGTGGGTGACATTGTTGTTGTTGTTTATTTGACGTTGTTGTTGTTGTTTATTTGACGTAGTTGTTGTTGTTGACGTTGTTGTTGTTGTTTATTTGACATTTTTGTTGTTGTTGTTGTTGTTGTTGTTTATTTGACGTTGTTGTTGTTGTTATTATTGTTGTTTATTTGACGTTGTTGTTGTTTTTATTTATTTGACGTTGTTGTTGTTATTGTTTATTTGACGTTGTTGTTGTTGTTGTTTATTTTACATTGTTGTTGTTGTTGTTGCTTATTTGTTGTTTATTTGACGTTGTTGTTATTGTTGTTGTTTATTTGACGTGGTTGTTGTTTATTTGACGTTGTTGTTGTTGTTGACGTTGTTGTTGTTGTTGTTGTTGTTTATTTGATGTCGTTGTTGTTATTTAATTGACATTGTTGTTGTTGTTGACGTTGTTGTTGTTGTTGTTGTAATTTATTTGACATTGTTGTTGTTGTTGTTGTAATTTATTTGACATTGTTGTTGTTGTTGATGTTGTTGTTGTTGTTGTTGTTGTTGTTGTTGTTGTTTATTTGACGTTGTTTTAGTATTGTTGTTTATTTGACATTGTTGTTGTTATTTATTTGACGTTGTTGTGGGTGACATTGTTGTTGTTGTTGTTTATTTGATGTTGTTGTTGTTGTTTATTTGACGTAGTTGTTGTTGTTGACGTTGTTTTTGTTGTTGTTGTTTATTTGACGTTTTTGTTGTTGTTGATGTTGTCGTTGTTGTTGACATTGTTGTTGTTTATTTGACGTTTTTGTTGTTGTTGATGTTGTTGTTGTTTTTGTTGTTGTTTATTTGTTGTTGTTGTTATTGTTGTTGTTGTTGTTTATTTGACGTTGTTGTTGTTGACATTGTTGTTTATTTGACGTTGTTGTTGTTGTTTATTTGACGTTGTTGTTGTTGTTGACGTTGTTGTTGTTGTTTATTTGACGTTGTTGTATTTGTTGTTGTTGTTGTTTATTTGACGTTGTTGTTGTTGTTCTTTATTTGACGTTATTGTTGTTGTTGTTTATTTGACGTTGTTATTGTTGTTGTTGTTGTTTATTTGATGTTTTTGTTGTTGTTGACGTTGTTGTTGTTTATTTGACGTTGTTAATGTTGTTGACGTTGTTGTTGTTGTTTTTGTTGTTTATTTGACGTTGTTGTTGTTGTTCTTGTTGTTGTTTATTTGACGTTGTTGTTGTTGTTTATTTGACATTGTTGTTGTTGTTATTGTTTATTTGACGTTGTTGTTGTTGTTTATTTGACGTGGTTGTTGTTGTTGTTGTTTATTTGACATTGTTGTTGTATTTGTTGACGTTGTTGTTTATTTGACGTTGTTGTTTATTTGACGTTGTTGTTGTTGTTGTTGACGTTGTTGTTTATTTGACGTTGTTGTTGTTGTTGACGTTGTTGTTATTGTTGTTTATTTGACGTTGTTGTTGTTATTTATTTGACATTGTTGTTGTTGTTGTTGACGTTGTTGTTGTTGTTATTTATTTGACATTGTTGTTGTTGTTGTTGTTGACGTTGTTGTTGTTGTTGTTGTTGTTTTTTTGATGTTGTTTTAGTATTGTTGTTTATTTGACATTGTTGTTGTTATTTATTTGACGTTGTTGTGGGTGATATTGTTGTTGTTGTTTATTTGACGTTGTTGTTGTTGTTTATTTGACATTGTTGTTGTTATTGTTATTGTTTATTTGACGTTGTTGTTGTTGTTTATTTGACGTAGTTGTTGTTGTTGACGTTGTTGTTGTTGTTTATTTGACATTTTTGTTGTTGTTGTTGTTGTTGTTGTTTATTTGACGTTGTTGTTGTTGTTATTATTGTTGTTTATTTGACGTTGTTGTTGTTTTTATTTATTTGACGTTGTTGTTGTTATTGTTTATTTGACGTTGTTGTTGTTGTTGTTTATTTGACATTGTTGTTGTTGTTGTTGTTGCTTATTTGTTGTTTATTTGACGTTGTTGTTATTGTTGTTGTTTATTTGACGTGGTTGTTGTTTATTTGACGTTGTTGTTGTTGTTGACGTTGTTGTTGTTGTTGTTGTTTATTTGATGTCGTTGTTGTTATTTAATTGACATTGTTGTTGTTGTTGACGTTGTTGTTGTTGTTGTTGTAATTTATTTGACATTGTTGTTGTTGTTGTTGTAATTTATTTGACATTGTTGTTGTTGTTGATGTTGTTGTTGTTGTTGTTGTTGTTGTTGTTGTTTATTTGACGTTGTTTTAGTATTGTTGTTTATTTGACATTGTTGTTGTTATTTATTTGACGTTGTTGTGGGTGACATTGTTGTTGTTGTTGTTTATTTGATGTTGTTGTTGTTGTTTATTTGACGTAGTTGTTGTTGTTGACGTTGTTTTTGTTGTTGTTGTTTATTTGACGTTTTTGTTGTTGTTGATGTTGTCGTTGTTGTTGACATTGTTGTTGTTTATTTGACGTTTTTGTTGTTGTTGATGTTGTTGTTGTTTTTGTTGTTGTTTATTTGTTGTTGTTGTTATTGTTGTTGTTGTTGTTTATTTGACGTTGTTGTTGTTGACATTGTTGTTTATTTGACGTTGTTGTTGTTGTTTATTTGACGTTGTTGTTGTTGTTGACGTTGTTGTTGTTGTTTATTTGACGTTGTTGTATTTGTTGTTGTTGTTGTTTATTTGACGTTGTTGTTGTTGTTCTTTATTTGACGTTATTGTTGTTGTTGTTTATTTGACGTTGTTATTGTTGTTGTTGTTGTTTATTTGATGTTTTTGTTGTTGTTGACGTTGTTGTTGTTTATTTGACGTTGTTAATGTTGTTGACGTTGTTGTTGTTGTTTTTGTTGTTTATTTGACGTTGTTGTTGTTGTTCTTGTTGTTGTTTATTTGACGTTGTTGTTGTTGTTTATTTGACATTGTTGTTGTTGTTATTGTTTATTTGACGTTGTTGTTGTTGTTTATTTGACGTGGTTGTTGTTGTTGTTGTTTATTTGACATTGTTGTTGTATTTGTTGACGTTGTTGTTTATTTGACGTTGTTGTTTATTTGACGTTGTTGTTGTTGTTGTTGACGTTGTTGTTTATTTGACGTTGTTGTTGTTGTTGACGTTGTTGTTGTTGTTGTTTATTTGACGTTGTTGTTGTTATTTATTTGACATTGTTGTTGTTGTTGTTGACGTTGTTGTTGTTGTTATTTATTTGACATTGTTGTTGTTGTTGTTGTTGACGTTGTTGTTGTTGTTGTTGTTGTTTTTTTGATGTTGTTTTAGTATTGTTGTTTATTTGACATTGTTGTTGTTATTTATTTGACGTTGTTGTGGGTGATATTGTTGTTGTTGTTTATTTGACGTTGTTGTTGTTGTTTATTTGACATTGTTGTTGTTATTGTTATTGTTTATTTGACGTTGTTGTTGTTGTTTATTTGACGTAGTTGTTGTTGTTGACGTTGTTGTTGTTGTTTATTTGACATTTTTGTTGTTGTTGTTGTTGTTGTTGTTTATTTGACGTTGTTGTTGTTGTTATTATTGTTGTTTATTTTACGTTGTTGTTGTTTTTATTTATTTGACGTTGTTGTTGTTATTGTTTATTTGACGTTGTTGTTGTTGTTGTTTATTTGACATTGTTGTTGTTGTTGTTGTTGCTTATTTGTTGTTTATTTGACGTTGTTGTTATTGTTGTTGTTTATTTGACGTGGTTGTTGTTTATTTGACGTTGTTGTTGTTGTTGACGTTGTTGTTGTTGTTGTTGTTGTTTATTTGATGTCGTTGTTGTTATTTAATTGACATTGTTGTTGTTGTTGACGTTGTTGTTGTTGTTGTTGTAATTTATTTGACATTGTTGTTGTTGTTGTTGTAATTTATTTGACATTGTTGTTGTTGTTGATGTTGTTGTTGTTGTTGTTGTTGTTGTTTATTTGACGTTGTTTTAGTATTGTTGTTTATTTGACATTGTTGTTGTTATTTATTTGACGTTGTTGTGGGTGACATTGTTGTTGTTGTTGTTTATTTGATGTTGTTGTTGTTGTTTATTTGACGTAGTTGTTGTTGTTGACGTTGTTTTTGTTGTTGTTGTTTATTTGACGTTTTTGTTGTTGTTGATGTTGTTGTTGTTGTTGACATTGTTGTTGTTTATTTGACGTTTTTGTTGTTGTTGATGTTGTTGTTGTTTTTGTTGTTGTTTATTTGTTGTTGTTGTTATTGTTGTTGTTGTTGTTTATTTGACGTTGTTGTTGTTGACATTGTTGTTTATTTGACGTTGTTGTTGTTGTTTATTTGACGTTGTTGTTGTTGTTGACGTTGTTGTTGTTGTTATTTATTTGACATTGTTGTTGTTGTTGACGTTGTTGTTGTTGTTGTTTTTGACGTTGTTCTTGTTGTTGTTGTTTATTTGATGTTGTTTTAGTATTGTTGTTTATTTGACATTGTTGTTGTTATTTATTTGACGTTGTTGTGGGTGACATTGTTGTTGTTGTTTATTTGACGTTGTTGTTATTGTTGTTTATTTGATGTAGTTGTTGTTGTTGACGTTGTTGTTGTTGTTGTTGTTGTTGTTTATTTGACGTATTTATTGTTGTTGATGTTGTTGTTGTTGTTGTTTATTTGACGTTGTTGTTGTTGTTATTGTTGTTGTTTATTTGACATTGTTGTTGTTGTTTATTTGACGTTGTTGTTGTTGTTGTTGTTTATTTGACGTTGTTGTTGTTGTTATTGTTGTTGTTGTTGTTGTTGTTTATTTGACGTTGTTGTTGTTGTTGTTGTTGTTGTTGTTTATTTGACGTTGTTGTTGTTGACGTTGTTGTTGTTGTTTATTTGACGTTGTTGTTGTTGTTGTTGTTTATTTGACATTGTTGTTGTTGTTGTTGTTATTGTTTATTTGATGTTGTTGTTGTTCTTTATTTGACGTTGTTGTCTTTGTTGACGTTGTTGTTGTTTATTTGACGTTGTTGTTGTTGACGTTGTTTTTGTTGTTGTTTATTTGACGTTGTTGTTGTTTCTTTATTTGACGTTGTTGTTGTTGTTTATTTGACGGTGTTGTTGTTGTTGTTTATTTGACGTTGTTGTTGTTGTTGTTTATTTGACGTTGTTGTTGTTGTTGACGTTGTTGTTGTTTATTTGACGTTGTTGTTGTTGACATAGTTGTTGTTGTTGTTTATTTGAGGTTGTTGTTATTGTTGACGTTGTTATTGTTGTTGTTTATTTGACGTTGTTGTTGTTGTTGTTTATTTGACGTTGTTGTTGTTGTTGTTATTTATTTGACGTTGTTGTTGTTGTTTATTTTACGGTGTTGTTGTTGTTGTTGTTTATTTGACGTTGTTGTTGTTGTTTATTTGACATTGTTGTTGTTGTTGTTATTGTTTATTTGACGTTGTTGTTGTTGTTTATTTGACGTGGTTGTTGTTGTTTATTTGACATTGTGGTTGTTGTTGTTGACGTTGTTGTTTATTTGACGTTGTTGTTGTTGTTGTTGACGTTGTTGTTTATTTGACGTTGTTGTTGTTGTTGACGTTGTTGTTGTTGTTTATTTGACGTTGTTGTTGTTATTTATTTGACATTGTTGTTGTTGTTGACGTTGTTGTTGTTGTTATTTATTTGACATTGTTGTTGTTGTTGTTGTTGTTGACGTTGTTGTTGTTGTTGTTTATTTGATGTTGTTTTAGTATTGTTGTTTATTTGACATTGTTGTTGTTATTTATTTGACGTTGTTGTGGGTGACATTGTTGTTGTTGTTTATTTGACGTTGTTGTTGTTGTTTATTTGACGTTGTTGTTGTTGTTGTTTATTTGACGTTGTTGTTGTTGTTGACGTTGTTTTTGTTGTTGTTTATTTGACGTTGTTGTTGTTGTTTATTTGACGTTAATGTTGTTGTTGTTGTTTATTTGACATTGTTGTTGTTATTGTTGTTGTTTATTTGACGTTGTTGTTGACGTTGTTGTTGTTGTTGTTTATTTGACGTTGTTGTTTTTGTTGACATAGTTGTTGTTGTTGTTGTTTATTTGACGTTGTTGTTGTTGTTCTTGACATTGTTGTTGTTGTTGTTTATTTGACATTGTTATTGTTGTTTATTTGACATTGTTGTTGTTGTTGACGTTGTTGTTGTTGTTTATTTGACATTGTTGTTGTTGTTGACGTTGTTGTTGTTGTTGTTTTATTGACGTTGTTGTTGTTGTTGTTGTTGTTTATTTGACGTTGTTGTTGTTTATTTGACGTTGTTGTTGTTTATTTGACGTTGTTGTTGTTGACGTTGTTATTGTTGTTTATTTGACGTTGTTGTTGTTATTTATTTGACATTGTTGTTGTTGTTGACGTTGTTGTTGTTGTTGTTGTTGTTTATTTGACATTGTTGTTGTTGTTGTTGACGTTGTTGTTGTTGTTGTTGACGTTGTTGTTTTTGTTGTTGTTTATTTGACATTGTTGTTGTTGTTGTTGACGTTGTTGTTGTTGTTGTTGTTGTTGTTGACGTTGTTGTTGTTGTTGTTTATTTGATGTTTTTTTAGTATTGTTGTTTATTTGACATTGTTGTTGTTATTTATTTCATGTTGTTGTGGGTGACATTGTTGTTGTTATTTATTTGATGTTGTTGTTGTTATTTATTTGACGTAGTTGTTGTTGTTGACGTTGTTGTTGTTGTTTATTTGACATTTTTGTTGTTGTTGTTGTTGTTGTTGTTGTTGTTGTTGTTTATTTGACGTTGTTATTGTTGTTGTTATTGTTGTTTGTTATTTGACATTGTTGTTGTTGTTGTTGTTTATTTGACGTTGTTGTTGTTGTTGTTGTTTATTTGACGTTGTTGTTGTTTTTATTTATTTGACGTTGTTGTTGTTATTGTTTATTTCACGTTGTTATTGTTGTTGTTTATTTGACGTTGTTATTGTTGTTTATTTGACGTTGTTTTTGTTATTTGACGTTGTTGTTGTTGTCGTTGTTGTATTTGTTGTTGTTGTTGTTGTTGTTGCTTATTTGACGTTGTTGTTATTGTTGTTGTTTATTTGACGTTGTTGTTGTTGTTTATTTGACGTTGTTGTTGTTGTTTATTTGACGTTGTTGTATTTGTTGTTGTTGTTGTTTATTTGACGTTGTTGTTGTTGTTGTTTATTTGACGTTATTGTTTTTGTTGTTTATTTGACGTTGTTATTGTTGTTGTTGTTGTTTATTTGATGTTTTTGTTGTTGTTGACGTTGTTGTTGTTTATTTGACGTTGTTAATGTTGTTGACGTTGTTGTTGTTGTTTTTGTTGTTTATTTGACGTTGTTGTTGTTGTTATTGTTGTTGTTGTTCTTGTTGTTGTTTATTTGACGTTGTTGTTGTTGTTTATTTGACGATGTTGTTGTTGTTGTTGTTATTTATTTGACGTTGTTGTTGTTGTTGTTTATGTGACGTTGTTGTTGTTGTTGTTTATTTGACATTGTTGACATTGTTGTTGTTGTTGTTGTTGTTTATTTGACGATGTTGTTGTTGCTGTTGTTGTTTATTTGACGTTGTTGTTGTTGTTTATGTGACGTTGTTGTTGTTGTTGTTTATTTGACATTGTTGTTTTTTTGACGTTGTTTTAGTATTGTTGTTTATTTGACATTTCTGTTGTTATTTATTGGACGTTGTTGTGGGTGACATTTTTGTTGTTGTTGTTATTTATTTGACGTTGTTGTTGTTGTTGACGTTGTTGTTTATTTGACGTTGTTGTTGTTGTTGTTGTTTATTTGACGTTGTTGTTGTTGTTGACGTTGTTGTTGTTGTTGTTTATTTGACGTTGTTGTTGTTATTTATTTGACATTGTTGTTGTTGACGTTGTTGTTGTTGTTATTTATTTGACATTGTTGTTGTTGTTGTTGTTGACGTTGTTGTTGTTGTTGTTTATTTGACATTGTTGTTGTTATTGTTATTGTTTATTTGACGTTGTTGTTGTTGTTTATTTGACGTTGTTGTTGTTGTTGTTGACGTTGTTGTTGTTGTTGACGTTGTTTTCGTTGTTGTTTATTTGACGTTGTTGTTGTTGTTTATTTGACGTTGTTGTATTTGTTGTTGTTGTTGTTGTTTATTTGACGTAGTTGTTGTTGTTGACGTTGTTGTTGTTGTTGTTGTTGTTGTTTATTTGACGTTTTTGTTGTTGTTGATGTTGTTGTTGTTGTTGTTGTTGTTTATTTGACGTTGTTGTTGTTGTTATTGTTGTTGTTTATTTGACATTGTTATTGTTGTTTATTTGACGTTGTTGTTGTTGTTGTTTATTTGACGTTGTTGTTGTTGTTATTGTTGTTGTTGTTGTTGTTTATTTGACGTTGTTGTTGTTGTTTATTTGACGTTGTTGTTGTTGTTGTTGTTGTTGTTGTTTATTTGACGTTGTTGTTGTTGACGTTGTTGTTGTTGTTTATTTGACGTTGTTGTTGTTGTTGTTTATTTGACATTGTTGTCGTTGTTATTGTTTATTTGATGTTGTTGTTGTTCTATATTTGACGTTGTTGTCTTTGTTGACGTTGTTGTTGTTTATTTGACGTTGTTGTTGTTGACGTTGTTTTTGTTGTTGTTTATTTGACGTTGTTGTTGTTTCTTTATTTGACGTTGTTGTTGTTGTTTATTTGACGGTGTTGTTGTTGTTGTTTATTTGACGTTGTTGTTGTTGTTGTTTATTTGACGTTGTTGTTGTTGTTGTTGACGTTGTTGTTGTTGTTGTTGTTTATTTGACGTTGTTGTTGTTGACATAGTTGTTGTTGTTGTTTATTTGACGTTGTTGTTATTGTTGACGTTGTTATTGTTGTTGTTTATTTGACGTTGTTGTTGTTGTTGTTGTTTATTTGACGTTGTTGTTGTTTATTTGACGTTGTTGTTGTTGTTGTTATTTGACGGTGTTGTTGTTGTTGTTGTTTATTTGACGTTGTTGTTGTTGTTTATTTGACACTGTTGTTGTTGTTGTTGTTATTGTTTATTTGACGTTGTTGTTGTTGTTTATTTGACGTGGTTGTTATTGTTGTTTATTTGACATTGTTGTTGTTGTTGTTGACGTTGTTGTTTATTTGACGTTGTTGTTGTTGTTGACGTTGTTGTTTATTTGACATTGTTGTTGTTGTTGACGTTGTTGTTGTTGTTTATTTGACGTTGTTGTTGTTATTTATTTGACATTGTTGTTGTTGTTGACGTTGTTGTTGTTGTTATTTATTTGACATTGTTGTTGTTGTTGTTGACGTTGTTGTTGTTGTTGTTGTTTATTTGATGTTGTTTTAGTATTGTTGTTTATTTGACATTGTTGTTGTTATTTATTTGACGTTGTTGTGGGTGACATTGTTGTTGTTGTTTATTTGACGTTGTTGTTGTTGTTTATTTGACATTGTTGTTGTTATTGTTATTGTTTATTTGACGTTGTTGTTGTTGTTGTTTATTTGACGTTGTTGTTGTTGACGTTGTTGTTGTTGTTGACGTTGTTTTTGTGGTTGTTTATTTGACGTTGTTGGTGTTGTTTATTTGACGTTAATGTTTTTGTTGTTTATTTGACATTGTTGTTGTTATTGTTGTTGTTTATTTGTCGTTGCTGTCGATGTTGTTGTTGTTGTTGTTTATTTGACGTTGTTGTTGTTGTTGACATAGTTGTTGTTGTTGTTGTTTATTTGACGTTGTTGTTGTTGTTCTTGACATTGTTGTTGTTGTTGTTGTTGTTTATTTGACGTTGTTATTGTTGTTTATTTGACATTGTTGTTGTTGTTGACGTTGTTGTTGTTGTTTATTTGACATTGTTGTTGTTGTTGACGTTGTTGTTGCTGTTTATTTGACGTTGTTGTTGTTGTTTATTTGACGTTGTTGTTGTTGACGTTGTTGTTGTTGTTTATTTGACGTTGTTGTTGTTATTTATTTGACATTGTTGTTGTTGTTGACGTTGTTGTTGTTGTTGTTGTTTATTTGACATTGTTGTTGTTGTTGTTGACGTTGTTGTTGTTGTTGTTGTTGTTAACGTTGTTGTTGTTGTTGTTTATTTGATGTTGTTTTAGTATTGTTGTTTATTTGACATTGTTGTTGTTATTTATTTCACGTTGTTGTGGGTGACATTGTTGTTGTTATTTATTTGACGTTGTTGTTGTTGTTTATTTGACGTAGTTGTTGTTGTTGACGTTGTTGTTGTTATTTATTTGACATTTTTGTTGTTGTTGTTGTTGTTGTTTATTTGACATTGTTGTTGTTGTTGTTATTGTTGTTGTTTATTTGACATTGTTGTTGTTGTTGTTGTTTATTTGACGTTGTTGTTGTTGTTGTTGTTTATTTGACGTTGTTGTTGTTTTTTTTTATTTGACGTTGTTGTTGTTATTGTTTATTTGACGTTGTTGTTGTTGTTGTTTATTTGACGTTGTTATTGTTGTTTATTTGACGTTGTTTTTGTTATTTGACATTGTTGTTGTTGTCGTTGTTGTATTTGTTGTTGTTGTTGTTGTTGCTTATTTCACGTTGTTGTTATTGTTGTTGTTTATTTGACGTTGTTGTTGTTATTTATTTGACGTTGTTGTTGTTGTTTATTTGACGTTGTTGTATTTGTTGTTGTTGTTGTTTATTTGACGTTGTTGTTGTTGTTGTTGTTGTTTATTTGACGTTATTGTTGTTGTTGTTTATTTGACGTTGTTATTGTTGTTGTTGTTGTTGTTTATTTGATGTTTTTGTTGTTGTTGACGTTGTTGTTGTTTATTTGACGTTGTTAATGTTGTTGACGTTGTTGTTGTTGTTTTTGTTGTTTATTTGACGTTGTTGTTGTTGTTATTGTTGTTGTTTATGTGACGTTGTTGTTGTTGTTGTTTATTTGACATTGTTGACATTGTTATTGTTGTTGTTGTTGTTTATTTGACGATGTTGTTGTTGCTGTTGTTGTTTATTTTACGTTGTTGTTGTTGTTGTTTATGTGACGTTGTTGTTGTTGTTGTTGTTGTTTATTTGACATTGTTGTTGTTGTTGTTGTTTATTTGACGTTGTTTTAGTATTGTTGTTTATTTGACATTTCTGTTGTTATTTATTGGACGTTGTTGTGGGTGACATTTTTGTTGTTGTTGTTTATTTCACGTTGTTGTTGTTTATTTGACATAGTTGTTGTTGTTGACGTTGTTGTTGTTGTTGTTGTTTATTTGACGTTGTTGTTGTTGTTGTTGTTCTTTTATTTGGCGTTGTTGTTGTTGTTTATTTGACATTGTTGTTGTTGTTATTGTTTATTTGACGTTGTTGTTGTTATTTATTTGACGTTGTTGTTGTTGTTGTTGACGTTGTTGTTGTTGTTGTTGTTGACTTAGTTGTTGTTGTTGCTTATTTGACGTTGTTGTTGTTGTTGACATTGTTATTTATTTGACGTTGTTGTTGTTGTTGTTGACGTTGTTGTTGTTGTTTATTTGACGTTGTTGTTGTTGTTGACGTTGTTGTTGTTGTTTATTTGACGTTGTTGTTGTTACTTATTAGACATTGTTGTTGTTGACGTTGTTGTTGTTGTTATTTATTTGACATTGTTGTTGTTGTTGTTGTTGATGTTGTTGTTTTTGTTGTTTAATTTAAGATTTTTTAGTATTGTTGTTTATTTGACGTTGTAATGGGTGACATTGTTGTTGTTGTTGTTTATTTGACGTTGTTGTTGTTGTTGTTTATTTGACATTGTTGCTGTTATTGTTATTGTTTATTTGACGTTGTTGTTGTTGTTTATTTGACGATGTTGTTGTTGTTGACGTTGTTGTTGTTGTTGACGTTGTTTTCATTGTTGTTTATTTGACGTTGTTGTTGTTGTTTATTTGACGTTGTTGTATTTGTTGTTGTTGTTGTTTATTTGACGTTGTTGTTGTTGTTGTTGTTTATTTGACATTATTGTTGTTGTTGTTTATTTGACGTTGTTATTGTTGTTGTTGTTTATTTTATGTTTTTGTTGTTGTTGACGTTGTTGTTGTTTATTTGACGTTGTTAATGTTGTTGACGTTGTTGTTGTTGTTTTTGTTGTTTATTTGATGTTGTTGTTGTTGTTATTGTTGTTATTGTTGATGTTTATTTGACGTTGTTGTTTATTTGACGATTTTGTTGTTGTTGTTGTTATTTATTTGACGTTGTTGTTGTTGTTGTTTATGTGACGTTGTTGTTGTTGTTGTTTATTTGACATTGTTGACATTGTTGTTGTTGTTGTTGTTGTTGTTTATTTGACGATGTTGTTGTTGTTTATTTGACGTTTTTGTTGTTGTTTATGTGACGTTGTTGTTGTTGTTTATTTGACATTGTTGTTGTTGTTGTTGACGTTGTTGTTGTTGTTTTTTATTTGACGTTGTTTTATTATTGTTGTTTATTTGACATTTCTGTTGTTATTTATTGGACGTTGTTGTGGGTGACATTTTTGTTGTTGTTGTTTATTTAACGTTGTTGTTGTTGTGTATTTGACATAGTTGTTGTTGTTGACGTTGTTGTTGTTGTTGTTGTTGTTTATTTGACGTTTTTGTTGTTGTTGTTTATTTTACGTTGTTGTTGTTGTTGTTGTTTATTTGACATTGTTCTTGTTGTTGTTGTTGTTGACATTGTTGTTGTTTATTTGACGTTGTTGTTGTTGTTGTTCTTTATTTGACGTTGGTGTTGTTTATTTGACGTTGTTGTTGTTTATTTGACGTTGTTGTTGTTGACGTTGTTGTTGTTGTTATTGTTTATTTGACGTTGTTGTTGTTGTTGTTTATTTGACGTACTTGTTGTTGTTGACGTTGTTGTTGTTGTTGTTTATTTGACGTTGTTGTTGTTTATTTGACGTAGTTGTTGTTGATGTTGTTGTTGTTGTTGTTGACATTGTTGTTGTTGTTGTTTATTTGACATTTTTGTTATTGTCAATGTTGTTGTTGTTTTTGTTGTTGTTTATTTGACGTTGTTGTTGTTGTTTAATTGACGTTGTTGTTGTTGTTGTTGTTTATTTGACGTTGTTGTTGTTGTTGTTATTGTTGTTGTTGTTGTTTATTTGACGTTGTTGTTGTTGTTCTTGTTGTTTATTTGACGTTGTTGTTGTTGTTGTTGTTATTGTTGTTGTTGTTGTTTATTTGACGTTGTTGTTGTTGACGTTGTTGTTTATTTGACGTTGTTGTTGTTGTTTATTTGACGTTGTTGTTGTTGTTGACGTTGTTGTTGTTGTTTATTTGACGTTGTTGTTGTTATTTATTTGACATTGTTGTTGTTGTTGATGTTGTTGTTTATTTGACATTATTGTTGTTGTTGTTGTTGACGTTGTTCTTGTTGTTGTTGTTTATTTGATGTTGTTTTAGTATTGTTGTTTATTTGACATTGTTGTTGTTATTTATTTGACGTTGTTGTGGGTGACATTGTTGTTGTTGTTTATTTGACGTTGTTGTTGTTGTTTATTTGACGTAGTTGTTGTTGTTGACGTTGTTGTTGTTGTTTATTTGACGTTTTTGTTGTTGTTGATGTTGTTGTTGTTGTTGTTGTTTATTTGACGTTGTTGTTGTTGTTGTTATTGTTGTTGTTTATTTGACATTGTTGTTGTTGTTGTTTATTTGACGTTGTTGTTGTTGTTGTTTATTTGACGTTGTTGTTGTTGTTATTGTTGTTGTTGTTGTTGTTGTTGTTTATTTGATGTTGTTGATGTTGTTGTTTATTTGACGTTGTTGTTGTTGTTGGTGTTTATTTGACGTTGTTGTTGTTGTTGTTTATTTGACGTTGTTGTTGTTGTTTATTTGACGTTATTGTTGTTGTTGTTTATTTGACGTTGTTATTGTTGTTGTTGTTGTTGTTTATTTGATGTTTTTGTTGTTGTTGACGTTGTTGTTGTTTATTTGACGTTGTTAATGTTGTTGACGTTGTTGTTGTTGTTTTTGTTGTTTATTTGACGTTGTTGTTGTTGTTGTTTATTTGATGATGTTGTTGTTGTTGTTATTTATTTGACGTTGTTGTTGTTGTTGTTGTTTATGTGACGTTGTTGTTGTTGTTGTTTATTTGACATTGTTGACATTGTTGTTGTTGTTGTTGTTGTTTATTTGACGATGTTATTGTTGTTGTTTATTTGACGTTGTTGTTGTTGTTTATGTGACGTTATTGTTGTTGTTGTTTATTTGACATTGTTGTTGTTGTTGTTGTTGTTGACGTTGTTGTTGTTGTTTATTTGACGTTGTTTTAGTATTGTTGTTTATTTGACATTTCTGTTGTTATTTATTGGACGTTGTTGTGGGTGACATTTTTGTTGTTGTTGTTTATTTAACGTTGTTGTTGTTGTTTATTTGACATAGTTGTTGTTGTTGACGTTGTTGTTGTTGTTGTTGTTGTTTATTTGACGTTATTGTTGTTGTTGATGTTGTTATTGTTGTTGTTGTTTATTTTACGTTGTTGTTGTTGTTTATTTGACATTGTTGTTGTTGTTGTTATTGTTGTTGACATTGTTGTTGTTTATTTGACGTTGTTGCTGTTATTGTTCTTTATTTGACGTTGTTGTTGTTTATTTGACGTTGTTGTTGTTGACGTTGTTTTTGTTGTTGTTTATTTGACGTTGTTGTTGTTTCTTTATTTGACGGTGTTGTTGTTGTTGTTTATTTGACGTTGTTATTGTTGTTGTTGTTTATTTGACGTTGTTGTTGTTGTTGTTTATTTGACGTTGTTGTTGTTGTTGACATAGTTGTTGTTGACATAGTTGTTGTTGACATAGTTGTTGTTGTTGTTTTCTTTGACGTTGTTGTTATTGTTGACATTGTTATTGTTGTAATTTATTTGACGTTGTTGTTGTTCTTTATTTGACGTTGTTGTTGTTGTTGTTGTTTATTTGACGTTGTTGTTGTTGTTTATTTGACGGTGTTGTTGTTGTTGTTGTTGTTGTTTATTTGACGTTGTTGTTGTTGTTTATTTGACATTGTTGTTGTTGTTGTTGTTATTGTTTATTTGACGTTGTTGTTGTTATTTATTTGACGTTGTTGTTGGTGTTGTTGTTGACGTTGTTGTTGTTGTTGTTGACTTAGTTGTTGTTGTTGTTTATTTGACGTTATTGTTGTTGTTGTTTATTTGACGTTGTTATTGTTGTTGTTGTTGTTGTTGTTTATTTGATGTTTTTGTTGTTGTTGACGTTGTTGTTGTTTATTTGACGTTGTTAATGTTGTTGACGTTGTTGTTGTTGTTTTTGTTGTTTATTTGACGTTGTTGTTGTTGTTATTGTTGTTGTTGTTGTTGTTGTTATTTATTTGACGTTGTTGTTGTTGTTGTTTATGTGACGTTGTTGTTGTTGTTGTTGTTTATTTGACATTGTTGACATTGTTGTTGTTGTTGTTTATGTGACGTTGTTGTTGTTGTTGTTTATTTGACATTGTTGACATTGTTGTTGTTGTTGTTGTTGTTGTTGTTGTTTATTTGACGATGTTGTTGTTGCTGTTGTTGTTTATTTGACGTTGTTGTTGTTGTTTATGTGACGTTGTTGTTGTTGTTGTTTATTTGACATTGTTGTTGTTGTTGTTGTTTATTTGACGTTGTTTTAGTATTGTTGTTTATTTGACATTTCTGTTGTTATCTATTGGACGTTGTTGTGGGTGACATTTTTGTTGTTGTTGTTTATTTAACGTTGTTATTGTTTATTTGACATAGTTGTTGTTGTTGACGTTGTTGTTGTTGTTGTTTATTTGACATTTTTGTTGTTTATTTGACATTATTGTTGTTGTTTATTTGACGTTGTTGTTGTTGTTGTTGTTTATTTGACGTTGTTGTTGTTGTTTATTTAACATTGTTGTTGTTGTTGTTATTGTTTATTTGACGTTGTTGTTGTTATTTATTTGACGTTGTTGTTGTTGTTGTTGACGTTGTTGTTGTTGTTGTTGACTTAGTTGTTGTTGTTGATTATTTGACGTTGTTGTTGTTGTTGACGTTGTTATTTATTTGACGTTGTTGTTGTTGTTGACGTTGTTGTTGTTGTTTATTTGACGTTGTTGTTGTTGTTGACGTTGTTGTTGTTGTTTATTTGACGTTGTTGTTGTTATTTATTTAACATTGTTGTTGTTGACGTTGTTGTTGTTGTTATTTATTTGACATTGTTGTTGTTGTTGTTGTTGATGTTGTTGTTGTTGTTGTTTATTTGATGATTTTTTAGTATTGTTGTTTATTTGACATTGTTGTTGTTATTTATTTGACGTTGTTATGGGTGACATTGTTGTTGTTGTTTATTTGACGTTGTTGTTGTTGTTGTTTATTTGACATTGTTGTTGTTATTGTTATTGTTTATTTGACGTTGTTGTTGTTGTTGTTTATTTGACGTTGTTGTTGTTGACGTTGTTGTTGTTGTTGACGTTGTTTTCGTTGTTGTTTATTTGACGTTGTTGTTGTTGTTTATTTGACGTTGTTGTATTTGTTGTTGTTGTTGTTTATTTGACGTTGTTGTTGTTGTTTATTTGACATTATTGTTGTTGTTGTTTATTTGACGTTGTTATTGTTGTTGTTGTTTATTTGATGTTTTTGTTGTTGTTGACGTTGTTGTTGTTTATTTGACGTTGTTAATGTTGTTGACGTTGTTGTTGTTGTTTTTGTTGTTTATTTGATGTTGTTGTTGTTGTTATTGTTGTTATTGTTGATGTTTATTTGACGTTGTTGTTTATTTGACGATTTTGTTGTTGTTGTTGTTATTTATTTGACGTTGTTGTTGTTGTTGTTTATGTGACGTTGTTGTTGTTGTTGTTTATTTGACATTGTTGACATTGTTGTTGTTGTTGTTGTTGTTTATTTGACGATGTTGTTGTTGTTTATTTGACGTTTTTGTTGTTGTTTATGTGACGTTATTGTTGTTGTTTATTTGACATTGTTGTTGTTGTTGTTGACGTTGTTGTTGTTGTTGTTTATTTGACGTTGTTTTATTATTGTTGTTTATTTGACATTTCTGTTGTTATTTATTGGACGTTGTTGTGGGTGACATTTTTGTTGTTGTTGTTTATTTAACGTTGTTGTTGTTGTGTATTTGACATAGTTGTTGTTGTTGACGTTGTTGTTGTTGTTGTTGTTTATTTGACGTTTTTGTTGTTGTTGTTGTTTATTTTACGTTGTTGTTGTTGTTGTTGTTTATTTGACATTGTTCTTGTTGTTGTTGTTGTTGACATTGTTGTTGTTTATTTGACGTTGTTGTTGTTGTTGTTCTTTATTTGACGTTGTTGTTGTTTATTTGACGTTGTTGTTGTTGACGTTGTTGTTGTTGTTATTGTTTATTTGACGTTGTTGTTGTTGTTGTTGTTTATTTGACGTACTTGTTGTTGTTGACGTTGTTGTTGTTGTTTATTTGACGTTGTTGTTGTTGTTGTTTATTTGACGTAGTTGTTGTTGATGTTGTTGTTGTTGTTGACATTGTTGTTGTTGTTGTTGTTTATTTGACATTTTTGTTGTTGTCAATGTTGTTGTTGTTTTTGTTGTTGTTTATTTGACGTTGTTGTTGTTGTTTAATTGACGTTGTTGTTGTTGTTATTGTTGTTGTTTATTTGACGTTCTTGTTGTTGTTGTTATTGTTGTTGTTGTTGTTTATTTGACGTTGTTGTTGTTGTTTATTTGACGTTGTTGTATTTGTTGTTGTTGTTGTTTATTTGACGTTGTTGTTGTTGTTGTTTATTTGACATTATTGTTGTTGTTGTTTATTTGACGTTGTTATTGTTGTTGTTGTTTATTTGATGTTTTTGTTGTTGTTGACGTTGTTGTTGTTTATTTGACGTTGTTAATGTTGTTGACGTTGTTGTTGTTTTTGTTGTTTATGTGATGTTGTTGTTGTTGTTATTGTTGTTATTGTTGATGTTTATTTGACGTTGTTGTTTATTTGACGATTTTGTTGTTGTTGTTGTTGTTATTTATTTGACGTTGTTGTTGTTGTTGTTTATGTGACGTTGTTGTTGTTGTTGTTGTTTATTTGACATTGTTGACATTGTTGTTGTTGTTGTTGTTTATTTGACGATGTTGTTGTTGTTTATTTGACGTTTTTGTTGTTGTTTATGTGACGTTGTTGTTGTTGTTTATTTGACATTGTTGTTGTTGTTGTTGACGTTGTTGTTGTTGTTGTTTATTTGATGTTGTTTTATTATTGTTGTTTATTTGACATTTCTGTTGTTATTTATTGGACGTTGTTGTGGGTGACATTTTTGTTGTTGTTGTTTATTTAACGTTGTTTTTGTTGTGTATTTGACATAGTTGTTGTTGTTGACGTTGTTGTTGTTGTTGTTGTTTATTTGACGTTTTTGTTGTTGTTGTTGTTTATTTTACGTTGTTGTTGTTGTTGTTGTTTATTTGACATTGTTCTTGTTGTTGTTGTTGTTGACATTGTTGTTGTTTATTTGACGTTGTTGTTGTTCTTGTTCTTTATTTGACGTTGTTGTTGTTTATTTGACGTTGTTGTTGTTTATTTGACGTTGTTGTTGTTGACGTTGTTGTTGTTGTTATTGTTTATTTGACGTTGTTGTTGTTGTTGTTTATTTGATGTACTTGTTGTTGTTGACGTTGTTGTTGTTGTTTATTTGACGTTGTTGTTGTTTATTTGACGTAGTTGTTGTTGATGTTGTTGTTGTTGTTGTTGACATTGTTGTTGTTGTTGTTTATTTGACATTTTTGTTGTTGTCAATGTTGTTGTTGTTTTTGTTGTTGTTTATTTGACGTTGTTGTTGTTGTTTAATTGACGTTGTTGTTGTTGTTATTGTTGTTGTTTATTTGACGTTCTTGTTGTTGTTGTTATTGTTGTTGTTGTTGTTTATTTGACGTTGTTGTTGTTGTTTATTTGACGTTGTTGTATTTGTTGTTGTTGTTGTTTATTTGACGTTGTTGTTGTTGTTGTTTATTTGACATTATTGTTGTTGTTGTTTATTTGACGTTGTTATTGTTGTTGTTGTTTATTTGATGTTTTTGTTGTTGTTGACGTTGTTGTTGTTTATTTGACGTTGTTAATGTTGTTGACGTTGTTGTTGTTGTTTTTGTTGTTTATGTGATGTTGTTGTTGTTGTTATTGTTGTTATTGTTGATGTTTATTTGACGTTGTTGTTTATTTGACGATTTTGTTGTTGTTGTTGTTATTTATTTGACGTTGTTGTTGTTGTTGTTTATGTGACGTTGTTGTTGTTGTTGTTGTTTATTTGACATTGTTGACATTGTTGTTGTTGTTGTTGTTTATTTGACGATGTTGTTGTTGTTTATTTGACGTTTTTGTTGTTGTTTATGTGACGTTGTTGTTGTTGTTTATTTGACATTGTTGTTGTTGTTGTTGACGTTGTTGTTGTTGTTGTTTATTTGATGTTGTTTTATTATTGTTGTTTATTTGACATTTCTGTTGTTATTTATTGGACGTTGTTGTGGGTGACATTTTTGTTGTTGTTGTTTATTTAACGTTGTTTTTGTTGTGTATTTGACATAGTTGTTGTTGTTGACGTTGTTGTTGTTGTTGTTGTTTATTTGACGTTTTTGTTGTTGTTGTTGTTTATTTTACGTTGTTGTTGTTGTTGTTGTTGTTTATTTGACATTGTTCTTGTTGTTGTTGTTGTTGACATTGTTGTTGTTTATTTGACGTTGTTGTTGTTGTTGTTCTTTATTTGACGTTGTTGTTGTTTATTTGACGTTGTTGTTGTTTATTTGACGTTGTTGTTGTTGACGTTGTTGTTGTTGTTATTGTTTATTTGACGTTGTTGTTGTTGTTGTTTATTTGATGTACTTGTTGTTGTTGACGTTGTTGTTGTTGTTTATTTGACGTTGTTGTTGTTTATTTGACGTAGTTGTTGTTGATGTTGTTGTTGTTGTTGTTGACATTGTTGTTGTTGTTGTTTATTTGACATTTTTGTTGTTGTCAATGTTGTTGTTGTTTTTGTTGTTGTTTATTTGACGTTGTTGTTGTTGTTTAATTGACGTTGTTGTTGTAGTTGTAGTTGTTTATTTGATGTTGTTGTTGTTGTTATTATTGTTGTTGTTGTTGTTTATTTGACGTTGTTGTTGTTGTTGTTCTTGTTGTTTATTTGACGTTGTTGTTGTTGTTGTTGTTGTTATTGTTGTTGTTGTTGTTTATTTGACGTTGTTGTTGTTCACGTTGTTGTTTATTTGACGTTGTTGTTGTTGTTTATTTGACGTTGTTGTTGTTGTTGACGTTGTTGTTGTTGTTTATTTGACGTTGTTGTTGTTATTTATTTGACATTGTTGTTGTTGTTGATGTTGTTGTTTATTTGACATTATTGTTGTTGTTGTTGTTGACGTTGTTCTTGTTGTTGTTGTTTATTTGATGTTGTTTTAGTATTGTTGTTTATTTGACATTGTTGTTGTTATTTATTTGACGTTGTTGTGGGTGACATTGTTGTTGTTGTTTATTTGACGTTGTTGTTGTTGTTTATTTGACGTAGTTGTTGTTGTTGACGTTGTTGTTGTTGTTTATTTGACATTTTTGTTGTTGTTGATGTTGTTGTTGTTGTTGTTGTTTATTTGACGTTGTTGTTGTTGTTATTGTTGTAGTTTATTTGACATTGTTGTTGTTGTTGTTGTTTATTTGACGTTGTTGTTGTTGTTGTTTATTTGATGTTTTTGTTGTTGTTGACGTTGTTGTTGTTTATTTGACGTTGTTAATGTTGTTGACGTTGTTGTTGTTGTTTTTGTTGTTTATTTGACGTTGTTGTTGTTGTTATTGTTGTTGTTTATGTGACGTTGTTGTTGTTGTTGTTTATTTGACATTGTTGACATTGTTATTGTTGTTGTTGTTGTTGTTTATTTGACGATGTTGTTGTTGCTGTTGTTGTTTATTTGACGTTGTTGTTGTTGTTTATGTGACGTTGTTGTTGTTGTTGTTGTTGTTTATTTGACATTGTTGTTGTTGTTGTTGTTTATTTGACGTTGTTTTAGTATTGTTGTTTATTTGACATTTCTGTTGTTATTTATTGGACGTTGTTGTGGGTGACATTTTTGTTGTTGTTGTTTATTTAACGTTGTTGTTGTTTATTTGACATAGTTGTTGTTGTTGACGTTGTTGTTGTTGTTGTTTATTTGACGTTGTTGTTGTTGTTGTTGTTCTTTTATTTGGCGTTGTTGTTGTTGTTTATTTGACATTGTTGTTGTTGTTATTGTTTATTTGACGTTGTTGTTGTTATTTATTTGACGTTGTTGTTGTTGTTGTTGACGTTGTTGTTGTTGTTGTTGTTGACTTAGTTGTTGCTGTTGCTTATTTGACGTTGTTGTTGTTGTTGACGTTGTTATTTATTTGACGTTGTTGTTGTTGTTGACGTTGTTGTTGTTGTTTATTTGACGTTGTTGTTGTTGTTGACGTTGTTGTTGTTGTTTATTTGACGTTGTTGTTGTTACTTATTAGACATTGTTGTTGTTGACGTTGTTGTTGTTGTTATTTATTTGACATTGTTGTTGTTGTTGTTGTTGATGTTGTTGTTTTTGTTGTTTAATTTAAGATTTTTTAGTATTGTTGTTTATTTGACGTTGTAATGGGTGACATTGTTGTTGTTGTTTATTTGACGTTGTTGTTGTTGTTGTTTATTTGACATTGTTGCTGTTATTGTTATTGTTTATTTGACGTTGTTGTTGTTGTTGTTTATTTGACGATGTTGTTGTTGTTGACGTTGTTGTTGTTGTTGACGTTGTTTTCATTGTTGTTTATTTGACGTTGTTGTTGTTGTTTATTTGACGTTGTTGTATTTGTTGTTGTTGTTGTTTATTTGACGTTGTTGTTGTTGTTGTTGTTTATTTGACATTATTGTTGTTGTTGTTTATTTGACGTTGTTATTGTTGTTGTTGTTTATTTGATGTTTTTGTTGTTGTTGACGTTGTTGTTGTTTATTTGGCGTTGTTAATGTTGTTGACGTTGTTGTTGTTGTTTTTGTTGTTTATTTGATGTTGTTGTTGTTGTTATTGTTGTTATTGTTGATGTTTATTTGACGTTGTTGTTTATTTGACGATTTTGTTGTTGTTGTTGTTATTTATTTGACGTTGTTGTTGTTGTTGTTTATGTGACGTTGTTGTTGTTGTTGTTTATTTGACATTGTTGACATTGTTGTTGTTGTTGTTGTTGTTGTTTATTTGACGATGTTGTTGTTGTTTATTTGACGTTTTTGTTGTTGTTTATGTGACGTTGTTGTTGTTGTTTATTTGACATTGTTGTTGTTGTTGTTGACGTTGTTGTTGTTGTTTTTTATTTGACGTTGTTTTATTATTGTTGTTTATTTGACATTTCTGTTGTTATTTATTAGACGTTGTTGTGGGTGACATTTTTGTTGTTGTTGTTTATTTAACGTTGTTGTTGTTGTGTATTTGACATAGTTGTTGTTGTTGACGTTGTTGTTGTTGTTGTTGTTGTTTATTTGACGTTTTTGTTGTTGTTGTTTATTTTACGTTGTTGTTGTTGTTGTTGTTGTTTATTTGACATTGTTCTTGTTGTTGTTGTTGTTGACATTGTTGTTGTTTATTTGACGTTGTTGTTGTTGTTGTTCTTTATTTGACGTTGTTGTTGTTTATTTGACGTTGTTGTTGTTTATTTGACGTTGTTGTTGTTGACGTTGTTGTTGTTGTTATTGTTTATTTGACGTTGTTGTTGTTGTTGTTTATTTGACGTACTTGTTGTTGTTGACGTTGTTGTTGTTGTTGTTTATTTGACGTTGTTGTTGTTTATTTGACGTAGTTGTTGTTGATGTTGTTGTTGTTGTTGTTGACATTGTTGTTGTTGTTGTTTATTTGACATTTTTGTTATTGTCAATGTTGTTGTTGTTTTTGTTGTTGTTTATTTGACGTTGTTGTTGTTGTTTAATTGACGTTGTTGTTGTTGTTGTTTATTTGACGTTGTTGTTGTTGTTGTTATTGTTGTTGTTGTTGTTTATTTGACGTTGTTGTTGTTGTTCTTGTTGTTTATTTGACGTTGTTGTTGTTGTTGTTGTTATTGTTGTTGTTGTTGTTTATTTGACGTTGTTGTTGTTGTTGTTGTTATTGTTGTTGTTGTTGTTTATTTGACGTTGTTGTTGTTGACGTTGTTGTTTATTTGACGTTGTTGTTGTTGTTTATTTGACGTTGTTGTTGTTGTTGACGTTGTTGTTGTTGTTTATTTGACGTTGTTGTTGTTATTTATTTGACATTGTTGTTGTTGTTGATGTTGTTGTTTATTTGACATTATTGTTGTTGTTGTTGTTGACGTTGTTCTTGTTGTTGTTGTTTATTTGATGTTGTTTTAGTATTGTTGTTTATTTGACATTGTTGTTGTTATTTATTTGACGTTGTTGTGGGTGACATTGTTGTTGTTGTTTATTTGACGTTGTTGTTGTTGTTTATTTGACGTAGTTGTTGTTGTTGACGTTGTTGTTGTTGTTTATTTGACGTTTTTGTTGTTGTTGATGTTGTTGTTGTTGTTGTTGTTTATTTGACGTTGTTGTTGTTGTTGTTATTGTTGTTGTTTATTTGACATTGTTGTTGTTGTTGTTTATTTGACGTTGTTGTTGTTGTTGTTTATTTGACGTTGTTGTTGTTGTTATTGTTGTTGTTGTTGTTGTTGTTGTTTATTTGATGTTGTTGATGTTGTTGTTTATTTGACGTTGTTGTTGTTGTTGGTGTTTATTTGACGTTGTTGTTGTTGTTGTTTATTTGACGTTGTTGTTGTTGTTTATTTGACGTTATTGTTGTTTATTTGACGTTGTTGTTGTTTATTTGACGTTGTTAATGTTGTTGACGTTGTTGTTGTTGTTTTTGTTGTTTATTTGACGTTGTTGTTGTTGTTGTTGTTTATTTGATGATGTTGTTGTTGTTGTTATTTATTTGACGTTGTTGTTGTTGTTGTTGTTTATGTGACGTTGTTGTTGTTGTTGTTTATTTGACATTGTTGACATTGTTGTTGTTGTTGTTGTTTATTTGACGATGTTATTGTTGTTGTTTATTTGACGTTGTTGTTGTTGTTTATGTGACGTTATTGTTGTTGTTGTTTATTTGACATTGTTGTTGTTGTTGTTGTTGTTGACGTTGTTGTTGTTGTTTATTTGACGTTGTTTTAGTATTGTTGTTTATTTGACATTTCTGTTGTTATTTATTGGACGTTGTTGTGGGTGACATTTTTGTTGTTGTTGTTTATTTAACGTTGTTGTTGTTGTTTATTTGACATAGTTGTTGTTGTTGACGTTGTTGTTGTTGTTGTTTATTTGACGTTTTTGTTGTTGTTGATGTTGTTATTGTTGTTGTTGTTTATTTTACGTTGTTGTTGTTGTTTATTTGACATTGTTGTTGTTGTTGTTGTTATTGTTGTTGACATTGTTGTTGTTTATTTGACGTTGTTGTTGTTATTGTTCTTTATTTGACGTTGTTGTTGTTTATTTGACGTTGTTGTTGTTGACGTTGTTTTTGTTGTTGTTTATTTGACGTTGTTGTTGTTTCTTTATTTGACGGTGTTGTTGTTGTTGTTTATTTGACGTTGTTATTGCTGTTGTTGTTTATTTGACGTTGTTGTTGTTGTTGTTTATTTGACGTTGTTGTTGTTGTTGACATAGTTGTTGTTGACATAGTTGTTGTTGACATAGTTGTTGTTGTTGTTTTCTTTGACGTTGTTGTTATTGTTGACATTGTTATTGTTGTAATTTATTTGACGTTGTTGTTGTTCTTTATTTGACGTTGTTGTTGTTGTTGTTGTTTATTTGACGTTGTTGTTGTTGTTTATTTGACGGTGTTGTTGTTGTTGTTGTTGTTGTTTATTTGACGTTGTTGTTGTTGTTTATTTGACATTGTTGTTGTTGTTGTTGTTATTGTTTATTTGACGTTGTTGTTGTTATTTATTTGACGTTGTTGTTGGTGTTGTTGTTGACGTTGTTGTTGTTGTTGTTGACTTAGTTGTTGTTGTTGTTTATTTGACGTTATTGTTGTTGTTGTTTATTTGACGTTGTTATTGTTGTTGTTGTTGTTGTTTATTTGATGTTTTTGTTGTTGTTGACGTTGTTGTTGTTTATTTGACGTTGTTAATGTTGTTGACGTTGTTGTTGTTGTTTTTGTTGTTTATTTGACGTTGTTGTTGTTGTTATTGTTGTTGTTGTTGTTGTTGTTATTTATTTGACGTTGTTGTTGTTGTTGTTTATGTGACGTTGTTGTTGTTGTTGTTTATTTGACATTGTTGACATTGTTGTTGTTGTTGTTTATGTGACGTTGTTGTTGTTGTTGTTTATTTGACATTGTTGACATTGTTGTTGTTGTTGTTGTTGTTGTTGTTTATTTGACGATGTTGTTGTTGCTGTTGTTGTTTATTTGACGTTGTTGTTGTTGTTTATGTGACGTTGTTGTTGTTGTTGTTGTTTATTTGACATTGTTGTTGTTGTTGTTGTTTATTTGACGTTGTTTTAGTATTGTTGTTTATTTGACATTTCTGTTGTTATCTATTGGACGTTGTTGTGGGTGACATTTTTGTTGTTGTTGTTTATTTAACGTTGTTGTTGTTTATTTGACATAGTTGTTGTTGTTGACGTTGTTGTTGTTGTTGTTTATTTGACATTTTTGTTGTTTATTTGACATTATTGTTGTTGTTTATTTGACGTTGTTGTTGTTGTTGTTGTTGTTGTTTATTTGACGTTGTTGTTGTTGTTTATTTAACATTGTTGTTGTTGTTGTTATTGTTTATTTGACGTTGTTGTTGTTATTTATTTGACGTTGTTGTTGTTGTTGTTGACGTTGTTGTTGTTGTTGTTGACTTAGTTGTTGTTGTTGATTATTTGACGTTGTTGTTGTTGTTGACGTTGTTATTTATTTGACGTTGTTGTTGTTGTTGACGTTGTTGTTGTTGTTTATTTGACGTTGTTGTTGTTGTTGACGTTGTTGTTGTTGTTTATTTGACGTTGTTGTTGTTATTTATTTAACATTGTTGTTGTTGACGTTGTTGTTGTTGTTATTTATTTGACATTGTTGTTGTTGTTGTTGTTGATGTTGTTGTTGTTGTTGTTTATTTGATGATTTTTTAGTATTGTTGTTTATTTGACATTGTTGTTGTTATTTATTTGACGTTGTTATGGGTGACATTGTTGTTGTTGTTTATTTGACGTTGTTGTTGTTGTTGTTTATTTGACATTGTTGTTGTTATTGTTATTGTTTATTTGACGTTGTTGTTGTTGTTGTTTATTTGACGTTGTTGTTGTTGACGTTGATGTTGTTGTTGACGTTGTTTTCGTTGTTGTTTATTTGACGTTGTTGTTGTTGTTTATTTGACGTTGTTGTATTTGTTGTTGTTGTTGTTTATTTGACGTTGTTGTTGTTGTTTATTTGACATTATTGTTGTTGTTGTTTATTTGACGTTGTTATTGTTGTTGTTGTTTATTTGATGTTTTTGTTGTTGTTGACATTGTTGTTGTTTATTTGACGTTGTTAATGTTGTTGACGTTGTTGTTGTTGTTTTTGTTGTTTATTTGATGTTGTTGTTGTTGTTATTGTTGTTATTGTTGATGTTTATTTGACGTTGTTGTTTATTTGACGATTTTGTTGTTGTTGTTGTTGTTATTTATTTGACGTTGTTGTTGTTGTTGTTTATGTGACGTTGTTGTTGTTGTTGTTTATTTGACATTGTTGACATTGTTGTTGTTGTTGTTGTTGTTTATTTGACGATGTTGTTGTTGTTTATTTGACGTTTTTGTTGTTGTTTATGTGACGTTGTTGTTGTTGTTTATTTGACATTGTTGTTGTTGTTGTTGACGTTGTTGTTGTTGTTGTTTATTTGACGTTGTTTTATTATTGTTGTTTATTTGACATTTCTGTTGTTATTTATTGGACGTTGTTGTGGGTGACATTTTTGTTGTTGTTGTTTATTTAACGTTGTTGTTGTTGTGTATTTGACATAGTTGTTGTTGTTGACGTTGTTGTTGTTGTTGTTGTTTATTTGACGTTTTTGTTTTTGGTTGTTGTTTATTTTACGTTGTTGTTGTTGTTGTTGTTTATTTGACATTGTTCTTGTTGTTGTTGTTGTTGACATTGTTGTTGTTTATTTGACATTGTTGTTGTTGTTGTTCTTTATTTGACGTTGTTGTTGTTTATTTGACGTTGTTGTTGTTTATTTGACGTTGTTGTTGTTGACGTTGTTGTTGTTGTTATTGTTTATTTGACGTTGTTGTTGTTGTTGTTTATTTGACGTACTTGTTGTTGTTGACGTTGTTGTTGTTGTTGTTTATTTGACGTTGTTGTTGTTGTTGTTTATTTGACGTAGTTGTTGTTGATGTTGTTGTTGTTGTTGTTGACATTGTTGTTGTTGTTGTTGTTTATTTGACATTTTTGTTGTTGTCAATGTTGTTGTTGTTTTTGTTGTTGTTTATTTGACGTTGTTGTTGTTGTTTAATTGACGTTGTTGTTGTTGTTATTGTTGTTGTTTATTTGACGTTCTTGTTGTTGTTGTTATTGTTGTTATTGTTGTTTATTTGACGTTGTTGTTGTTGTTTATTTGACGTTGTTGTATTTGTTGTTGTTGTTGTTTATTTGACGTTGTTGTTGTTGTTGTTTATTTGACATTATTGTTGTTGTTGTTTATTTGACGTTGTTATTGTTGTTGTTGTTTATTTGATGTTTTTGTTGTTGTTGACGTTGTTGTTGTTTATTTGACGTTGTTAATGTTGTTGACGTTGTTGTTGTTGTTTTTGTTGTTTATGTGATGTTGTTGTTGTTGTTATTGTTGTTATTGTTGATGTTTATTTGACGTTGTTGTTTATTTGACGATTTTGTTATTGTTGTTGTTATTTATTTGACGTTGTTGTTGTTGTTGTTGTTTATGTGACGTTGTTGTTGTTGTTGTTGTTTATTTGACATTGTTGACATTGTTGTTGTTGTTGTTGTTTATTTGACGATGTTGTTGTTGTTTATTTGACGTTTTTGTTGTTGTTTATGTGACGTTGTTGTTGTTGTTTATTTGACATTGTTGTTGTTGTTGTTGACGTTGTTGTTGTTGTTGTTTATTTGATGTTGTTTTATTATTGTTGTTTATTTGACATTTCTGTTGTTATTTATTGGACGTTGTTGTGGGTGACATTTTTGTTGTTGTTGTTTATTTAACGTTGTTTTTGTTGTGTATTTGACATAGTTGTTGTTGTTGACGTTGTTGTTATTGTTGTTGTTTATTTGACGTTTTTGTTGTTGTTGTTGTTTATTTTACGTTGTTGTTGTTGTTGTTGTTTATTTGACATTGTTCTTGTTGTTGTTGTTGTTGACATTGTTGTTGTTTATTTGACGTTGTTGTTGTTGTTGTTCTTTATTTGACGTTGTTGTTGTTTATTTGACGTTGTTGTTGTTGACGTTGTTGTTGTTGTTATTGTTTATTTGACGTTGTTGTTGTTGTTGTTTATTTGATGTACTTGTTGTTGTTGACGTTGTTGTTGTTGTTTATTTGACGTTGTTGTTGTTTATTTGACGTAGTTGTTGTTGATGTTGTTGTTGTTGTTGTTGACATTGTTGTTGTTGTTGTTTATTTGACATTTTTGTTGTTGTCAATGTTGTTGTTGTTTTTGTTGTTGTTTATTTGACGTTGTTGTTGTTGTTTAATTGACGTTGTTGTTGTAGTTGTAGTTGTTTATTTGATGTTGTTGTTGTTGTTGTTATTGTTGTTGTTGTTGTTTATTTGACGTTGTTGTTGTTGTTGTTCTTGTTGTTTATTTGACGTTGTTGTTGTTGTTGTTGTTGTTATTGTTGTTGTTGTTGTTTATTTGACGTTGTTGTTGTTCACGTTGTTGTTTATTTGACGTTGTTGTTGTTGTTTATTTGACGTTGTTGTTGTTGTTGACGTTGTTGTTGTTGTTTATTTGACGTTGTTGTTGTTATTTATTTGACATTGTTGTTGTTGTTGATGTTGTTGTTTATTTGACATTATTGTTGTTGTTGTTGTTGACGTTATTCTTGTTGTTGTTGTTTATTTGATGTTGTTTTAGTATTGTTGTTTATTTGACATTGTTGTTGTTATTTATTTGACGTTGTTGTGGGTGACATTGTTGTTGTTGTTTATTTGACGTTGTTGTTGTTGTTTATTTGACGTAGTTGTTGTTGTTGACGTTGTTGTTGTTGTTTATTTGACGTTTTTGTTGTTGTTGATGTTGTTGTTGTTGTTGTTGTTGTTTATTTGACGTTGTTGTTGTTGTTGTTATTGTTGTAGTTTATTTGACATTGTTGTTGTTGTTGTTTATTTGACGTTGTTGTTGTTGTTGTTGTTTATTTGACGTTGTTGTTGTTGTTATTGTTGTTGTTGTTGTTGTTGTTTATTTGACGTTGTTGATGTTGTTGTTTATTTGACGTTGTTGTTGTTGTTGGTGTTTATTTGACGTTGTTGTTGTTGTTGTTTATTTGACGTTGTTGTTGTTTATTTGACGTTGTTGTTGTTGATGTTGTTGTTGTTGTTGTTGACATTGTTGTTGTTGTTGTTTATTTGACATTTTTGTTGTTGTCAATGTTGTTGTTGTTTTTGTTGTTGTTTATTTGACGTTGTTGTTGTTGTTTAATTGACGTTGTTGTTGTAGTTGTAGTTGTTTATTTGATGTTGTTGTTGTTGTTGTTATTGTTGTTGTTGTTGTTTATTTGACGTTGTTGTTGTTGTTATTGTTGTTGTTGTTGTTGTTGTTTATTTGACGTTGTTGATGTTGTTGTTTATTTGACGTTGTTGTTATTGTTGGTGTTTATTTGACGTTGTTGATGTTGTTGTTTATTTTACATTGTTATTGTTGTTGTTGTTGTTGTTTATTTGATGTTTTTGTTGTTGTTGACGTTGTTGTTGTTTATTTGACGTTGTTAATGTTGTTGACGTTGTTGTTGTTGTTTTTGTTGTTTATTTGACGTTGTTGTTGTTGTTGTTGTTTATTTGATGATGTTGTTGTTGTTGTTATTTATTTGACGTTGTTGTTGTTGTTGTTGTTTATGTGACGTTGTTGTTGTTGTTGTTTATTTGACATTGTTGACATTGTTGTTGTTGTTGTTGTTTATTTGACGATGTTATTGTTGTTGTTTATTTGACGTTGTTGTTGTTGTTTATGTGACGTTATTGTTGTTGTTGTTTATTTGACATTGTTGTTGTTGTTGTTGTTGACGTTGTTGTTGTTGTTTATTTGACGTTGTTTTAGTATTGTTGTTTATTTGAAATTTCTGTTGTTATTTATTGGACGTTGTTGTGGGTGACATTTTTGTTGTTGTTGTTTATTTAACGTTGTTGTTGTTGTTTATTTGACATAGTTGTTGTTGTTGACGTTGTTGTTGTTGTTGTTGTTTATTTGATATTTTTGTTGTTGTTGATGTTGTTGTTGTTGTTGTTGTTTATTTTACGTTGTTGTTGTTGTTTATTTGACATTGTTGTTGTTGTTTGTTGTTATTGTTGTTGACATTGTTGTTGTTTATTTGACGTTGTTGTTATTGTTCTTTATTTGACGTTGTTGTTGTTTATTTGACGTTGTTGTTGTTGACGTTGTTTTTGTTGTTGTTTATTTGACGTTGTTGTTGTTTCTTTATTTGACGTTGTTGTTGTTTATTTGACGTTGTTGTTGTTGTTGTTTATTTGACGTTGTTGTTGTTGTTGACATAGTTGTTGTTGACATAGTTGTTGTTGTTGTTTATTTGACGTTGTTGTTATTGTTGACATTGTTATTGTTGTAATTTATTTGACGTTGTTGTTGTTGTTTATTTGACGTTGTTGTTGTTGTTGTTGTTTATTTGACGTTGTTGTTGTTGTTTATTTGACGGTGTTGTTGTTGTTGTTGTTTATTTGACGTTGTTGTTGTTGTTTATTTGACATTGTTGTTGTTGTTGTTGTTATTGTTTATTTGACGTTGTTGTTGTTATTTATTTGACGTTGTTGTTGGTGTTGTTGTTGACGTTGTTGTTGTTGTTGTTGACTTAGTTGTTGTTGTTGTTGTTTATTTGACGTTGTTGTTGTTGTTGACGTTGTTGTTTATTTGACGTTGTTGTTGTTGTTGACGTTGTTGTTTATTTGACGTTGTTGTTGTTGTTGACGTTGTTGTTGTTGTTTATTTGACGTTGTTGTTGTTATTTATTTGACATTGTTGTTGTTGTTGACGTTGTTGTTGTTGTTATTTATTTGACATTGTTGTTGTTGTTGTTGACGTTGTTGTTGTTGCTTATTTGATGTTGTTTTAGTATTGTTGTTTATTTGACATTGTTGTTGTTATTTATTTGACGTTGTTGTGGGTGACATTGTTGTTGTTGTTTATTTGACGGTGTTGTTGTTGTTTATTTGACATTCTTGTTGTTATTGTTATTGTTTATTTGACGTTGTTGTTGTTGTTGTTTATTTGACGTTGTTGTTTTTGTTGTTGATGTTGTTGTTGTTGTTGACGTTGTTTTTGTTGTTGTTTATTTGACGTTAATGTTGTTGTTGTTTATTTGACGGTCTTGTTTTTATTGTTGTTGTTTATTTGACATTGTTGTTGTTGACGTTGTTGTTGTTGTTGTTGTTTATTTGACGTTGTTGTTGTTGTTTATTTGACATTGTTGTTGTTGTTGTTATTGTTTATTTGACGTTGTTGTTGTTCTTTATTTGACGTTGTTGTTGTTGTTGACGTTGTTGTTGTTGTTGACGTTGTTGTTGTTTATTTGACGTTGTTGTTATTGACGTTGTTATTGTTGTTGTTTATTTGACGTTGTTGTTGTTTATTTGACGTTGTTGTTGTTGTTGACGTTGTTGTTGTTGTTGTTGTTTATTTGACGTTGTTATTGTTGTTGACATAGTTGTTGTTGTTGTTTATTTGACGTTGTTGTTATTGTTGACGTTGTTATTGTTGTTGTTTATTTGACGTTGTTGTTGTTGTTTATTTGATGTTGTTGTTGTTGTTGTTGTTGTTGTTTATTTGATGTTGTTGTTGTTGTTTATTTGACGGTGTTGTTGTTGTTGTTGTTTATTTGACGTTGTTGTTGTTGTTTATTTGACGTTGTTGTTGTTGTTGTTGACGTTGTTGTTGTTGTTGTTGACTTAGTTGTTGTTGTTGACTTAGTTGTTGTTGTTGTTGACTTAGTTGTTGTTGTTGTTATTGTTTATTTGACGTTGTTGTTGTTCTTTATTTGACGTTGTTGTTGTTGTTGACGTTGTTGTTGTTTATTTGACGTTGTTGTTGTTGACGTTGTTTTTGTTGTTGTTTATTTGACGTTGTTGTTGTTTCTTTATTTGACGTTGTTGTTGTTGTTGTTTATTTGACGGTGTTGTTGTTGTTGTTTATTTGACGTTGTTATTGTTGTTGTTGTTTATTTGACATTGTTGTTGTTGACGTTGTTGTTGTTGTTGTTGTTGTTTATTTGACGTTGTTGTTGTTGTTGACATAGTTGTTGTTGTTGTTTATTTGACGTTGTTGTTATTGTTGACATTGTTATTGTTGTTGTTTATTTGACGTTGTTGTTGTTGTTTATTTGACGTTGTTGTTGTTGTTTATTTGACGTTGTTGTTGTTGTTTATTTGACGGTGTTGTTGTTGTTGTTGTTTATTTGACGTTGTTATTGTTGTTTATTTGAAATTGTTGTTGTTGTTGTTATTGTTTATTTGACGTTGTTGTTGTTGTTTATTTGACGTTGTTGTTGTTGTTGACGTTGTTGTTGTTGTTGTTGACTTAGTTGTTGTTGTTGTTTATTTGACGTTGTTGTTGTTGTTGTTGACGTTGTTGTTTATTTGACATTGTTGTTGTTGTTGACGTTGTTGTTTATTTGACGTTGTTGTTGTTGTTGTTGTTTATTTGACGTTGTTGTTGTTGTTGACGTTGTTGTTTTTGTTTATTTGACGTTGTTGTTGTTATTTATTTGACATTGTTGTTGTTGTTGACGTTGTTGTTGTTGTTATTTATTTGACATTGTTGTTGTTGTTGTTGTTGACGTTGTTGTTGTTGTTTATTTGATGTTGTTTTAGTATTGTTGTTTATTTGACATTGTTGTTGTTATTTACTTGACGTTGTTGTGGGTGACATTGTTGTTGTTGTTTATTTGATGATGTTGTTGTTGTTTATTTGACATTGTTGTTGTTATTGTTATTGTTTATTTGACGTTGTTGTTGTGGTTGTTTATTTGACGTTGTTGTTTTTGTTGTTGACGTTGTTGTTGTTGTTGACGTTGTTTTTGTTGTTGTTTATTTGACGTTATTGTTGTTGTTTATTTGTCGTTAATGTTGTTGTTGTTTATTTGACGGTGTTGTTGTTATTGTTGTTGTTTATTTGACGTTGTTGTTGTTGACATTGTTGTTGTTGTTATTGTTTATTTGACGTTGTTGTTGTTGTTTATTTGACATTGTTGTTGTTGTTATTGTTTATTTGACAGTGTTGTTGTTCTTTATTTGACGTTATTGTTGTTGTTGACGTTGTTGTTGTTTATTTGACGTTGTTGTTGTTGACGTTGTTTTTGTTGTTGTTTATTTGACGGTGTTGTTGTTATTGGTTATTTGATGTTGTTATTGTTGTTGTTGTTTATTTGACGTTGTTGTTGTTGTTGACGTTGTTGTTGTTGTTTATTTGACGTTGTTGTTGTTGTTGACATAGTTGTTGTTGTTGTTTATTTGACGTTGTTGTTATTGTTGACGTTGTTATTGTTGTTGTTTATTTGACGTTGTTGTTGTTGTTGACATAGTTGTTGTTGTTGTTTATTTGACGTTGTTGTTGTTGTTGACATAGTTGTTGTTGTTGTTTATTTGACGTTGTTGTTATTGTTGACGTTGTTATTGTTGTTGTTTATTTGACGTTGTTGTTGTTGTTGTTTATTTGACGATGTTGTTGTTGTTGTTTATTTGACGTTGTTGTTGTTGTTTATTTGACGGTGTTGTTGTTGTTGTTGTTTATTTGACGTTGTTGTTGTTGTTTATTTGACATTGTTGTTGTTGTTGTTATTGTTTATTTGATGTTGTTGTTGTTTATTTGACGTTGTTGTTGTTGTTGTTGACGTTGTTGTTGTTGTTGACTTAGTTGTTGTTGTTGTTTATTGGACGTTGTTGTTGTTGTTGACGTTGTTGTTTATTTGACGTTGTTGTTGTTGTTGACGTTGTTGTTTATTTGACGTTGTTGTTGTTGTTTATTTGACGTTGTTGTTGTTGTTGACGTTGTTGTTGTTGTTTATTTGACGTTGTTGTTGTTATTTATTTGACATTGTTGTTGTTGTTGACGTTGTTGTTGTTGTTATTTATTTGACGTTGTTGTTGTTGTTGACGTTGTTGTTTATTTGACGTTGTTGTTGTTGTTTATTTGACGTTGTTGTTGTTGTTGACGTTGTTGTTGTTGTTTATTTGATGTTGTTTTAGTATTGTTGTTTATTTGACATTGTTGTTGTTATTTATTTGACGTTGTTTTGGGTGACATTGTTGTTGTTGTTTATTTGACGTTGTTGTTGTTGTTTATTTGAATTTGTTGTTGTTATTGTTATTGTTTATTTGACGTTGTTGTTGTTGTTGTTGTTTATTTGACGTTGTTGTTTTTGTTGTTGACATTGTTGTTGTTGTTGACGTTGTTTTTGTTGTTGTTTATTTGACGTTATTGTTGTTGTTTATTTGACGTTAATGTTGTTGTTGTTTATTTGACGTTGATGTTGTTGACGTTGTTGTTGTTGTTTATTTGATGTTGTTGTTGTTGTTGACATAGTTGTTGTTGTTGTTGTTTATTTGACGTTGTTGTTGTTGTTCTTGACGTTGTTGTTGTTGTTGTTTAGTTGACGTTGTTATTGTTGTTTATTTGACATTGTTGTTGTTGTTGACGTTGTTGTTGTTGTTATTTATTTGACATTATTGTTGTTGTTGTTGACGTTGTTGTTGTTGTTTATTTGACGTTGTTGTTGTTGTTGTTGTTGTTTATTTGACGTTGTTGTTGTTGTTGACGTTGTTGTTGTTGTTTATTTGACGTTGTTGCTGTTATTTATTTGACATTGTTGTTGTTGTTGACATTGTTGTTGTTTATTTGACATTGTTGTTGTTGTTTATTTGACATTGTTGTTGTTGTTGTTGACGTTGTTGTTATTGTTGTTTATTTGATGTTGTTTTAGTATTGTTGTTTATTTGACATTGTTGTTGTTATTTATTTGACGTTGTTGTGGGTGACATTGTTGTTGTTGTTTATTTGACGTTGTTGTTGTTGTTTATTTGACGTAGTTGTTGTTGTTGACGTTGTTGTTGTTGTTGTTTATTTGACATTTTTGTTGTTGTTGTTGTTGTTGTTGTTGTTTATTTGACGTTGTTGTTGTTGTTATTGTTATTGTTTATTTGACATTGTTGTTGTTGTTGTTGTTTATTTGATGTTGTTGTTGTTATTGTTGTTGTTTATTTGACGTTGTTGTTGTTTTTATTTATTTGACGTTGTTGTTGTTATTGTTTATTTGACGTTGTTGTTATTTATTTGACGTTGTTATTGTTGTTTATTTGACGTTGTTTTTGTTATTTGACGTTGTTGTTGTTGTCGTTGTTGTATTTGTTGTTGTTGTTGCTGTGTTGCTTATTTGACGTTATTCTTATTGTTGTTGTTTATTTGACGTTGTTGTTGTTGTTTATTTGACGTTGTTGTTGTTGTTGTTTATTTGACGTTGTTGTTGTTGTTGTTGTTGTTTAATTGACGTTGTTGTTGTTGTTGACGTTGTTGTTGTTGTTGTTTATTTGACGTTGTTGTTGTTGTTGTTGTTGTTTATTTGACGTTGTTGTTGTTGTTGTTTATTTGACGTTGTTATTGTTGTTGTTGTTGTTTATTTGATGTTTTTGTTGTTGTTGACGTTGTTGTTGTTTATTTGACGTTGTTAATGTTGTTGACGTTGTTGTTGTGGTTTTTGTTGTTTATTTGACGTTGTTGTTGTTGTTATTGTTGTTGTTGTTGTTTATTTGACGTTGTTGTTGTTGTTGTTGTTTATTTGACGATGTTGTTGTTGTTGTTGTTATTTATTTGACATTGTTGTTGTTGTTTATGTGACGTTGTTGTTGTTGTTGTTTATTTGACATTGTTGACATTGTTGTTGTTGTTGTTGTTTATTTGACGATGTTGTTGTTGTTGTTGTTGTTGTTTATTTGACGTTGTTGTTGTTGTTTATGTGACGTTGCTGTTGTTGTTGTTGTTTATTTGAAATTGTTGTTGTTGTTGACGTTGTTGTTGTTTATTTGACGTTGTTGTTTTTGTTGTTGACGTTGTTGTTGTTGTTGACGTTGTTTTTGTTGTTGTTTATTTGACGCTATTGTTGTTGTTTATTTGACGTTAATGTTGTTGTTGTTTATTTGACGGTGTTGTTGTTATTGTTGTTGTTTATTTGACGTTGTCGTTGTTGACGTTGTTGTTGTTGTTTATTTGACGTTGTTGTTGTTGTTGACATAGTTGT
The DNA here is from genome assembly GCA_948472305.1 of Vicia faba. NCBI lineage: Eukaryota > Viridiplantae > Streptophyta > Magnoliopsida > Fabales > Fabaceae > Vicia > Vicia faba. The sequence continues at coordinate 1,205,794,310 of OX451735.1, forward strand.
TGTTGTTGTTGTTTATTTTACGTTGTTGTTGTTGTTCTTGACATTGTTGTTGTTGTTGTTTATTTGACGTTGTTATTGTTGTTTATTTGACATTGTTGTTGTTGACGTTGTTGTTATTGTTATTTATTTGACATTATTGTTGTTGTTGTTGTTATTGTTGTTGTTTATTTGACGTTGTTGTTGTTTATTTGACGTTGTTGTTGTTGTTGATGTTGTTGTTGTTGTTTATTTGACGTTGTTGTTGTTATTTATTTGACATCGTTGTTGTTGTTGACGTTGTTGTTGTTGTTGTTGTTGTTTATTTGACATTGTTGTTGTTGTTGTTGACGTTGTTGTTATTGTTATTTATTTGATGTTGTTTTAGTATTGTTGTTTATTTGACATTGTTGTTGTTATTTATTTGACGTTGTTGTGGGTGACATTGTTGTTGTTGTTTATTTGACGTTGTTGTTGTTGTTTATTTGACGTAGTTGTTGTTGTTGACGTTGTTGTTGTTGTTGTTTATTTGACATTTTTGTTGTTGTTGTTGTTGTTGTTTATTTGACGTTGTTGTTGTTGTTATTGTTATTGTTTATTTGACATTGTTGTTGTTGTTGTTGTTTATTTGACGTTGTTGTTGTTATTGTTGTTGTTTATTTGACGTTGTTGTTGTTTTTATTTATTTGACGTTGTTATTGTTATTGTTTATTGGACGTTGTTGTTGTTTATTTGACGTTGTTATTGTTGTTTATTTGACGTTGTTTTTGTTATTTGACGTTGTTGTTGTTGTCGTTGTTGTATTTGTTGTTGTTGTTGTTGTGTTACTTATTTGACGTTGTTGTTATTGCTGTTGTTTATTTGAGGTTGTTGTTGTTGTTTATTTGACGTTGTTGTTGTTGTTTATTTGACGTTGTTGTTGTTGTCGTTGTTGTATTTGTTGTTGTTGTTGTTGTGTTGCTTATTTGACGTTGTTGTTATTATTGTTGTTTATTTGACGTTGTTGTTGTTTATTTGACGTTGTTGTTGTTGTTTATTTGACGTTGTTGTTGTTGTTGTTGTTGTTGTTGTTGTTGTTGTTTAATTGACGTTGTTGTTGTTGTTGACGTTGTTGTTGTTGTTGTTTATTTGACGTTGTTGTTGTTGTTGTTTATTTGACGTTGTTGTTGTTGTTTATTTGACGTTGTTGTTGTTGTTTATTTGACGTTGTTATTGTTGTTGTTGTTGTTGTTTATTTGATGTTTTTGTTGTTGTTGACGTTGTTGTTGTTTATTTGACGTTGTTAATGTTGTTGACGTTGTTCTTGTGGTTTTTGTTGTTTATTTGACGTTGTTGTTGTTGTTATTGTTGTTGTTGTTGTTTATTTGACGTTGTTGTTGTTGTTGTTTATGTGACGTTGTTGTTGTTGTTGTTGTTTATTTGACATTGTTGACATTGTTGTTGTTGTTGTTGTTGTTTATTTGACGATGTTGTTGTTGTTGTTGTTGTTGTTTATTTGACGTTGTTGTTGTTGTTTATGTGACGTTGCTGTTGTTGTTGTTGTTTATTTGAAATTGTTGTTGTTGTTGACGTTGTTGTTGTTGTTGTTTATTTGACGTTGTTGTTTTTGTTGTTGACGTTGTTGTTGTTGTTGACGTTGTTGTTGTTGTTGTTGACGTTGTTTTTGTTGTTGTTTATTTGACGCTATTGTTGTTGTTTATTTGACGTTAATGTTGTTGTTGGTTATTTGACGGTGTTGTTGTTATTGTTGTTGTTTATTTGACGTTGTTGTTGTTGACGTTGTTGTTGTTGTTTATTTGACGTTGTTGTTGTTGTTGACATAGTTGTTGTTGTTGTTGTTTATTTGACGTTGTTGTTGTTGTTCTTGACATTGTTGTTGTTGTTGTTTATTTGACGTTGTTATTGTTGTTTATTTGACATTGTTGTTGTTGTTGACGTTGTTGTTGTTGTTATTTATTTGACATTATTGTTGTTGTTGTTGTTGTTGTTTATTTGACGTTGTTGTTGTTGTTGTTGTTTATTTGACGTTGTTGTTGTTGTTTATTTGACGTTGTTGTTGTTATTTATTTGACATTGTTGTTGTTGTTGACGTTGTTGTTGTTGTTGTTGTTTATTTGACATTGTTGTTGTTGTTGTTGACGTTGTTGTTATTGTTGTTTATTTGATGTTGTTTTAGTATTGTTGTTTATTTGACATTGTTGTTGTTATTTATTTGACGTTGTTGTGGGTGACATTGTTGTTGTTGTTTATTTGACGTTGTTGTTGTTGTTTATTTGACGTAGTTGTTGTTGTTGACGTTGTTGTTGTTGTTGTTTATTTGACATTTTTGTTGTTGTTGTTGTTGTTTATTTGACGTTGTTGTTGTTGTTATTGTTATTGTTTATTTGACATTGTTGTTGTTGTTGTTGTTTATTTGACGTTGTTGTTGTTATTGTTGTTGTTTATTTGACGTTGTTGTTGTTTTTATTTATTTGACGTTGTTGTTGTTATTGTTTATTTGACGTTGTTGTTGTTTATTTGACGTTGTTATTGTTGTTTATTTGACGTTGTTTTTGTTATTTGACGTTGTTGTTGTTGTCGTTGTTGTATTTGTTGTTGTTGTTGTTGTGTTGCTTATTTGACGTTGTTGTTATTGCTGTTGTTTATTTGACGTTGTTGTTGTTGTTTATTTGACGTTGTTGTTGTTGTTTATTTGACGTTGTTGTTGTCGTTGTTGTATTTGTTGTTGTTGTTGTTGTGTTGCTTATTTGACGTTGTTGTTATTGTTGTTGTTTATTTGACGTTGTTGTTGTTGTTTATTTGACGTTGTTGTTGTTGTTGTTGTTGTTGTTTAATTGACGTTGTTGTTGTTGTTGACGTTGTTGTTGTTGTTGTTGTTGTTGTTTATTTGACGTTGTTGTTGTTGTTTATTTGACAATGTTGTTGTTGTTGTTGTTTATTTGACGTTGTTATTGTTGTTGTTGTTGTTTATTTGATGTTTTTGTTGTTGTTGACGTTGTTGTTGTTTATTTGACGTTGTTAATGTTGTTGACGTTGTTGTTGTGGTTTTTGTTGTTTATTTGACGTTGTTGTTGTTGTTATTGTTGTTGTTGTTGTTGTTGTTTATTTGACGTGGTTGTTGTTGTTGTTGTTGTTGTTTATTTGACGTTGTTGTTGTTGTTGTTGTTGTTGTTTATTTGACGTTGTTGTTGTTGTTGTTTATTTGACGTTGTTATTGTTGTTGTTGTTGTTTATTTGATGTTTTTGTTGTTGTTGACGTTGTTGTTGTTTATTTGACGTTGTTAATGTTGTTGACGTTGTTGTTGTGGTTTTTGTTGTTTATTTGACGTTGTTGTTGTTGTTATTGTTGTTGTTGTTGTTTATTTGACGTTGTTGTTGTTGTTGTTGTTTATTTGACGATGTTGTTGTTGTTGTTGTTATTTATTTGACGTTGTTGTTGTTGTTTATGTGACGTTGTTGTTGTTGTTGTTTATTTGACATTGTTGACATTGTTGTTGTTGTTGTTGTTGTTTATTTGACGATGTTGTTGTTGTTGTTGTTGTTGTTGTTTATTTGACGTTGTTGTTGTTGTTTATGTGACGTTGCTGTTGTTGTTGTTGTTTATTTGAAATTGTTGTTGTTGTTGACGTTGTTGTTGTTTATTTGACGTTGTTGTTTTTGTTGTTGACGTTGTTGTTGTTGACGTTGTTTTTGTTGTTGTTTATTTGACGCTATTGTTGTTGTTTATTTGACGTTAATGTTGTTGTTGTTTATTTGACGGTGTTGTTGTTATTGTTGTTGTTTATTTCACGTTGTTGTTGTTGACGTTGTTGTTGTTGTTTATTTGACGTTGTTGTTGTTGTTGACATAGTTGTTGTTGTTGTTGTTTATTTGACGTTGTTGTTGTTGTTCTTGACATTGTTGTTGTTGTTGTTTATTTGACGTTGTTATTGTTGTTTATTTGATATTGTTGTTGTTGTTGACGTTGTTGTTGTTGTTATTTATTTGACATTATTGTTGTTGTTGTTGTTGTTGTTGTTGTTTATTTGACGTTGTTGTTGTTGTTGTTTATTTGACGTTGTTGTTGTTGTTGATGTTGTTGTTGTTGTTTATTTGACGTTGTTGTTGTTATTTATTTGACATTGTTGTTGTTGTTGACGTTGTTGTTGTTGTTGTTGTTTATTTGACATTGTTGTTGTTGTTGTTGACGTTGTTGTTATTGTTGTTTATTTGATGTTGTTTTAGTATTGTTGTTTATTTGACATTGTTGTTGTTATTTATTTGACGTTGTTGTGGGTGACATTGTTGTTGTTGTTTATTTGACGTTGTTGTTGTTGTTTATTTGACGTAGTTGTTGTTGTTGACGTTGTTGTTGTTGTTGTTGTTTATTTTACATTTTTGTTGTTGTTGTTGTTGTTGTTGTTTATTTGACGTTGTTGTTGTTGTTATTGTTATTGTTTATTTGACATTGTTGTTGTTGTTGTTTATTTGACGTTGTTGTTGTTATTGTTGTTGTTTATTTGACGTTGTTGTTGTTTTTATTTATTTGACGTTGTTGTTGTTATTGTTTATTTGACGTTGTTGTTGTTTATTTGACGTTGTTATTGTTGTTTATTTGACGTTGTTTTTGTTATTTGACGTTGTTGTTGTTGTCGTTGTTGTATTTGTTGTTGTTGTTGTTGTGTTGCTTATTTGACGTTGTTGTTATTGCTGTTGTTTATTTGACGTTGTTGTTGTTGTTTATTTGACGTTGTTGTTGTTGTCGTTGTTGTATTTGTTGTTGTTGTTGTTGTGTTACTTATTTGACGTTGTTGTTATTGTTGTTGTTTACTTGACGTTGTTGTTGTTTATTTGACGTTGTTGTTGTTGTTTATTTGACGTTGTTGTTGTTGTTGTTGTTGTTGTTTAATTGACGTTGTTGTTGTTGTTGACGTTGTTGTTGTTGTTGTTGTTTATTTGACGTTGTTGTTGTTGTTGTTTATTTGACGTTGTTGTTGTTGTTTATTTGACGTTGTTATTGTTGTTGTTGTTGTTGTTTATTTGATGTTTTTGTTGTTGTTGACGTTGTTGTTGTTTATTTGACGTTGTTAATGTTGTTGACGTTGTTGTTGTGGTTTTTGTTGTTTATTTGACGTTGTTGTTGTTGTTATTGTTGTTGTTGTTGTTTATTTGACGTTGTTGTTGTTGTTGTTGTTGTTGTTGTTGTTTATTTGACGATGTTGTTGTTGTTGTTATTTATTTGACGTTGTTGTTGTTGTTGTTTATGTGACGTTGTTGTTGTTGTTGTTTATTTGACATTGTTGACATTGTTGTTGTTGTTGTTGTTTATTTGACGATGTTGTTGTTGTTGTTGTTGTTGTTTATTTGACGTTGTTGTTGTTGTTTATGTGACGTTGCTGTTGTTGTTGTTTATTTGAAATTGTTGTTGTTGTTGTTGACGTTGTTGTTGTTGTTGTTTATTTGACGTTGTTGTTTTTGTTGTTGACGTTGTTGTTGTTGTTGACGTTGTTTTTGTTGTTGTTTATTTGACGCTATTGTTGTTGTTTATTTGACGTTAATGTTGTTGTTGTTTATTTGACGGTGTTGTTGTTATTGTTGTTGTTTATTTGACGTTGTTGTTGTTGACGTTGTTGTTGTTGTTTATTTGACGTTGTTGTTGTTGTTGACATAGTTGTTGTTGTTGTTGTTTATTTGACGTTGTTGTTGTTGTTCTTGACATTGTTGTTGTTGTTGTTTATTTGACGTTGTTATTGTTGTTTATTTGACATTGTTGTTGTTGTTGACGTTGTTGTTGTTGTTATTTATTTGACATTATTGTTGTTGTTGTTGTTGTTGTTGTTGTTTATTTGACGTTGTTGTTGTTGTTGTTTATTTGACGTTGTTGTTGTTGTTGACGTTGTTGTTGTTGTTTATTTGACGTTGTTGTTGTTATTTATTTGACATTGTTGTTGTTGTTGACGTTGTTGTTGTTGTTGTTGTTTATTTGACATTGTTGTTGTTGTTGTTGACGTTGTTGTTATTGTTGTTTATTTGATGTTGTTTTAGTATTGTTGTTTATTTGACATTGTTGTTGTTATTTATTCGACGTTGTTGTGGGTGACATTGTTGTTGTTGTTTATTTGACGTTGTTGTTGTTGTTTATTTGACGTAGTTGTTGTTGTTGACGTTGTTGTTGTTGTTGTTTATTTGACATTTTTGTTGTTGCTGTTGTTGTTTATTTGACGTTGTTGTTGTTGTTATTGTTATTGTTTATTTGACATTGTTGTTGTTGTTGTTGTTTATTTGACGTTGTTATTGTTGTTGTTGTTGTTTATTTGATGTTTTTGTTGTTGTTGACGTTGTTGTTGTTTATTTGACGTTGTTAATGTTGTTGACGTTGTTGTTGTGGTTTTTGTTGTTTATTTGACGTTGTTGTTGTTGTTATTGTTGTTGTTGTTGTTTATTTGACGTTGTTGTTGTTGTTGTTGTTTATTTGACGATGTTGTTGTTGTTGTTGTTATTTATTTGACGTTGTTGTTGTTGTTTATGTGACGTTGTTGTTGTTGTTGTTTATTTGACATTGTTGACATTGTTGTTGTTGTTGTTGTTGTTTATTTGACGATGTTGTTGTTGTTGTTGTTGTTGTTGTTTATTTGACGTTGTTGTTGTTGTTTATGTGACGTTGCTGTTGTTGTTGTTGTTTATTTGAAATTGTTGTTGTTGTTGACGTTGTTGTTGTTTATTTGACGTTGTTGTTTTTGTTGTTGACGTTGTTGTTGTTGACGTTGTTTTTGTTGTTGTTTATTTGACGCTATTGTTGTTGTTTATTTGACGTTAATGTTGTTGTTGTTTATTTGACGGTGTTGTTGTTATTGTTGTTGTTTATTTCACGTTGTTGTTGTTGACGTTGTTGTTGTTGTTTATTTGACGTTGTTGTTGTTGTTGACATAGTTGTTGTTGTTGTTGTTTATTTGACGTTGTTGTTGTTGTTCTTGACATTGTTGTTGTTGTTGTTTATTTGACGTTGTTATTGTTGTTTATTTGATATTGTTGTTGTTGTTGACGTTGTTGTTGTTGTTATTTATTTGACATTATTGTTGTTGTTGTTGTTGTTGTTGTTGTTTATTTGACGTTGTTGTTGTTGTTGTTTATTTGACGTTGTTGTTGTTGTTGATGTTGTTGTTGTTGTTTATTTGACGTTGTTGTTGTTATTTATTTGACATTGTTGTTGTTGTTGACGTTGTTGTTGTTGTTGTTGTTTATTTGACATTGTTGTTGTTGTTGTTGACGTTGTTGTTATTGTTGTTTATTTGATGTTGTTTTAGTATTGTTGTTTATTTGACATTGTTGTTGTTATTTATTTGACGTTGTTGTGGGTGACATTGTTGTTGTTGTTTATTTGACGTTGTTGTTGTTGTTTATTTGACGTAGTTGTTGTTGTTGACGTTGTTGTTGTTGTTGTTGTTTATTTTACATTTTTGTTGTTGTTGTTGTTGTTGTTGTTTATTTGACGTTGTTGTTGTTGTTATTGTTATTGTTTATTTGACATTGTTGTTGTTGTTGTTTATTTGACGTTGTTGTTGTTATTGTTGTTGTTTATTTGACGTTGTTGTTGTTTTTATTTATTTGACGTTGTTGTTGTTATTGTTTATTTGACGTTGTTGTTGTTTATTTGACGTTGTTATTGTTGTTTATTTGACGTTGTTTTTGTTATTTGACGTTGTTGTTGTTGTCGTTGTTGTATTTGTTGTTGTTGTTGTTGTGTTGCTTATTTGACGTTGTTGTTATTGCTGTTGTTTATTTGACGTTGTTGTTGTTGTTTATTTGACGTTGTTGTTGTTGTCGTTGTTGTATTTGTTGTTGTTGTTGTTGTGTTACTTATTTGACGTTGTTGTTATTGTTGTTGTTTACTTGACGTTGTTGTTGTTTATTTGACGTTGTTGTTGTTGTTTATTTGACGTTGTTGTTGTTGTTGTTGTTGTTGTTTAATTGACGTTGTTGTTGTTGTTGACGTTGTTGTTGTTGTTGTTGTTTATTTGACGTTGTTGTTGTTGTTGTTTATTTGACGTTGTTGTTGTTGTTTATTTGACGTTGTTATTGTTGTTGTTGTTGTTGTTTATTTGATGTTTTTGTTGTTGTTGACGTTGTTGTTGTTTATTTGACGTTGTTAATGTTGTTGACGTTGTTGTTGTGGTTTTTGTTGTTTATTTGACGTTGTTGTTGTTGTTATTGTTGTTGTTGTTGTTTATTTGACGTTGTTGTTGTTGTTGTTGTTGTTGTTGTTTATTTGACGATGTTGTTGTTGTTGTTATTTATTTGACGTTGTTGTTGTTGTTGTTTATGTGACGTTGTTGTTGTTGTTGTTTATTTGACATTGTTGACATTGTTGTTGTTGTTGTTGTTTATTTGACGATGTTGTTGTTGTTGTTGTTGTTGTTTATTTGACGTTGTTGTTGTTGTTTATGTGACGTTGCTGTTGTTGTTGTTTATTTGAAATTGTTGTTGTTGTTGTTGACGTTGTTGTTGTTGTTGTTTATTTGACGTTGTTGTTTTTGTTGTTGACGTTGTTGTTGTTGTTGACGTTGTTTTTGTTGTTGTTTATTTGACGCTATTGTTGTTGTTTATTTGACGTTAATGTTGTTGTTGTTTATTTGACGGTGTTGTTGTTATTGTTGTTGTTTATTTGACGTTGTTGTTGTTGACGTTGTTGTTGTTGTTTATTTGACGTTGTTGTTGTTGTTGACATAGTTGTTGTTGTTGTTGTTTATTTGACGTTGTTGTTGTTGTTCTTGACATTGTTGTTGTTGTTGTTTATTTGACGTTGTTATTGTTGTTTATTTGACATTGTTGTTGTTGTTGACGTTGTTGTTGTTGTTATTTATTTGACATTATTGTTGTTGTTGTTGTTGTTGTTGTTGTTTATTTGACGTTGTTGTTGTTGTTGTTTATTTGACGTTGTTGTTGTTGTTGACGTTGTTGTTGTTGTTTATTTGACGTTGTTGTTGTTATTTATTTGACATTGTTGTTGTTGTTGACGTTGTTGTTGTTGTTGTTGTTTATTTGACATTGTTGTTGTTGTTGTTGACGTTGTTGTTATTGTTGTTTATTTGATGTTGTTTTAGTATTGTTGTTTATTTGACATTGTTGTTGTTATTTATTCGACGTTGTTGTGGGTGACATTGTTGTTGTTGTTTATTTGACGTTGTTGTTGTTGTTTATTTGACGTAGTTGTTGTTGTTGACGTTGTTGTTGTTGTTGTTTATTTGACATTTTTGTTGTTGCTGTTGTTGTTTATTTGACGTTGTTGTTGTTGTTATTGTTATTGTTTATTTGACATTGTTGTTGTTGTTGTTGTTTATTTGACGTTGTTGTTATTGTTGTTGTTTATTTGACGTTGTTGTTGTTATTATTTATTTGACGTTGTTGTGTTATTGTTTATTTGACGTTGTTGTTGTTTATTTGACGTTGTTATTGTTGTTTATTTGACGTTGTTTTTGTTACTTGACGTTGTTGTTGTTGTCGTTGTTGTATTTGTTGTTGTTGTTGTTGTGTTGCTTATTTGACGTTGTTGTTATTGCTGTTGTTTATTTGACGTTGTTGTTGTTGTTTATTTGACGTTGTTGTTGTTGTTTATTTGACGTTGTTGTTGTTGTCGTTGTTGTATTTGTTGTTGTTGTTGTGTTGCTTATTTGACGTTGTTGTTATTGTTGTTGTTTATTTGACGTTGTTGTTGTTGTTTATTTGACGTTGTTGTTGTTGTTGTTGTTGTTGTTTAATTGACGTTGTTGTTGTTGTTGACGTTGTTGTTGTTGTTGTTGTTGTTTATTTGACGTTGTTGTTGTTGTTGTTGTTTATTTGACGTTGTTGTTGTTGTTGTTGTTGTTGTTGTTTAATTGACGTTGTTGTTGTTGTTGACGTTGTTGTTGTTGTTGTTGTTGTTTATTTGACGTTGTTGTTGTTATTGTTGTTTATTTGACGTTGTTGTTGTTGTTGTTGTTTATTTGACGTTGTTATTATTGTTGTTGTTGTTTATTTGATGTTTTTGTTGTTGTTGACGTTGTTGTTGTTTATTTGACGTTGTTAATGTTGTTGACGTTGTTGTTGTGGTTTTTGTTGTTTATTTGACGTTGTTGTTGTTGTTATTGTTGTTGTTGTTGTTGTTGTTTATTTGACGTTGTTGTTATTGTTGTTGTTGTTTATTTGACGTTGTTGTTGTTGTTGTTTATTTGACGTTGTTGTTGTTGTTGTTTATTTGACGTTGTTATTGTTGTTGTTGTTGTTTATTTGATGTTTTTGTTGTTGTTGACGTTGTTGTTGTTTATTTGACGTTGTTAATGTTGTTGACGTTGTTGTTGTGGTTTTTGTTGTTTATTTGACGTTGTTGTTGTTGTTATTGTTGTTGTTGTTGTTTATTTGACGTTGTTGTTGTTGTTGTTGTTTATTTGACGATGTTGTTGTTGTTGTTGTTATTTATTTGACGTTGTTGTTGTTGTTGTTTATGTGACGTTGTTGTTGTTGTTTATTTGACATTGTTGACATTGTTGTTGTTGTTGTTGTTGTTTATTTGACGATGTTGTTGTTGTTGTTGTTGTTGTTTATTTGACGTTGTTGTTGTTGTTTATGTGACGTTGTTGTTGTTGTTGTTGTTTATTTGAAATTGTTGTTGTTGTTGACGTTGTTGTTGTTTATTTGACGTTGTTGTTTTTGTTGTTGACGTTGTTTTTGTTGTTGTTTATTTGACGCTATTGTTGTTGTTTATTTGACGTTAATGTTGTTGTTGTTTATTTGACGGTGTTGTTGTTATTGTTGTTGTTTATTTGACGTTGTTGTTGTTGACGTTGTTGTTGTTGTTTATTTGACGTTGTTGTTGTTGTTGACATAGTTGTTGTTGTTGTTGTTTATTTGACGTTGTTGTTGTTGTTCTTGACATTGTTGTTGTTGTTGTTTATTTGACGTTGTTATTGTTGTTTATTTGACATTGTTGTTGTTGTTGACGTTGTTGTTGTTGTTATTTATTTGACATTATTGTTGTTGTTGTTGTTGTTGTTGTTTATTTGACGTTGTTGTTGTTGTTGTTTATTTGACGTTGTTGTTGTTGTTGATGTTGTTGTTGTTGTTTATTTGACGTTGTTGTTGTTATTTATTTGACATTGTTGTTGTTGTTGACGTTGTTGTTGTTGTTGTTGTTTATTTGACATTGTTGTTGTTGTTGTTGACGTTGTTGTTATTGTTGTTTATTTGATGTTGTTTTAGTATTGTTGTTTATTTGACATTGTTGTTGTTATTTATTTGACGTTGTTGTGGGTTACATTGTTGTTGTTGTTTATTTGACGTTGTTGTTGTTGTTTATTTGACGTAGTTGTTGTTGTTGACGTTGTTGTTGTTGTTGTTGTTTATTTGACATTTTTGTTGTTGTTGTTGTTGTTGTTGTTTATTTGACGTTGTTGTTGTTGTTATTGTTATTGTTTATTTGACATTGTTGTTGTTGTTGTTTATTTGACGTTGTTGTTGTTATTGTTGTTGTTTATTTGACGTTGTTGTTGTTTTTATTTATTTGACGTTGTTGTTGTTATTGTTTATTTGACGTTGTTGTTGTTTATTTGACGTTGTTATTGTTGTTTATTTGACGTTGTTTTTGTTATTTGACGTTGTTGTTGTTGTCGTTGTTGTATTTGTTGTTGTTGTTGTTGTGTTGCTTATTTGACGTTGTTGTTATTGCTGTTGTTTATTTGACGTTGTTGTTGTTGTTTATTTAACGTTGTTGTTGTTGTTTATTTGACGTTGTTGTTGTTGTCGTTGTTGTATTTGTTGTTGTTGTTGTGTTTCTTATTTGACCTTGTTGTTATTGTTGTTGTTTATTTGACGTTGTTGTTGTTTATTTGACGTTGTTGTTGTTGTTTATTTGACGTTGTTGTTGTTGTTGTTGTTGTTGTTGTTTAATTGACGTTGTTGTTGTTGTTGACGTTGTTGTTGTTGTTGTTGTTTATTTGACGTTGTTGTTGTTGTTGTTTATTTGACGTTGTTGTTGTTGTTTATTTGACGTTGTTATTGTTGTTGTTGTTGTTGTTTATTTGATGTTTTTGTTGTTGTTGACGTTGTTGTTGTTTTTTTGACGTTGTTAATGTTGTTGACGTTGTTGTTGTGGTTTTTGTTGTTTATTTGACGTTGTTGTTGTTGTTATTGTTGTTGTTGTTGTTTATTTGACGTTGTTGTTGTTGTTGTTTATTTGACGATGTTGTTGTTGTTGTTATTTATTTGACGTTGTTGTTGTTGTTGTTTATGTGACGTTGTTGTTGTTGTTGTTGTTTATTTGACATTGTTGACATTGTTGTTGTTGTTGTTGTTTATTTGACGATGTTGTTGTTGTTGTTGTTTATTTGATGTTGTTGTTGTTGTTTATGTGACATTGCTGTTGTTGTTGTTGTTTATTTGAAATTGTTGTTGTTGTTGACGTTGTTGTTGTTGTTGTTTATTTGACGTTGTTGTTTTTGTTGTTGACGTTGTTGTTGTTGTTGACGTTGTTTTTGTTGTTGTTTATTTGACGCTATTGTTGTTGTTTATTTGACGTTAATGTTGTTGTTGTTTATTTGACGGTGTTGTTGTTATTGTTGTTGTTTATTTGACGTTGTTGTTGTTGACGTTGTTGATGTTGTTTATTTGACGTTGTTGTTGTTGTTGACATAGTTGTTGTTGTTGTTGTTTATTTGACGTTGTTGTTGTTGTTGTTCTTGACATTGTTGTTGTTGTTGTTTATTTGACGTTGTTATTGTTGTTTATTTGACATTGTTGTTGTTGTTGACGTTGTTGTTGTTGTTATTTATTTGACATTATTGTTGTTGTTGTTGTTGTTGTTGTTTATTTGACGTTGTTGTTGTTGTTGTTGTTGTTTATTTGACGTTGTTGTTGTTGTTGTTGTTTATTTGACGTTGTTGTTGTTGTTGACGTTATTGTTGTTGTTTATTTGACGTTGTTGTTGTTATTTATTTGACATTGTTGTTGTTGTTGACGTTGTTGTTGTTGTTGTTGTTTATTTGACATTGTTGTTGTTGTTGTTGACGTTGTTGTTATTGTTGTTTATTTGATGTTGTTTTAGTATTGTTTTTTATTTGACATTGTTGTTGTTATTTATTTGACGTTGTTGTGGGTGACATTGTTGTTGTTGTTTATTTGACGTTGTTGTTGTTGTTTATTTGACGTAGTTGTTGTTGTTGACGTTGTTGTTGTTGTTGTTTATTTGACATTTTTGTTGTTGTTGTTGTTGTTTATTTGACGTTGTTGTTGTTGTTATTGTTATTGTTTATTTGACATTGTTGTTGTTGTTGTTGTTTATTTGACGTTGTTGTTGTTATTGTTGTTGTTTATTTGACGTTGTTGTTGTTTTTATTTATTTGACGTTGTTGTTGTTATTGTTTATTTGACGATGTTGTTGTTGTTGTTGTTGTTGTTTATTTGACGTTGTTGTTGTTGTTTATGTGACGTTGCTGTTGTTGTTGTTGTTTATTTGAAATTGTTGTTGTTGTTGACGTTGTTGTTGTTTATTTGACGTTGTTGTTTTTGTTGTTGACGTTGTTGTTGTTGTTGACGTTGTTTTTGTTGTTGTTTATTTGACGCTATTGTTGTTGTTTATTTGACGTTAATGTTGTTGTTGTTTATTTGACGGTGTTGTTGTTATTGTTGTTGTTTATTTGACGTTGTTGTTGTTGACGTTGTTGTTGTTGTTTATTTGACGTTGTTGTTGTTGTTGACATAGTTGTTGTTGTTGTTGTTTATTTGACGTTGTTGTTGTTGTTCTTGACATTGTTGTTGTTGTTGTTTATTTGACGTTGTTATTGTTGTTTATTTGACATTGTTGTTGTTGTTGACGTTGTTGTTGTTGTTATTTATTTGACATTATTGTTGTTGTTGTTGTTGTTGTTGTTTATTTGACGTTGTTGTTGTTGTTGTTTATTTGACGTTGTTGTTGTTGTTGATGTTGTTGTTGTTGTTTATTTGACGTTGTTGTTGTTATTTATTTGACATTGTTGTTGTTGTTGACATTGTTGTTGTTGTTGTTGTTTATTTGACATTGTTGTTGTTGTTGTTGACGTTGTTGTTATTGTTGTTTATTTGATGTTGTTTTAGTATTGTTGTTTATTTGACATTGTTGTTGTTATTTATTTGACGTTGTTGTGGGTTACATTGTTGTTGTTGTTTATTTGACGTTGTTGTTGTTGTTTATTTGACGTAGTTGTTGTTGTTGACGTTGTTGTTGTTGTTGTTGTTTATTTGACATTTTTGTTGTTGTTGTTGTTGTTGTTGTTTATTTGACGTTGTTGTTGTTGTTATTGTTATTGTTTATTTGACATTGTTGTTGTTGTTGTTGTTTATTTGACGTTGTTGTTGTTATTGTTGTTGTTTATTTGACGTTGTTGTTGTTTTTATTTATTTGACGTTGTTGTTGTTATTGTTTATTTGACGTTGTTGTTGTTTATTTGACGTTGTTATTGTTGTTTATTTGACGTTGTTTTTGTTATTTGACGTTGTTGTTGTTGTCGTTGTTGTATTTGTTGTTGTTGTTGTTGTGTTGCTTATTTGACGTTGTTGTTATTGCTGTTGTTTATTTGACGTTGTTGTTGTTGTTTATTTAACGTTGTTGTTGTTGTTTATTTGACGTTGTTGTTGTTGTCGTTGTTGTATTTGTTGTTGTTGTTGTGTTTCTTATTTGACCTTGTTGTTATTGTTGTTGTTTATTTGACGTTGTTGTTGTTTATTTGACGTTGTTGTTGTTGTTTATTTGACGTTGTTGTTGTTGTTGTTGTTGTTGTTGTTTAATTGACGTTGTTGTTGTTGTTGACGTTGTTGTTGTTGTTGTTGTTTATTTGACGTTGTTGTTGTTGTTGTTTATTTGACGTTGTTGTTGTTGTTTATTTGACGTTGTTATTGTTGTTGTTGTTGTTGTTTATTTGATGTTTTTGTTGTTGTTGACGTTGTTGTTGTTTTTTTGACGTTGTTAATGTTGTTGACGTTGTTGTTGTGGTTTTTGTTGTTTATTTGACGTTGTTGTTGTTGTTATTGTTGTTGTTGTTGTTTATTTGACGTTGTTGTTGTTGTTGTTTATTTGACGATGTTGTTGTTGTTGTTATTTATTTGACGTTGTTGTTGTTGTTGTTTATGTGACGTTGTTGTTGTTGTTGTTGTTTATTTGACATTGTTGACATTGTTGTTGTTGTTGTTGTTTATTTGACGATGTTGTTGTTGTTGTTGTTGTTTATTTGATGTTGTTGTTGTTGTTTATGTGACATTGCTGTTGTTGTTGTTGTTTATTTGAAATTGTTGTTGTTGTTGACGTTGTTGTTGTTGTTGTTTATTTGACGTTGTTGTTTTTGTTGTTGACGTTGTTGTTGTTGTTGACGTTGTTTTTGTTGTTGTTTATTTGACGCTATTGTTGTTGTTTATTTGACGTTAATGTTGTTGTTGTTTATTTGACGGTGTTGTTGTTATTGTTGTTGTTTATTTGACGTTGTTGTTGTTGACGTTGTTGATGTTGTTTATTTGACGTTGTTGTTGTTGTTGACATAGTTGTTGTTGTTGTTGTTTATTTGACGTTGTTGTTGTTGTTGTTCTTGACATTGTTGTTGTTGTTGTTTATTTGACGTTGTTATTGTTGTTTATTTGACATTGTTGTTGTTGTTGACGTTGTTGTTGTTGTTATTTATTTGACATTATTGTTGTTGTTGTTGTTGTTGTTGTTTATTTGACGTTGTTGTTGTTGTTGTTGTTGTTGTTTATTTGACGTTGTTGTTGTTGTTGTTGTTTATTTGACGTTGTTGTTGTTGTTGACGTTATTGTTGTTGTTTATTTGACGTTGTTGTTGTTATTTATTTGACATTGTTGTTGTTGTTGACGTTGTTGTTGTTGTTGTTGTTTATTTGACATTGTTGTTGTTGTTGTTGACGTTGTTGTTATTGTTGTTTATTTGATGTTGTTTTAGTATTGTTTTATATTTGACATTGTTGTTGTTATTTATTTGACGTTGTTGTGGGTGACATTGTTGTTGTTGTTTATTTGACGTTGTTGTTGTTGTTTATTTGACGTAGTTGTTGTTGTTGACGTTGTTGTTGTTGTTGTTTATTTGACATTTTTGTTGTTGTTGTTGTTGTTTATTTGACGTTGTTGTTGTTGTTATTGTTATTGTTTATTTGACATTGTTGTTGTTGTTGTTGTTTATTTGACGTTGTTGTTGTTATTGTTGTTGTTTATTTGACGTTGTTGTTGTTTTTATTTATTTGACGTTGTTGTTGTTATTGTTTATTTGACGATGTTGTTGTTGTTGTTGTTGTTGTTTATTTGACGTTGTTGTTGTTGTTTATGTGACGTTGCTGTTGTTGTTGTTGTTTATTTGAAATTGTTGTTGTTGTTGACGTTGTTGTTGTTTATTTGACGTTGTTGTTTTTGTTGTTGACGTTGTTGTTGTTGTTGACGTTGTTTTTGTTGTTGTTTATTTGACGCTATTGTTGTTGTTTATTTGACGTTAATGTTGTTGTTGTTTATTTGCCGGTGTTGTTGTTATTGTTGTTGTTTATTTGACGTTGTTGTTGTTGACGTTGTTGTTGTTGTTTATTTGACGTTGTTGTTGTTGTTGACATAGTTGTTGTTGTTGTTGTTTATTTGACGTTGTTGTTGTTGTTCTTGACATTGTTGTTGTTGTTGTTTATTTGACGTTGTTATTGTTGTTTATTTGACATTGTTGTTGTTGTTGACGTTGTTGTTGTTGTTATTTATTTGACATTATTGTTGTTGTTGTTGTTGTTGTTGTTATTGTTGTTTATTTGATGTTGTTTTAGTATTGTTGTTTATTTGACATTGTTGTTGTTATTTATTTGACGTTGTTGTGGGTGACATTGTTGTTGTTGTTTATTTGATGTTGTTGTTGTTGTTTATTTGACGTAGTTGTTGTTGTTGACGTTGTTGTTGTTGTTGTTGTTTATTTGACATTTTTGTTGTTGTTGTTGTTGTTGTTGTTTATTTGACGTTGTTGTTGTTGTTATTGTTATTGTTTATTTGACATTGTTGTTGTTGTTGTTGTTTATTTGACGTTGTTGTTGTTATTGTTGTTGTTTATTTGACGTTGTTGTTGTTTTTATTTATTTGACGTTGTTGTTGTTATTGTTTATTTGACGTTGTTGTTGTTTATTTGACGTTGTTATTGTTGTTTATTTGACGTTGTTTTTGTTATTTGACGTTGTTGTTGTTGTCGTTGTTGTATTTGTTGTTGTTGTTGTTGTGTTGCTTATTTGACGTTGTTGTTATTGCTGTTGTTTATTTGACGTTGTTGTTGTTGTTTATTTGACGTTGTTGTTGTTGTTTATTTGACGTTGTTGTTGTTGTCGTTGTTGTATTTGTTGTTGTTGTTGTTGTGTTACTTATTTGACGTTGTTGTTATTGTTGTTGTTTATTTGACGTTGTTGTTGTTTATTTGACGTTGTTGTTGTTGTTTATTTGACGTTGTTGTTGTTGTTGTTGTTGTTGTTTAATTGACGTTGTTGTTGTTGTTGACGTTGTTGTTGTTGTTGTTTATTTGACGTTGTTGTTGTTGTTGTTTATTTGACGTTGTTGTTGTTGTTTATTTGACGTTGTTATTGTTGTTGTTGTTGTTGTTGTTTATTTGATGTTTTTGTTGTTGTTGACGTTGTTGTTGTTTATTTGACGTTGTTAATGTTGTTGACGTTGTTGTTGTGGTTTTTGTTGTTTATTTGACGTTGTTGTTGTTGTTATTGTTGTTGTTGTTGTTTATTTGACGTTGTTGTTGTTGTTGTTTATTTGACGATGTTGTTGTTGTTGTTATTTATTTGACGTTGTTGTTGTTGTTGTTTATGTGACGTTGTTGTTGTTGTTGTTGTTTATTTGACATTGTTGACATTGTTGTTGTTGTTGTTGTTTATTTGACGATGTTGTTGTTGTTGTTGTTGTTTATTTGACGTTGTTGTTGTTGTTTATGTGACATTGCTGTTGTTGTTGTTGTTTATTTGAAATTGTTGTTGTTGTTGACGTTGTTGTTGTTCTTGTTTATTTGACGTTGTTGTTTTTGTTGTTGACGTTGTTGTTGTTGTTGACGTTGTTTTTGTTGTTGTTTATTTGACGCTATTGTTGTTGTTTATTTGACGTTAATGTTGTTGTTTTCTTATTTGACGGTGTTGTTGTTATTGTTGTTGTTTATTTGACGTTGTTGTTGTTGACGTTGTTGTTGTTGTTTATTTGACGTTGTTGTTGTTGACATAGTTGTTGTTGTTGTTGTTTATTTGACGTTGTTGTTGTTGTTCTTGACATTGATGTTGTTGTTGTTTATTTGACGTTGTTATTGTTGTTTATTTGACATTGTTGTTGTTGTTGACGTTGTTGTTGTTGTTATTTATTTGACATTATTGTTGTTGTTGTTGTTGTTGTTTATTTGACGTTGTTGTTGTTGTTGTTTATTTGACGTTGTTGTTGTTGATGTTGTTGTTGTTGTTTATTTGACGTTGTTGTTGTTATTTATTTGACATTGTTGTTGTTGTTGACGTTGTTGTTGTTGTTGTTGTTTATTTGACATTGTTGTTGTTGTTGTTGACGTTGTTGTTATTATTGTTTATTTGATGTTGTTTTAGTATTGTTGTTTATTTGACATTGTTGTTGTTATTTATTTGACGTTGTTGTGGGTTACATTGTTGTTGTTGTTTATTTGACGTTGTTGTTGTTGTTTATTTGACGTAGTTGTTGTTGTTGACGTTGTTGTTGTTGTTGTTGTTTATTTGACATTTTTGTTGTTGTTGTTGTTGTTGTTGTTGTTTATTTGACGTTGTTGTTGTTGTTATTGTTATTGTTTATTTGACATTGTTGTTGTTGTTGTTGTTTATTTGACGTTGTTGTTGTTATTGTTGTTGTTTATTTGACGTTGTTGTTGTTTTTATTTATTTGACGTTGTTGTTGTTATTGTTTATTTGACGTTGTTGTTGTTTATTTGACGTTGTTATTGTTGTTTATTTGACGTTGTTTTTGTTATTTGACGTTGTTGTTGTTGTCGTTGTTGTATTTGTTGTTGTTGTTGTTGTGTTGCTTATTTGACGTTGTTGTTATTGCTGTTGTTTATTTGACGTTGTTGTTGTTGTTTATTTGACGTTGTTGTTGTTGTTTATTTGACGTTGTTGTTGTTGTCGTTGTTGTATTTGTTGTTGTTGTTGTTGTGTTACTTATTTGACGTTGTTGTTATTGTTGTTGTTTATTTGACGTTGTTGTTGTTTATTTGACGTTGTTGTTGTTGTTTATTTGACGTTGTTGTTGTTGTTGTTGTTGTTGTTTAATTGACGTTGTTGTTGTTGTTGACGTTGTTGTTGTTGTTGTTGTTTATTTGACGTTGTTGTTGTTGTTGTTTATTTGACGTTGTTGTTGTTGTTTATTTGACGTTGTTATTGTTGTTGTTGTTGTTGTTGTTTATTTGATGTTTTTGTTGTTGTTGACGTTGTTGTTGTTTATTTGACGTTGTTAATGTTGTTGACGTTGTTGTTGTGGTTTTTGTTGTTTATTTGACGTTGTTGTTGTTGTTATTGTTGTTGTTGTTGTTTATTTGACGTTGTTGTTGTTGTTTATTTGACGATGTTGTTGTTGTTGTTATTTATTTGACGTTGTTGTTGTTGTTGTTTATGTGACGTTGTTGTTGTTGTTGTTGTTGTTTATTTGACATTGTTGACATTGTTGTTGTTGTTGTTGTTTATTTGACGATGTTGTTGTTGTTGTTGTTTATTTGACGTTGTTGTTGTTGTTTATGTGACATTGCTGTTGTTGTTGTTGTTTATTTGAAATTGTTGTTGTTGTTGACGTTGTTGTTGTTCTTGTTTATTTGACGTTGTTGTTTTTGTTGTTGACGTTGTTGTTGTTGTTGACGTTGTTTTTGTTGTTGTTTATTTGACGCTATTGTTGTTGTTTATTTGACGTTAATGTTGTTGTTTTCTTATTTGACGGTGTTGTTGTTATTGTTGTTGTTTATTTGACGTTGTTGTTGTTGACGTTGTTGTTGTTGTTTATTTGACGTTGTTGTTGTTGTTGACATAGTTGTTGTTGTTGTTGTTTATTTGACGTTATTGTTGTTGTTCTTGACATTGTTGTTGTTGTTGTTTATTTGACGTTGTTATTGTTGTTTATTTGACATTGTTGTTGTTGTTGACGTTGTTGTTGTTGTTATTTATTTGACATTATTGTTGTTGTTGTTGTTGTTGTTTATTTGACGTTGTTGTTGTTGTTGTTTATTTGACGTTGTTGTTGTTGTTGATGTTGTTGTTGTTGTTTATTTGACGTTGTTGTTGTTATTTATTTGACATTGTTGTTGTTGTTGACGTTGTTGTTGTTGTTGTTGTTTATTTGACATTGTTGTTGTTGTTGTTGACGTTGTTGTTATTGTTGTTTATTTGATGTTGTTTTAGTATTGTTGTTTATTTGACATTGTTGTTGTTGACGTTGTTGTTGTTGTTGTTGTTTATTTGACATTTTTGTTGTTGTTGTTGTTGTTGTTGTTGTTGTTTATTTGACGTTGTTGTTGTTGTTATTGTTATTGTTTATTTGACATTGTTGTTGTTGTTGTTGTTGTTTATTTGACGTTGTTGTTGTTATTGTTGTTGTTTATTTGACGTTGTTGTTGTTTTTATTTATTTGACGTTGTTGTTATTATTGTTTATTTGACGTTGTTGTTGTTTATTTGACGTTGTTATTGTTGTTTATTTGACGTTGTTTTTGTTATTTGACGTTGTTGTTGTTGTCGTTGTTGTATTTGTTGTTGTTGTTGTTGTGTTGCTTATTTGACGTTGTTGTTATTGCTGTTGTTTATTTGACGTTGTTGTTGTTGTTTATTTAACGTTGTTGTTGTTGTTTATTTGACGTTGTTGTTGTTGTCGTTGTTGTATTTGTTGTTGTTGTTGTTGTGTTTCTTATTTGACCTTGTTGTTATTGTTGTTGTTTTTTTGACGTTGTTGTTGTTTATTTGACGTTGTTGTTGTTGTTTATTTGACGTTGTTGTTGTTGTTGTTGTTGTTTAATTGACGTTGTTGTTGTTGTTGACGTTGTTGTTGTTGTTGTTGTTTATTTGACGTTGTTGTTGTTGTTTATTTGACGTTGTTGTTGTTGTTGTTTATGTGACGTTGTTGTTGTTGTTGTTATTTATTTGACGTTGTTGTTGTTGTTGTTGTTTATGTGACGTTGTTGTTGTTGTTGTTGTTTATTTGACATTGTTGACATTGTTGTTGTTGTTGTTGTTTATTTGACGATGTTGTTGTTGTTGTTGTTGTTTATTTGATGTTGTTGTTGTTGTTTATGTGACATTGCTGTTGTTGTTGTTGTTTATTTGAAATTGTTGTTGTTGTTGACGTTGTTGTTGTTGTTGTTTATTTGACGTTGTTGTTTTTGTTGTTGACGTTGTTGTTGTTGTTGACGTTGTTTTTGTTGTTGTTTATTTGACGCTATTGTTGTTGTTTATTTGACGTTAATGTTGTTGTTGTTTATTTGACGGTGTTGTTGTTATTGTTGTTGTTTATTTGACGTTGTTGTTGTTGACGTTGTTGATGTTGTTTATTTGACGTTGTTGTTGTTGTTGACATAGTTGTTGTTGTTGTTGTTTATTTGACGTTGTTGTTGTTGTTGTTCTTGACATTGTTGTTGTTGTTGTTTATTTGACGTTGTTATTGTTGTTTATTTGACATTGTTGTTGTTGTTGACGTTGTTGTTGTTGTTATTTATTTGACATTATTGTTGTTGTTGTTGTTGTTGTTTATTTGACGTTGTTGTTGTTGTTGTTGTTGTTTAATTGACGTTGTTGTTGTTGTTGACGTTGTTGTTGTTGTTGTTGTTTATTTGACGTTGTTGTTGTTGTTGTTTATTTGACGTTGTTGTTGTTGTTGTTTATGTGACGTTGTTGTTGTTGTTGTTATTTATTTGACGTTGTTGTTGTTGTTGTTGTTTATGTGACGTTGTTGTTGTTGTTGTTGTTTATTTGACATTGTTGACATTGTTGTTGTTGTTGTTGTTTATTTGACGATGTTGTTGTTGTTGTTGTTGTTTATTTGATGTTGTTGTTGTTGTTTATGTGACATTGCTGTTGTTGTTGTTGTTTATTTGAAATTGTTGTTGTTGTTGACGTTGTTGTTGTTGTTGTTTATTTGACGTTGTTGTTTTTGTTGTTGACGTTGTTGTTGTTGTTGACGTTGTTTTTGTTGTTGTTTATTTGACGCTATTGTTGTTGTTTATTTGACGTTAATGTTGTTGTTGTTTATTTGACGGTGTTGTTGTTATTGTTGTTGTTTATTTGACGTTGTTGTTGTTGACGTTGTTGATGTTGTTTATTTGACGTTGTTGTTGTTGTTGACATAGTTGTTGTTGTTGTTGTTTATTTGACGTTGTTGTTGTTGTTGTTCTTGACATTGTTGTTGTTGTTGTTTATTTGACGTTGTTATTGTTGTTTATTTGACATTGTTGTTGTTGTTGACGTTGTTGTTGTTGTTATTTATTTGACATTATTGTTGTTGTTGTTGTTGTTGTTGTTGTTGTTTATTTGACGTTGTTGTTGTTGTTGTTGTTGTTTATTTGACGTTGTTGTTGTTGTTGTTGTTGTTTATTTGACGTTGTTGTTGTTGTTGACGTTATTGTTGTTGTTTATTTGACGTTGTTGTTGTTATTTATTTGACATTGTTGTTGTTGTTGACGTTGTTGTTGTTGTTGTTGTTGTTTATTTGACATTGTTGTTGTTGTTGTTGACGTTGTTGTTATTGTTGTTTATTTGATGTTGTTTTAGTATTGTTGTTTATTTGACATTGTTGTTGTTATTTATTTGACGTTGTTGTGGGTGACATTGTTGTTGTTGTTTATTTGACGTTGTTGTTGTTGTTTATTTGACGTAGTTGTTGTTGTTGACGTTGTTGTTGTTGTTGTTTATTTGACATTTTTGTTGTTGTTGTTGTTGTTTATTTGACGTTGTTGTTGTTGTTATTGTTATTGTTTATTTGACATTGTTGTTGTTGTTGTTTATTTGACGTTGTTGTTGTTATTGTTGTTGTTTATTTGACGTTGTTGTTGTTTTTATTTATTTGACGTTGTTGTTGTTATTGTTTATTTGACGATGTTGTTGTTGTTGTTGTTGTTGTTGTTTATTTGACGTTGTTGTTGTTGTTTATGTGACGTTGTTGTTGTTGTTGTTGTTTATTTGAAATTGTTGTTGTTGTTGACGTTGTTGTTGTTGTTTATTTGACGTTGTTGTTTTTGTTGTTGACGTTGTTGTTGTTGTTGACATTGTTTTTGTTGTTGTTTATTTGACGCTATTGTTGTTGTTTATTTGACGTTAATGTTGTTGTTGTTTATTTGCCGGTGTTGTTGTTATTGTTGTTGTTTATTTGACGTTGTTGTTGTTGACGTTGTTGTTGTTGTTTATTTGACGTTGTTGTTGTTGTTGACATAGTTGTTGTTGTTGTTGTTGTTTATTTGACGTTGTTGTTGTTGTTCTTGACATTGTTGTTGTTGTTGTTTATTTGACGTTGTTATTGTTGTTTATTTGACATTGTTGTTGTTGTTGACGTTGTTGTTGTTGTTATTTATTTGACATTATTATTGTTGTTGTTGTTGTTGTTGTTGTTTATTTGACGTTGTTGTTGTTGTTGTTTATTTGACGTTGTTGTTGTTGTTGATGTTGTTGTTGTTGTTTATTTGACGTTGTTGTTGTTATTTATTTGACATTGTTGTTGTTGTTGACGTTGTTGTTGTTGTTGTTGTTTATTTGACATTGTTGTTGTTGTTGACGTTGTTGTTATTGTTGTTTATTTGATGTTGTTTTAGTATTGTTGTTTATTTGACATTGTTGTTGTTATTTATTTGACGTTGTTGTGGGTGACATTGTTGTTGTTGTTTATTTGACGTTGTTGTTGTTGTTTATTTGACGTAGTTGTTGTTGTTGACGTTGTTGTTGTTGTTGTTGTTGTTTATTTGACATTTTTGTTGTTGTTGTTGTTGTTGTTGTTGTTGTTGTTTATTTGACGTTGTTGTTGTTGTTATTGTTATTGTTTATTTGACATTGTTGTTGTTGTTGTTGTTTATTTGACGTTGTTGTTGTTATTGTTGTTGTTTATTTGCCGTTGTTGTTGTTTTTATTTATTTGACGTTGTTGTTGTTATTGTTTATTTGACGTTGTTGTTGTTTATTTGACATTGTTATTGTTGTTTATTTGACGTTGTTTTTGTTATTTGACGTTGTTGTTGTTGTCGTTGTTGTATTTGTTGTTGTTGTTGTTGTGTTTGTTATTTGACGTTGTTGTTATTGCTGTTGTTTATTTGACGTTGTTGTTGTTGTTTATTTGACGTTGTTGTTGTTGTTTATTTGACGTTGTTGTTGTTGTCGTTGTTGTATTTGTTGTTGTTGTTGTTGTGTTACTTATTTGACGTTGTTGTTATTGTTGTTGTTTATTTGACGTTGTTGTTGTTTATTTGACGTTGTTGTTGTTGTTTATTTGACGTTGTTGTTGTTGTTGTTGTTGTTGTTGTTGTTGTTGTTTAATTGACGTTGTTGTTGTTGTTGACGTTGTTGTTGTTGTTGTTGTTTATTTGACGTTGTTGTTGTTGTTGTTTATTTGACGTTGTTGTTGTTGTTTATTTGACGTTGTTATTGTTGTTGTTGTTGTTGTTGTTTATTTGATGTTTTTGTTGTTGTTGACGTTGTTGTTGTTTATTTGACGTTGTTAATGTTGTTGACGTTGTTGTTGTGGTTGTTTATTTGACGTTGTTGTTGTTGTTATTGTTGTTGTTGTTTATTTGACGTTGTTGTTGTTGTTGTTTATTTGACGATGTTGTTGTTGTTGTTATTTATTTGACGTTGTTGTTGTTGTTTATGTGACGTTGTTGTTGTTGTTGTTTATTTGACATTGTTGACATTGTTGTTGTTGTTGTTGTTTATTTGACGATGTTGTTGTTGTTGTTGTTGTTTATTTGACGTTGTTGTTGTTGTTTATGTGACATTGCTGTTGTTGTTGTTGTTTATTTGAAATTGTTGTTGTTGTTGACGTTGTTGTTGTTCTTGTTTATTTGACGTTGTTGTTTTTGTTGTTGACGTTGTTGTTGTTGTTGACGTTGTTTTTGTTGTTGTTTATTTGACGCTATTGTTGTTGTTTATTTGACGTTAATGTTGTTGTTTTCTTATTTGACGGTGTTGTTGTTATTGTTGTTGTTTATTTGACGTTGTTGTTGTTGACGTTGTTGTTGTTGTTGTTTATTTGACGTTGTTATTGTTGTTGACATAGTTGTTGTTGTTGTTGTTTATTTGACGTTGTTGTTGTTGTTCTTGACATTGTTGTTGTTGTTGTTTATTTGACGTTGTTATTGTTGTTTATTTGACATTGTTGTTGTTGTTGACGTTGTTGTTGTTGTTATTTATTTGACATTATTGTTGTTGTTGTTGTTGTTGTTGTTTATTTGACGTTGTTGTTGTTGTTGTTTATTTGACGTTGTTGTTGTTGTTGATGTTGTTGTTGTTGTTTATTTGACGTTGTTGTTGTTATTTATTTGACATTGTTGTTGTTGTTGACGTTGTTGTTGTTGTTGTTGTTTATTTGACATTGTTGTTGTTGTTGTTGACGTTGTTGTTATTGTTGTTGTTTATTTGACATTTTTGTTGTTGTTGTTGTTGTTGTTGTTGTTGTTGTTTATTTGACGTTGTTGTTGTTGTTATTGTTATTGTTTATTTGACATTGTTGTTGTTGTTGTTGTTTATTTGACGTTGTTGTTGTTATTGTTGTTGTTTATTTGACGTTGTTGTTGTTTTTATTTATTTGACGTTGTTGTTGTTATTGTTTATTTGACGTTGTTGTTGTTTATTTGACGTTGTTATTGTTGTTTATTTGACGTTGTTTTTGTTATTTGACGTTGTTGTTGTTGTCGTTGTTGTATTTGTTGTTGTTGTTGTTGTGTTGCTTATTTGACGTTGTTGTTATTGCTGTTGTTTATTTGACGTTGTTGTTGTTGTTTATTTAACGTTGTTGTTGTTGTTTATTTGACGTTGTTGTTGTTGTCGTTGTTGTATTTGTTGTTGTTGTTGTTGTGTTTCTTATTTGACCTTGTTGTTATTGTTGTTGTTTATTTGACGTTGTTGTTGTTTATTTGACGTTGTTGTTGTTGTTTATTTGACGTTGTTGTTGTTGTTGTTGTTGTTTAATTGACGTTGTTGTTGTTGTTGACGTTGTTGTTGTTGTTGTTGTTTATTTGACGTTGTTGTTGTTGTTGTTTATTTGACGTTGTTGTTGTTGTTTATTTGACGTTGTTATTGTTGTTGTTGTTGTTGTTTATTTGATGTTTTTGTTGTTGTTGACGTTGTTGTTGTTTATTTGACGTTGTTAATGTTGTTGACGTTGTTGTTGTGGTTTTTGTTGTTTATTTGACGTTGTTGTTGTTGTTATTGTTGTTGTTGTTGTTTATTTGACGTTGTTGTTGTTGTTGTTGTTTATTTGACGATGTTGTTGTTGTTGTTATTTATTTGACGTTGTTGTTGTTGTTGTTTATGTGACGTTGTTGTTGTTGTTGTTGTTTATTTGACATTGTTGACATTGTTGTTGTTGTTGTTGTTTATTTGACGATGTTGTTGTTGTTGTTGTTTATTTGACGATGTTGTTGTTGTTGTTATTTATTTGACGTTGTTGTTGTTGTTGTTTATGTGACGTTGTTGTTGTTGTTGTTGTTTATTTGACATTGTTGACATTGTTGTTGTTGTTGTTGTTTATTTGACGTTGTTGTTGTTGTTCTTGACATTGTTGTTGTTGTTGTTTATTTGACGTTGTTATTGTTGTTTATTTGACATTGTTGTTGTTGTTGACGTTGTTGTTGTTGTTATTTATTTGACATTATTATTGTTGTTGTTGTTGTTGTTGTTTATTTGACGTTGTTGTTGTTGTTGTTTATTTGACGATGTTGTTGTTGTTGTTATTTATTTGACGTTGTTGTTGTTGTTGTTGTTTATGTGACGTTGTTGTTGTTGTTGTTGTTTATTTGACATTGTTGACATTGTTGTTGTTGTTGTTGTTGTTTATTTGACGTTGTTGTTGTTGTTCTTGACATTGTTGTTGTTGTTGTTTATTTGACGTTGTTATTGTTGTTTATTTGACATTGTTGTTGTTGTTGACGTTGTTGTTGTTGTTATTTATTTGACATTATTATTGTTGTTGTTGTTGTTGTTGTTTATTTGACGTTGTTGTTGTTGTTGTTTATTTGACGTTGTTGTTGTTGTTGATGTTGTTGTTGTTGTTTATTTGACGTTGTTGTTGTTATTTATTTGACATTGTTGTTGTTGTTGACGTTGTTGTTGTTGTTGTTGTTTATTTGACATTGTTGTTGTTGTTGTTGACGTTGTTGTTATTGTTGTTTATTTGATGTTGTTTTAGTATTGTTGTTTATTTGACATTGTTGTTGTTATTTATTTGACGTTGTTGTGGGTGACATTGTTGTTGTTGTTTATTTGACGTTGTTGTTGTTGTTTATTTGACGTAGTTGTTGTTGTTGACGTTGTTGTTGTTGTTGTTGTTTATTTGACATTTTTGTTGTTGTTGTTGTTGTTGTTGTTGTTGTTTATTTGACGTTGTTGTTGTTGTTATTGTTATTGTTTATTTGACATTGTTGTTGTTGTTGTTGTTTATTTGACGTTGTTGTTGTTATTGTTGTTGTTTATTTGACGTTGTTGTTGTTTTTATTTATTTGACGTTGTTGTTGTTATTGTTTATTTGACGTTGTTGTTGTTTATTTGACGTTGTTATTGTTGTTTATTTGACGTTGTTTTTGTTATTTGACGTTGTTGTTGTTGTCGTTGTTGTATTTGTTGTTGTTGTTGTTGTGTTGCTTATTTGACGTTGTTGTTATTGCTGTTGTTTATTTGACGTTGTTGTTGTTGTTTATTTGACGTTGTAGTTGTTGTTTATTTGACGTTGTTGTTGTTGTCGTTGTTGTATTTGTTGTTGTTGTTGTTGTGTTACTTATTTGACGTTGTTGTTATTGTTGTTGTTTATTTGACGTTGTTGTTGTTTATTTGACGTTGTTGTTGTTGTTTATTTGACGTTGTTGTTGTTGTTGTTGTTGTTGTTGTTGTTGTTGTTGTTGTTGTTGTTTAATTGACGTTGTTGTTGTTGTTGACGTTGTTGTTGTTGTTGTTTATTTGACGTTGTTGTTGTTGTTGTTTATTTGACGTTGTTGTTGTTGTTTATTTGACGTTGTTATTGTTGTTGTTGTTGTTGTTGTTTATTTGATGTTTTTGTTGTTGTTGACGTTGTTGTTGTTTATTTGACGTTGTTAATGTTGTTGACGTTGTTGTTGTGGTTTTTGTTGTTTATTTGACGTTGTTGTTGTTGTTATTGTTGTTGTTGTTGTTTATTTGACGTTGTTGTTGTTGTTGTTGTTTATTTGACGATGTTGTTGTTGTTGTTATTTATTTGACGTTGTTGTTGTTGTTGTTTATGTGACGTTGTTGTTGTTGTTGTTGTTTATTTGACATTGTTGACATTGTTGTTGTTGTTGTTGTTTATTTGACGATGTTGTTGTTGTTGTTGTTGTTTATTTGACGTTGTTGTTGTTGTTTATGTGACATTGCTGTTGTTGTTGTTGTTTATTTGAAATTGTTGTTGTTGTTGACGTTGTTGTTGTTGTTGTTTATTTGACGTTGTTGTTTTTGTTGTTGACGTTGTTGTTGTTGACGTTGTTTTTGTTGTTGTTTATTTGACGCTATTGTTGTTGTTTATTTGACGTTAATGTTGTTGTTGTTTATTTGACGGTGTTGTTGTTATTGTTGTTGTTTATTTGACGTTGTTGTTGTTAACGTTGTTGTTGTTGTTTATTTGACGTTGTTGTTGTTGTTGACATAGTTGTTGTTGTTGTTGTTTATTTGACGTTGTTGTTGTTGTTCTTGACATTGTTGTTGTTGTTGTTTATTTGACGTTGTTATTGTTGTTTATTTGACATTGTTGTTGTTGTTGACGTTGTTGTTGTTGTTATTTATTTGACATTATTGTTGTTGTTGTTGTTGTTGTTGTTTATTTGACGTTGTTGTTGTTGTTGTTTATTTGACGTTGTTGTTGTTGTTGTTTATTTGACGTTGTTGTTGTTGTTGACGTTGTTGTTGTTGTTTATTTGACGTTGTTGTTGTTATTTATTTGACATTGTTGTTGTTGACGTTGTTGTTGTTGTTGTTGTTGTTTATTTGACATTGTTGTTGTTGTTGTTGACGTTGTTGTTATTGTTGTTTATTTGATGTTGTTTTAGTATTGTTGTTTATTTGACATTGTTGTTGTTATTTATTTGACGTTGTTGTGGGTGACATTTTTGTTGTTGTTTATTTGACGTTGTTGTTGTTGTTTATTTGACGTAGTTGTTGTTGTTGACGTTGTTGTTGTTGTTGTTTATTTGACATTTTTGTTGTTGTTGTTGTTGTTTATTTGACGTTGTTGTTGTTGTTATTGTTATTGTTTATTTGACATTGTTGTTGTTGTTGTTGTTGTTGTTTATTTGACGTTGTTGTTGTTATTGTTGTTGTTTATTTGACGTTGTTGTTGTTTTTATTTATTTGACGTTGTTGTTGTTATTGTTTATTTGACGTTGTTGTTGTTTATTTGACGTTGTTATTGTTGTTTATTTGACGTTGTTTTTGTTATTTGACGTTGTTGTTGTTGTTGTTGTTGTATTTGTTGTTGTTGTTGTTGTGTTGCTTATTTGACGTTGTTGTTATTGCTGTTGTTTATTTGACGTTGTTGTTGTTGTTTATTTGACGTTGTTGTTGTTGTTTATTTGACGTTGTTGTTGTTGTCGTTGTTGTATTTGTTGTTGTTGTTGTTGTGTTGCTTATTTGACGTTGTTGTTATTGTTGTTGTTTATTTGACGTTGTTGTTGTTGTTTATTTGACGTTGTTGTTGTTGTTGTTGTTGTTGTTGTTTAATTGACGTTGTTGTTGTTGTTGACGTTGTTGTTGTTGTTGTTTATTTGACGTTGTTGTTGTTGTTTATTTAACGTTGTTGTTGTTGTTGTTGTTTATTTGACGTTGTTATTGTTGTTGTTGTTGTTTATTTGATGTTTTTGTTATTGTTGACGTTGTTGTTGTTTATTTGACGTTGTTAATGTTGTTGACGTTGTTGTTGTGGTTTTTGTTGTTTATTTGACGTTGTTGTTGTTGTTATTGTTGTTGTTGTTGTTGTTGTTTATTTGACGTTGTTGTTGTTGTTGTTTATTTGACGATGTTGTTGTTGTTGTTGTTGTTATTTATTTGACGTTGTTGTTGTTGTTGTTGTTTATTTGACATTGTTGACATTGTTGTTGTTGTTGTTTATTTGACGATGTTGTTGTTGTTGTTGTTTATTTGACGTTGTTGTTGTTGTTTATGTGACGTTGTTGTTGTTGTTGTTGTTTATTTGACATTGTTGTTGTTGTTGACGTTGTTGTTGTTGTTTATTTGACGTTGTTTTAGTATTGTTGTTTATTTGACATTTATGTTGTTATTTATTGGACGTTGTTGCGGGTGACATTTTTATTGTTGTTGTTTATTTAACGTTGTTCTTGTTGTTGTTTATTTGACATAGTTGTTGTTGTTGATGTTGTTGTTGTTGTTGTTGTTGTTGTTGTTGTTTATTTGACGTTTTTTTTGTTGTTGATGTTGTTGTTGTTGTTGTTTATTTTACGTTGTTGTTATTGTTGTTGTTTATTTGACATTGTTGTTGTTGTTGACGTTGTTGTTGTTTATTTGACGTTGTTGTTGTTGTTGTTCTTTATTTGACGTTGTTGTTGTTTATTTGATGTTGTTGTTGTTTATTTGACGTTGTTGTTGTTGACGTTGTTGTTGTTGTTATTGTTTATTTGACGTTGTTGTTGTTGTTTATTTTACGTAGTTGTTGTTGTTGACGTTGTTGTTGTTGTTGTTGTTTATTTGACGTTGTTGTTGTTTATTTGACGTAGTTGTTGTTGTTGACGTTGTTGTTGTTGTTGTTGTTGTTTATTTGACGTTTTTGTTGTTGTTGATGTTGTTGTTGTTGTTGTTGACATTGTTGTTGTTGTTGTTTATTTGACGTTTTTGTTGTTGTTGATGTTGTTGTTGTTTTTGTTGTTGTTTATTTGACGTTGTTGTTGTTGTTGTTTTATTTGACGTTGTTGTTGTTGTTGTTGTTGTTGTTGTTGTTGTTTATTTGACGTTGTTGTTGTTGACGTTGTTGTTTATTTGACGTTGTTGTTGTTGTTTATTTGACGTCGTTGTTGTTGTTGTTGTTTATTTGACATTGTTGTTGTTGTTGTTGACGTTGTTCTTGTTGTTGTTGTTTATTTGATGTTGTTTTAGTATTGTTGTTTATTTGACATTGTTGTTGTTATTTATTTGACGTCGTTGTGGGTGACATTGTTGTTGTTGTTTATTTGACGTTGTTGTTGTTTATTTGATGTAGTTGTTGTTGTTGACGTTGTTGTTGTTGTTGTTTATTTGACGTTTTTGTTGTTGTTGATGTTGTTGTTGTTGTTGTTGTTGTTGTTTATTTGATGTTGTTGTTGTTGTTCATTGTTGTTGTTTATTTGACATTGTTATTGTTGTTGTTTATTTGACGTTGTTGTTGTTGTTGTTGTTTATTTGACGTTGTTGTTGTTGTTATTGTTGTTATTGTTGTTGTTGTTGTTGTTTATTTGACGTTGTTGTTGTTGTTTATTTGACGTTGTTGTTGTTGTTGTTGTTTATTTGATGTTGTTGTTATTGACGTTGTTGTTGTTTATTTGACGTTGTTGTTGTTGTTTATTTGACATTGTTGTTGTTTTTGTTATTGTTTATTTGACGTTGTTGTTATTCTTTATTTGACGTTGTTGTTGTTGTTGACGTTGTTGTTGTTGACGTTGTTTTTGTTGTTGTTTATTTGACATTGTTGTTGTTTATTTGACGTTGTTGTTGTTGTTGTTGTTTATTTGACGGTGATGTTGTTGTTGTTTATTTGACGTTGTTGTTGTTGTTGTTGTTTATTTGACGTTGTTGTTGTTGTTGACGTTGTTGTTGTTGTTGTTGTTGTTTATTTGACGTTGTTATTGTTGTTGACATAGTTGTTGTTGTTGTTTATTTAACGTTGTTGTTATTGTTGACGTTGTTTTTGTTGTTGTTTACTTGACGTTGTTGTTGTTGTT
>OX451735.1:1205833890-1205836390 GCA_948472305.1 Vicia faba
TATTGTTGTTGTTGTTGTTGTTTATTTGACGTTGTTGTTGTTGTTTATTTGACGTTGTTGTTGTTGTTGTTGTTTATTTGATGTTGTTGTTATTGACGTTGTTGTTGTTTATTTGACGTTGTTGTTGTTGTTTATTTGACATTGTTGTTGTTTTTGTTATTGTTTATTTGACGTTGTTGTTATTCTTTATTTGACGTTGTTGTTGTTGTTGACGTTGTTGTTGTTGACGTTGTTTTTGTTGTTGTTTATTTGACATTGTTGTTGTTTATTTGACGTTGTTGTTGTTGTTGTTGTTTATTTGACGGTGATGTTGTTGTTGTTTATTTGACGTTGTTGTTGTTGTTGTTGTTTATTTGACGTTGTTGTTGTTGTTGACGTTGTTGTTGTTGTTGTTGTTGTTTATTTGACGTTGTTATTGTTGTTGACATAGTTGTTGTTGTTGTTTATTTAACGTTGTTGTTATTGTTGACGTTGTTTTTGTTGTTGTTTACTTGACGTTGTTGTTGTTGTTGTTTATTTGACGTTGTTGTTGTTGTTTATTTGACATTGTTGTTGTTGTTGTTGTTGTTTATTTGACGTTGTTGTTGTTGTTTATTTGACATTGTTGTTGTTGTTGTTGTTATTGTTTATTTGACGTTGTTGTTGTTGTTTATTTGACGTTGTTGTTGTTGTTGTTGTTGACGTTGTTATTGTTATTGTTGTTGACTTAGTTGTTGTTGTTGTTTATTTGACGTTGTTGTTGTTGTTGACGTTGTTATTTATTTGATGTTGTTGTTGTTGTTGACGTTGTTGTTTATTTGACGTTGTTGTTGTTGTTGTTTATTTGACGTTGTTGTTGTTGTTGTTGACGTTGTTGTTGTTGTTTATTTGACGTTGTTATTGTTATTTATTTGACATTGTTGTTGTTGACGTTGTTGTTGTTATTATTTATTTGACATTGTTGTTGTTGTTGTTGTTGACGTTGTTGTTGTTGTTGTTTATTTGATGTTGTTTTAGTATTGTTGTTTATTTGACATTGTTGTTGTTATTTATTTGACGTTGTTGTGGGTGACATTGTTGTTGTTGTTTATTTGACGTTGTTGTTGTTTATTTGACATTGTTGTTGTTATTGTTATTGTTTATTTGACGTTGTTGTTGTTGTTGTTTATTTGACGTTGTTGTTGTTGTTGACGTTGTTGTTGTTGTTCTCGTTGTTTTTGTTGTTGTTTATTTGACGTTGTAGTTGTTGTTTATTTGACGTTAATGTTGTTATTGTTGTTTATTTGACGGTGTTATTGTTGTTGTTGTTTATTTGATGTTGTTGTTGTTGACGTTGTTGTTGTTGACGTTGTTGTTGTTGTTGTTGTTTATTTGACGTTGTTGTTGTTGTTAACATAGTTGTTGTTGTTGTTGTTTATTTTCCGTTGTTGTTATTGTTCTTGACATTGTTGTTGTTGTTTATTTGACGTTGTTATTGTTGTTTATTTGACATTGTTGTTGTTGTTGACGTTGTTGTTATTGTTGTTGTTTATTTGACATTGTTGTTGTTGTTGTTGACGTTGTTGTTGTTGTTGTTTATTTGACGTTGTTGTTGTTGTTTATTTGACGTTGTTGTTGTTGTTGTTTAATTGACGTTGTTGTTGTTGTTGACGTTGTTGTTGTTGTTGTTGTTGTTATTTATTTGACGTTGTTGTTGTTGTTGTTTATTTGACGTTGTTATTATTGTTGTTTATTTGACGTTGTTATTGTTGTTGTTGTTATTTATTTGATGTTTTTGTTGTTGTTGACGTTGTTGTTGTTTATTTGACGTTGTTAATGTTGTTGACGTTGTTGTTGTGGTTTTTGTTGTTTATTTGACGTTGTTGTTGTTGTTGTTGTTGTTTATTTGACGTTGTTGTTGTTGTTGTTGTTGTTTATTTGACGATGTTGTTGTTGTTGTTGTTGTTATTTATTTGACGTTGTTGTTGTTGTTGTTTATGTGACGTTGTTGTTGTTGTTGTTTATTTGACATTGTTGACATTGTTGTTGTTGTTGTTGTGGTTTATTTGACGATGTTGTTGTTGTTGTTGTTGTTGTTGTTGTTTATTTGACGTTGTTGTTGTTGTTTATGTGACGTTGCTGTTGTTGTTGTTTATTTGACATTGTTGTTGTTGTTGACGTTGTTGTTGTTGTTGTTGTTGTTGTTGTTTATTTGACATTGTTGTTGTTGTTGACGTTGTTGTTGTTGTTGTTGTTGTTTATTTGACGTTGTTTTAGTATTGTTGTTTATTTGACATTTCTGTTGTTATTTATTGGACATTGTTGCGGGTGACATTTTTGTTGTTGTTGTTGTTTATTTAACGTTGTTGTTGTTGTTTATTTGACATAGTTGTTGTTGTTGACGTTGTTGTTGTTGTTGTTGTTGTTGTTTATTTGACGTTTTTTTTGTTGTTGATGTTGTTGTTGTTGTTGTTGTTTATTTTACGTTGTTGTTAATGTTGTTGTTTATTTGACATTGTTGTTGTTGTTGACGTTGTTGTTG
>OX451735.1:1205841390-1205853890 GCA_948472305.1 Vicia faba
TGTTGTTGACGTTGTTGTTGTTATTATTTATTTGACATTGTTGTTGTTGTTGTTGTTGACGTTGTTATTGTTGTTGTTTATTTGATGTTGTTTTAGTATTGTTGTTTATTTGACATTGTTGTTGTTATTTATTTGACGTTGTTGTGGGTGACATTGTTGTTGTTGTTTATTTGACGTTGTTGTTGTTTATTTGACATTGTTGTTGTTATTGTTATTGTTTATTTGACGTTGTTGTTGTTGTTGTTTATTTGACGTTGTTGTTGTTGTTGACGTTGTTGTTGTTGTTCACGTTGTTTTTGTTGTTGTTTATTTGACGTTGTTGTTGTTGTTTATTTGACGTTAATGTTGTTATTGTTGTTTATTTGACGGTGTTATTGTTGTTGTTGTTTATTTGACGTTGTTGTTGTTGACGTTGTTGTTGTTGACGTTGTTGTTGTTGTTGTTTATTTGACGTTGTTGTTGTTGTTGACATAGTTGTTGTTGTTGTTGTTGTTTATTTTCCGTTGTTGTTATTGTTCTTGACATTGTTGTTGTTGTTGTTTATTTGACGTTGTTATTGTTGTTTATTTGACATTGTTGTTGTTGTTGACGTTGTTGTTGTTGTTGTTGTTTATTTGACATTGTTGTTGTTGTTGTTGACGTTATTGTTGTTGTTGTTTATTTGACGTTGTTGTTGTTGTTTATTTGACGTTGTTGTTGTTGTTGTTTAATTGACGTTGTTGTTGTTGTTGACGTTGTTGTTGTTGTTGTTGTTATTTATTTGACGTTGTTGTTGTTGTTGTTGTTTATTTGACGTTGTTATTATTGTTGTTTATTTGACGTTGTTATTGTTGTTGTTGTTATTTATTTGATGTTTTTGTTGTTGTTGACGTTGTTGTTGTTTATTTGACGTTGTTAATGTTGTTGACGTTGTTGTTGTGGTTTTTGTTGTTTATTTGACGTTGTTGTTGTTGTTGTTGTTGTTTATGTGACGTTGTTGTTGTTGTTGTTTATTTGACATTGTTGACATTGTTGTTGTTGTTGTTGTGGTTTATTTGACGATGTTGTTGTTGTTGTTGTTGTTTATTTGACGTTGTTGTTGTTGTTTATGTGACGTTGCTGTTGTTGTTGTTGTTTATTTGACATTGTTGTTGTTGTTGACGTTGTTGTTGTTGTTGTTGTTTATTTGACGTTGTTTTAGTATTGTTGTTTATTTGACATTTCCGTTGTTATTTATTGGACATTGTTGCGGGTGACATTTTTGTTGTTGTTGTTTATTTAACGTTGTTGTTGTTGTTGTTTATTTGACATAGTTGTTGTTGTTGACGTTGTTGTTGTTGTTGTTGTTGTTGTTTATTTGACGTTTTTTTTGTTGTTTATGTTGTTGTTGTTGTTGTTGTTTATTTTACGTTGTTGTTATTGTTGTTGTTTATTTGACATTGTTGTTGTTGTTGACGTTGTTGTTGTTTATTTGACGTTGTTGTTGTTGTTGTTCTTTATTTGACGTTGTTGTTGTTGACGTTGTTGTTGTTGTTATTGTTTATTTGACGTTGTTGTTGTTGTTTATTTTACGTAGTTGTTGTTGTTGACATTGTTGTTGTTGTTGATGTTGTTGTTGTTGTTATTGTTGTTGTTTATTTGACGTTGTTGTTGTTTATTTGACGTAGTTGTTGTTGTTGACGTTGTTGTTGTTGTTGTTGTTGTTTATTTGACGTTTTTGTTGTTGTTGATGTTATTGTTGTTGTTGTTGTTGACATTGTTGTTGTTGTTATTTATTTGACGTTTTTGTTGTTGTTGTTTTTGTTGTTGTTTATTTGACGTTGTTGTTGTTGTTGTCTAATTGACGTTGTTGTTGTTGTTGTTGTTGTTGTTGTTGTTTTATTTGACGTTGTTGTTGTTGTTGTTGTTGTTGTTATTATTGTTGTTGTTGTTTATTTGACGTTGTTGTTGTTGACGTTGTTGTTTTTTGACGTTGTTGTTGTTTATTTGACGTCGTTGTTGTTGTTGACGTTGTTGTTGTTGTTTATTTGACATTGTTGTTGTTGTTGTTGACGTTGTTCTTGTTGTTGTTGTTTATTTGATGTTGTTTTAGTATTGTTGTTTATTTGACATTGTTGTTGTTATTTATTTGACGTTGTTGTGGGTGACATTGTTGTTGTTGTTTATTTGACGTTGTTGTTGTTGTTTATTTGACGTAGTTGTTGTTGTTGACGTTGTTGTTGTTGTTGTTGTTTATTTGACGTTTTTGTTGTTGTTGATGTTGTTGTTGTTGTTGTTGTTTATTTGATGTTGTTGTTGTTCATTGTTGTTGTTTATTTGACATTGTTGTTGTTGTTGTTTATTTGACGTTGTTGTTGTTGTTGTTGTTGTTTATTTGACGTTGTTGTTGTTGTTATTGTTGTTGTTGTTGTTTATTTGACGTTGTTGTTGTTGTTTATTTGACGTTGTTGTTGTTGTTGTTGTTGTTTATTTGATGTTGTTGTTGTTGACGTTGTTGTTGTTGTTGTTTATTTGACGTTGTTGTTGTTGTTCATTTGACATTGTTGTTGTTGTTGTTATTGTTTATTTGACGTTATTGTTCTTTATTTGACGTTGTTGTTGTTGTTGACGTTGTTGTTGTTTATTTGACGTTGTTGTTGTTGACGTTGTTTTTGTTGTTGTTTATTTGACATTGTTGTTGTTTATTTGACGTTGTTGTTGTTGTTGTTTATTTGACGGTGTTGTTGTTGTTGTTTATTTGACGTTTTTGTTGTTGTTGGTGTTGTTGTTGTTGTTGTTGTTTATTTGACATTGTTGTTGTTGTTGTTGACGTTGTTGTTGTTGTTGTTTATTTGACGTTGTTGTTGTTGTTTATTTGACGTTGTTGTTGTTGTTGTTTAATTGACGTTGTTGTTGTTGTTGACGTTGTTGTTGTTGTTGTTGTTATTTGATGTTTTTGTTGTTTATTTGACGTTGTTATTATTGTTGTTTATTTGACGTTGTTATTATTGTTGTTTATTTGACGTTGTTATTATTGTTGTTTATTTGACGTTGTTATTGTTGTTGTTGTTATTTATTTGATGTTTTTGTTGTTGTTGACGTTGTTGTTGTTTATTTGACGTTGTTAATGTTGTTGACGTTGTTGTTGTGGTTTTTGTTGTTTATTTGACGTTGTTGTTGTTGTTGTTGTTTATTTGACGTTGTTGTTGTTGTTGTTGTTGTTTATTTGACGATGTTGTTTTTGTTGTTGTTGTTATTTATTTGACGTTGTTGTTGTTGTTGTTTATGTGACGTTGTTGTTGTTGTTGTTTATTTGACATTGTTGAAATTGTTGTTGTTGTTGTTGTGGTTTATTTGACGATGTTGTTGTTGTTGTTGTTGTTTATTTGGCGTTGTTGTTGTTGTTTATGTGACGTTGCTGTTGTTGTTGTTGTTTATTTGACATTGTTGTTGTTGTTGACGTTGTTGTTGTTGTTGTTGTTTATTTGACGTTGTTTTAGTATTGTTGTTTATTTGACATTTCCGTTGTTATTTATTGGACATTGTTGCGGGTGACATTTTTGTTGTTGTTGTTTATTTAACGTTGTTGTTGTTGTTGTTTATTTGACATAGTTGTTGTTGTTGACGTTGTTGTTGTTGTTGTTGTTGTTTATTTGACGTTTTTTTTGTTGTTGATGTTGTTGTTGTTGTTGTTGTTTATTTTACGTTGTTGTTATTGTTGTTGTTTATTTGACATTGTTGTTGTTGTTGACGTTGTTGTTGTTTATTTGACGTTGTTGTTGTTGTTGTTCTTTATTTGACGTTGTTGTTGTTGACGTTGTTGTTGTTGTTATTGTTTATTTGACGTTGTTGTTGTTGTTTATTTTACGTAGTTGTTGTTGTTGACATTGTTGTTGTTGTTGATGTTGTTGTTGTTGTTATTGTTGTTGTTTATTTGACGTTGTTGTTGTTTATTTGACGTAGTTGTTGTTGTTGACGTTGTTGTTGTTGTTGTTGTTGTTTATTTGACGTTTTTGGTGTTGTTGATGTTATTGTTGTTGTTGTTGTTGTTGTTTATTTGACGTTTTTGTTGTTGTTGATGTTATTGTTGTTGTTGTTGTTGACATTGTTGTTGTTGTTATTTATTTGACGTTTTTGTTGTTGTTGTTTTTGTTGTTGTTTATTTGACGTTGTTGTTGTTGTTGTCTAATTGACGTTGTTGTTGTTGTTGTTGTTGTTTTATTTGACGTTGTTGTTGTTGTTGTTATTGTTGTTGTTGTTGTTTATTTGACGTTGTTGTTGTTGACGTTGTTGTTTTTTGACGTTGTTGTTGTTGTTTATTTGACGTCGTTGTTGTTGTTGACGTTGTTGTTGTTGTTTATTTGACATTGTTGTTGTTGTTGTTGACGTTGTTCTTGTTGTTGTTGTTTATTTGATGTTGTTTTAGTATTGTTGTTTATTTGACATTGTTGTTGTTATTTATTTGACGTTGTTGTGGGTGACATTGTTGTTGTTGTTTATTTGACGTTGTTGTTGTTGTTTATTTGACGTAGTTGTTGTTGTTGACGTTGTTGTTGTTGTTGTTGTTTATTTGACGTTTTTGTTGTTGTTGATGTTGTTGTTGTTGTTGTTGTTTATTTGATGTTGTTGTTGTTCATTGTTGTTGTTTATTTGACATTGTTGTTGTTGTTGTTTATTTGACGTTGTTGTTGTTGTTGTTGTTTATTTGACGTTGTTGTTGTTGTTATTGTTGTTGTTGTTGTTTATTTGACGTTGTTGTTGTTGTTTATTTGACGTTGTTGTTGTTGTTGTTGTTGTTTATTTGACATTGTTGTTGTTGACGTTGTTGTTGTTGTTGTTTATTTGACGTTGTTGTTGTTGTTCATTTGACATTGTTGTTGTTGTTGTTATTGTTTATTTGACGTTGTTGTTGTTCTTTATTTGACGTTGTTGTTGTTGTTGACGTTGTTGTTGTTTATTTGACGTTGTTGTTGTTGACGTTGTTTTTGTTGTTGTTTATTTGACATTGTTGTTGTTTATTTGACGTTGTTGTTGTTGTTGTTTATTTGACGGTGTTGTTGTTGTTGTTTATTTGACGTTTTTGTTGTTGTTGGTGTTGTTGTTGTTTTTGTTGTTGTTTATTTGACATTGTTGTTGTTGTTTATTTGACGTTGTTGTTGTTGTTGTTGTTGTTGTTTATTTGACGTTGTTGTTTTTGTTGTTGACGTTGTTGTTGTTGTTGACGTTGTTTTTGTTGTTGTTTATTTGACGTTATTATTGTTGTTGTTGTTATTTATTTGATGTTTTTGTTGTTGTTGACGTTGTTGTTGTTTATTTGACGTTGTTAATGTTGTTGACGTTGTTGTTGTGGTTTTTGTTGTTTATTTGACGTTGTTGTTGTTGTTGTTGTTGTTTATTTGACGTTGTTGTTGTTGTTGTTGTTTATTTGACGATGTTGTTGTTGTTGTTGTTATTTATTTGACGTTGTTGTTGTTGTTGTTTATGTGACGTTGTTGTTGTTGTTGTTTATTTGACATTGTTGACATTGTTGTTGTTGTTGTTGTGGTTTATTTGACGATGTTGTTGTTGTTGTTGTTGTTGTTTATTTGACGTTGTTGTTGTTGTTTATGTGACGTTGCTGTTGTTGTTGTTTATTTGACATTGTTGTTGTTGTTGACGTTGTTGTTGTTGTTGTTGTTTATTTGACGTTGTTTTAGTATTGTTGTTTATTTGACATTTCTGTTGTTATTTATTGGACATTGTTGCGGGTGACATTTTTGTTGTTGTTGTTTATTTAACGTTGTTGTTGTTGTTGTTTATTTGACATAGTTGTTGTTGTTGACGTTGTTGTTGTTATTGTTGTTGTTGTTTATTTGACGTTTTTTTTGTTGTTGATGTTGTTGTTGTTGTTGTTGTTGTTTATTTTACGTTGTTGTTATTGTTGTTGTTTATTTGACATTGTTGTTGTTGTTGACGTTGTTGTTGTTTATTTGACGTTGTTGTTGTTGTTTATTTTACGTAGTTGTTGTTGTTGACATTGTTGTTGTTGTTGATGTTGTTGTTGTTGTTATTGTTGTTGTTTATTTGACGTTGTTGTTGTTTATTTGACGTAGTTGTTGTTGTTGACGTTGTTGTTGTTGTTGTTGTTGTTTATTTGACGTTTTTGTTGTTGTTGATGTTATTGTTGTTGTTGTTGTTGACATTGTTGTTGTTGTTATTTATTTGACGTTTTTGTTGTTGTTGTTTTTGTTGTTGTTTAATTGACGTTGTTGTTGTTGTTGTTGTTGTTGTTTTATTTGACGTTGTTGTTGTTGTTGTTGTTATTGTTGTTGTTGTTGTTTATTTGACGTTGTTGTTGTTGACGTTGTTGTTTATTTGACGTTGTTGTTGTTTATTTGACGTCGTTGTTGTTGTTGACGTTGTTGTTGTTGTTTATTTGACATTGTTGTTGTTGTTGACGTTGTTCTTGTTGTTGTTGTTTATTTGATGTTGTTTTTGTATTGTTGTTTATTTGACATTGTTGTTGTTATTTATTTGACGTTGTTGTGGGTGACATTGTTGTTGTTGTTTATTTGACGTTGTTGTTGTTGTTTATTTGACGTAGTTGTTGTTGTTGACGTTGTTGTTGTTGTTGTTGTTTATTTGACGTTTTTGTTGTTGTTGATGTTGTTGTTGTTGTTGTTGTTTATTTGATGTTGTTGTTGTTCATTGTTGTTGTTTATTTGACATTGTTGTTGTTGTTGTTTATTTGACGTTGTTGTTGTTGTTGTTGTTGTTTATTTGACGTTGTTGTTGTTGTTATTGTTGTTATTGTTGTTGTTGTTGTTTATTTGACGTTGTTGTTGTTGTTTATTTGACGTTGTTGTTGTTGTTGTTGTTTATTTGATGTTGTTGTTGTTGACGTTGTTGTTGTTGTTGTTTATTTGACGTTGTTGTTGTTGTTCATTTGACATTGTTGTTGTTGTTGTTATTGTTTATTTGACGTTGTTGTTGTTCTTTATTTGACGTTGTTGTTGTTGTTGACGTTGTTGTTGTTTATTTGACGTTGTTGTTGTTGACGTTGTTTTTGTTGTTGTTTATTTGACATTGTTGTTGTTTATTTGACGTTGTTGTTGTTGTTGTTTATTTGACGGTGTTGTTGTTGTTGTTTATTTGACGTTTTTGTTGTTGTTGGTGTTGTTGTTGTTTTTGTTGTTGTTTATTTGACATTGTTGTTGTTGTTTATTTGACGTTGTTGTTGTTGTTGTTGTTGTTGTTGTTTATTTGACGTTGTTGTTTTTGTTGTTGACGTTGTTGTTGTTGTTGACGTTGTTTTTGTTGTTGTTTATTTGACGTTATTGTTGTTGTTTATTTGACATTAATGTTGTTGTTGTTTATTTGACGGTGTTGTTGTTATTGTTGTTGTTTATTTGACGTTGTTGTTGTTGACGTTGTTGTTGTTGTTGTTTATTTGACATTGTTGTGGGTGACATTGTTGTTGTTGTTTATTTGACGTTGTTGTTGTTTATTTGACATTGTTGTTGTTATTATTATTGTTTATTTGACGTTGTTGTTGTTGTTGTTTATTTAACGTTGTTGTTGTTGTTGTTGACGTTGTTGTTGTAGTTGACGTTGTTTTTGTTGTTGTTTATTTGACGTTGTTGTTGTTGTTTATTTGACGTTAATGTTGTTTTTGTTGTTTATTTGACGGTGTTCTGGTTGTTGTTGTTTATTTGACGTTGTTGTTGTTGTTGACATAGTTGTTGTTGTTGTTGTTGTTTATTTTCCGTTGTTGTTGTTGTTCTTGACATTGTTGTTGTTGTTGTTTATTTGACATTGTTGTTGTTGTTGACGTTGTTGTTGTTGTTTATTTGACATTGTTGTTGTTGTTGTTGTTGTTGACATTGTTGTTGTTGTTGTTGTTTATTTGACGTTGTTGTTGTTGTTTATTTGACGTTGTTGTTGTTGTTTAATTGACGTTGTTGTTGTTGTTGTTGTTGACGTTGTTGTTGTTGTTGTTGTTATTGTTGTTGTTTATTTGACGTTGTTATTGTTGTTGTTGTTGTTTATTTGATATTTTTGTTGTTGTTGACGTTGTTGTTATTTATTTGACGTTGTTGTTGTTGTTGTTGTTCTTTATTTGACGTTGTTGTTGTTTATTTGACGTTGTTGTTGTTGATGTTGTTGTTGTTATTATTGTTTATTTGACGTTGTGGTTGTTGTTTATTTTACATAGTTGTTGTTGTTGACGTTGTTGTTGTTGTTGTTGTTTATTTGACGTTGTTGTTGTTTATTTGACGTAGTTGTTGTTGTTGACGTTGTTGTTGTTGTTGTTGTTTATTTGACGTTTTTGTTGTTGTTGATGTTGTTATTGTTGTTGTTGACATTGTTGTTGTTGTTGTTTATTTGACGTTTTTGTTGTTGTTGATGTTGTTGTTGTTTTTGTTGTTGTTTATTTGACGTTGTTGTTGTTGTTTAATTGACGTTGTTGTTGTTGTTGTTGTTTTATTTGACGTTGTTGTTGTTGTTGTTATTGTTATTGTTGTTGTTTATTTGACGTTGTTGTTGTTGACGTTGTTGTTTATTTGACGTTGTTGTTGTTGTTTATTTGACGTCGTTGTTGTTGTTGACGTTGTTGTTGTTGTTTATTTGACATTGGTGTTGTTGTTGTTGACGTTGTTCTTGTTGTTGTTGTTTATTTGATGTTGTTTTAGTATTGTTGTTTATTTGACATTGTTGTTGTTATTTATTTGACGTTGTTGTGGGTGACATTGTTGTTGTTCTTTATTTGACGTTGTTGTTGTTGACGTTGTTGTTGTTGTTATTGTTTATTTGACGTTGTTGTTGTTGTTTATTTTACGTAGTTGTTGTTGTTGACATTGTTGTTGTTGTTGATGTTGTTGTTGTTGTTATTGTTGTTGTTTATTTGACGTTGTTGTTGTTTATTTGACGTAGTTGTTGTTGTTGACGTTGTTGTTGTTGTTGTTGTTGTTTATTTGACGTTTTTGGTGTTGTTGATGTTATTGTTGTTGTTGTTGTTGTTGTTTATTTGACGTTTTTGTTGTTGTTGATGTTATTGTTGTTGTTGTTGTTGACATTGTTGTTGTTGTTATTTATTTGACGTTTTTGTTGTTGTTGTTTTTGTTGTTGTTTATTTGACGTTGTTGTTGTTGTTGTCTAATTGACGTTGTTGTTGTTGTTGTTGTTGTTGTTGTTGTTTTATTTGACGTTGTTGTTGTTGTTGTTGTTATTGTTGTTGTTGTTGTTTATTTGACGTTGTTGTTGTTGACGTTGTTGTTTTTTGACGTT
This sequence comes from Vicia faba, assembly GCA_948472305.1. Classification (NCBI taxonomy): domain Eukaryota; kingdom Viridiplantae; phylum Streptophyta; class Magnoliopsida; order Fabales; family Fabaceae; genus Vicia; species Vicia faba. The sequence continues at coordinate 1,205,850,616 of OX451735.1, forward strand.
GTTGTTGTTGTTTATTTGACGTCGTTGTTGTTGTTGACGTTGTTGTTGTTGTTTATTTGACATTGTTGTTGTTGTTGTTGACGTTGTTCTTGTTGTTGTTGTTTATTTGATGTTGTTTTAGTATTGTTGTTTATTTGACATTGTTGTTGTTATTTATTTGACGTTGTTGTGGGTGACATTGTTGTTGTTGTTTATTTGACGTTGTTGTTGTTGTTTATTTGACGTAGTTGTTGTTGTTGACGTTGTTGTTGTTGTTGTTGTTTATTTGACGTTTTTGTTGTTGTTGATGTTGTTGTTGTTGTTGTTGTTTATTTGATGTTGTTGTTGTTCATTGTTGTTGTTTATTTGCATTGTTGTTGTTGTTGTTGTTTATTTGACGTTGTTGTTGTTGTTGTTGTTTATTTGACGTTGTTGTTGTTGTTATTGTTGTTGTTGTTGTTTATTTGACGTTGTTGTTGTTGTTTATTTGACGTTGTTGTTGTTGTTGTTGTTGTTTATTTGACATTGTTGTTGTTGACGTTGTTGTTGTTGTTGTTTATTTGACGTTGTTGTTGTTGTTCATTTGACATTGTTGTTGTTGTTGTTATTGTTTATTTGACGTTGTTGTTGTTCTTTATTTGACGTTGTTGTTGTTGTTGACGTTGTTGTTGTTTATTTGACGTTGTTGTTGTTGACGTTGTTTTTGTTGTTGTTTATTTGACATTGTTGTTGTTTATTTGACGTTGTTGTTGTTGTTGTTTATTTGACGGTGTTGTTGTTGTTGTTTATTTGACGTTTTTGTTGTTGTTGGTGTTGTTGTTGTTTTTGTTGTTGTTTATTTGACATTGTTGTTGTTGTTTATTTGACGTTGTTGTTGTTGTTGTTGTTGTTGTTTATTTGACGTTGTTGTTTTTGTTGTTGACGTTGTTGTTGTTGTTGACGTTGTTTTTGTTGTTGTTTATTTGACGTTATTATTGTTGTTGTTGTTATTTATTTGATGTTTTTGTTGTTGTTGACGTTGTTGTTGTTTATTTGACGTTGTTAATGTTGTTGACGTTGTTGTTGTGGTTTTTGTTGTTTATTTGACGTTGTTGTTGTTGTTGTTGTTGTTGTTTATTTGACGTTGTTGTTGTTGTTGTTGTTTATTTGACGATGTTGTTGTTGTTGTTGTTATTTATTTGACGTTGTTGTTGTTGTTGTTTATGTGACGTTGTTGTTGTTGTTTATTTGACATTGTTGACATTGTTGTTGTTGTTGTTGTGGTTTATTTGACGATGTTGTTGTTGTTGTTGTTGTTTATTTGACGTTGTTGTTGTTGTTTATGTGACGTTGCTGTTGTTGTTGTTTATTTGACATTGTTGTTGTTGTTGACGTTGTTGTTGTTGTTGTTGTTTATTTGACGTTGTTTTAGTATTGTTGTTTATTTGACATTTCTGTTGTTATTTATTGGACATTGTTGCGGGTGACATTTTTGTTGTTGTTGTTTATTTAACGTTGTTGTTGTTGTTGTTTATTTGACATAGTTGTTGTTGTTGACGTTGTTGTTGTTATTGTTGTTGTTGTTTATTTGACGTTTTTTTTGTTGTTGATGTTGTTGTTGTTGTTGTTGTTGTTTATTTTACGTTGTTGTTATTGTTGTTGTTTATTTGACATTGTTGTTGTTGTTGACGTTGTTGTTGTTTATTTGACGTTGTTGTTGTTGTTGTTCTTTATTTGACGTCGTTGTTGTTGACGTTGTTGTTGTTGTTATTGTTTATTTGACGTTGTTGTTGTTGTTTATTTTACGTAGTTGTTGTTGTTGACATTGTTGTTGTTGTTGATGTTGTTGTTGTTGTTATTGTTGTTGTTTATTTGACGTTGTTGTTGTTTATTTGACGTAGTTGTTGTTGTTGACGTTGTTGTTGTTGTTGTTGTTGTTTATTTGACGTTTTTGTTGTTGTTGATGTTATTGTTGTTGTTGTTGTTGACATTGTTGTTGTTGTTATTTATTTGACGTTTTTGTTGTTGTTGTTTTTGTTGTTGTTTAATTGACGTTGTTGTTGTTGTTGTTGTTGTTGTTTTATTTGACGTTGTTGTTGTTGTTGTTGTTATTGTTGTTGTTGTTGTTTATTTGACGTTGTTGTTGTTGACGTTGTTGTTTATTTGACGTTGTTGTTGTTTATTTGACGTCGTTGTTGTTGTTGACGTTGTTGTTGTTGTTTATTTGACATTGTTGTTGTTGTTGACGTTGTTCTTGTTGTTGTTGTTTATTTGATGTTGTTTTAGTATTGTTGTTTATTTGACATTGTTGTTGTTATTTATTTGACGTTGTTGTGGGTGACATTGTTGTTGTTGTTTATTTGACGTTGTTGTTGTTGTTTATTTGACGTAGTTGTTGTTGTTGACGTTGTTGTTGTTGTTGTTGTTTATTTGACGTTTTTGTTGTTGTTGATGTTGTTGTTGTTGTTGTTGTTGTTTATTTGATGTTGTTGTTGTTCATTGTTGTTGTTTATTTGACATTGTTGTTGTTGTTGTTTATTTGACGTTGTTGTTGTTGTTGTTGTTTATTTGACGTTGTTGTTGTTGTTATTGTTGTTATTGTTGTTGTTGTTGTTTATTTGACGTTGTTGTTGTTGTTTATTTGACGTTGTTGTTGTTGTTGTTGTTTATTTGATGTTGTTGTTGTTGACGTTGTTGTTGTTGTTGTTTATTTGACGTTGTTGTTGTTGTTCATTTGACATTGTTGTTGTTGTTGTTATTGTTTATTTGACGTTGTTGTTGTTCTTTATTTGACGTTGTTGTTGTTGTTGACGTTGTTGTTGTTTATTTGACGTTGTTGTTGTTGACGTTGTTTTTGTTGTTGTTTATTTGACATTGTTGTTGTTTATTTGACGTTGTTGTTGTTGTTGTTTATTTGACGGTGTTGTTGTTGTTGTTTATTTGACGTTTTTGTTGTTGTTGGTGTTGTTGTTGTTTTTGTTGTTGTTTATTTGACATTGTTGTTGTTGTTTATTTGACGTTGTTGTTGTTGTTGTTGTTGTTGTTTATTTGACGTTGTTGTTTTTGTTGTTGACGTTGTTGTTGTTGTTGACGTTGTTTTTGTTGTTGTTTATTTGACGTTATTGTTGTTGTTTATTTGACATTAATGTTGTTGTTGTTTATTTGACGGTGTTGTTGTTATTGTTGTTGTTTATTTGACGTTGTTGTTGTTGACGTTGTTGTTGTTGTTGTTTATTTGACATTGTTGTGGGTGACATTGTTGTTGTTGTTTATTTGACGTTGTTGTTGTTTATTTGACATTGTTGTTGTTATTATTA
>OX451735.1:1205876390-1205883890 GCA_948472305.1 Vicia faba
TTTCTGTTGTTATTTATTGGACATTGTTGCGGGTGACATTTTTGTTGTTGTTGTTTATTTAACGTTGTTGTTGTTGTTGTTTATTTGACATAGTTGTTGTTGTTGACGTTGTTGTTGTTGTTGTTGTTGTTGTTTATTTGACGTTTTTTTTGTTGTTGATGTTGTTGTTGTTGTTGTTGTTGTTTATTTTACGTTGTTGTTATTGTTGTTGTTTATTTGACATTGTTGTTGTTGTTGACGTTGTTGTTGTTTATTTGACGTTGTTGTTGTTGTTGTTCTTTATTTGACGTTGTTGTTGTTGACGTTGTTGTTGTTGTTATTGTTTATTTGACGTTGTTGTTGTTGTTTATTTTACGTAGTTGTTGTTGTTGACATTGTTGTTGTTGTTGATGTTGTTGTTGTTGTTATTGTTGTTGTTTATTTGACGTTGTTGTTGTTTATTTGACGTAGTTGTTGTTGTTGACGTTGTTGTTGTTGTTGTTCTTTATTTGACGTTTTTGTTGTTGTTGATGTTATTGTTGTTGTTGTTGTTGACATTGTTGTTGTTGTTATTTATTTGACGTTTTTGTTGTTGTTGATGTTGTTGTTGTTTTTGTTGTTGTTTATTTGACGTTGTTGTTGTTGTTGTTTAATTGACGTTGTTGTTGTTGTTGTTGTTGTTGTTTTATTTGACGTTGTTGTTGTTGTTGTTATTGTTGTTGTTGTTGTTTATTTGACGTTGTTGTTGTTGACGTTGTTGTTTATTTGACGTTGTTGTTGTTTATTTGACGTCGTTGTTGTTGTTGACGTTGTTGTTGTTGTTTATTTGACATTGTTGTTGTTGTTGTTGACGTTGTTCTTGTTGTTGTTGTTTATTTGATGTTGTTTTAGTATTGTTGTTTATTTGACATTGTTGTTGTTATTTATTTGACGTTGTTGTGGGTGACATTGTTGTTGTTGTTTATTTGACGTTGTTGTTGTTGTTTATTTGACGTAGTTGTTGTTGTTGACGTTGTTGTTGTTGTTGTTGTTTATTTGACGTTTTTGTTGTTGTTGATGTTGTTGTTGTTGTTGTTGTTTATTTGATGTTGTTGTTGTTCATTGTTGTTGTTTATTTGACATTGTTGTTGTTGTTGTTTATTTGACGTTGTTGTTGTTGTTGTTGTTTATTTGACGTTGTTGTTGTTGTTGTTATTGTTGTTATTGTTGTTGTTGTTGTTTATTTGACGTTGTTGTTGTTGTTTATTTGACGTTGTTGTTGTTGACGTTGTTGTTGTTGTTGTTTATTTGACGTTGTTGTTGTTGTTGACATAGTTGTTGTTGTTGTTGTTGTTTATTTTCCGTTGTTGTTATTGTTCTTGACATTGTTGTTGTTGTTGTTTATTTGACGTTGTTATTGTTGTTTATTTGACATTGTTGTTGTTGTTGACGTTGTTGTTGTTGTTGTTGTTTATTTGACATTGTTGTTGTTGTTGTTGACGTTGTTGTTGTTGTTGTTTATTTGACGTTGTTGTTGTTGTTTATTTGACGTTGTTGTTGTTGTTGTTTAATTGACGTTGTTGTTGTTGTTGACGTTGTTGTTGTTGTTGTTGTTGTTATTTATTTGACGTTGTTGTTGTTGTTGTTTATTTGACGTTGTTATTATTGTTGTTTATTTGACGTTGTTATTGTTGTTGTTGTTATTTATTTGATGTTTTTGTTGTTGTTGACGTTGTTGTTGTTTATTTGACGTTGTTAATGTTGTTGACGTTGTTGTTGTGGTTTTTGTTGTTTATTTGACGTTGTTGTTGTTGTTGTTGTTGTTTATTTGACGTTGTTGTTGTTGTTGTTGTTTATTTGACGATGTTGTTGTTGATGTTGTTGTTATTTATTTGACGTTGTTGTTGTTGTTGTTTATGTGACATTGTTGTTGTTGTTGTTTATTTGACATTGTTGACATTGTTGTTGTTGTTGTTGTGGTTTATTTGACGATGTTGTTGTTGTTGTTGTTGTTGTTTATTTGACGTTGTTGTTGTTGTTTATGTGACGTTGCTGTTGTTGTTGTTGTTTATTTGACATTGTTGTTGTTGTTGACGTTGTTGTTGTTGTTGTTGTTGTTTATTTGACGTTGTTTATTTGACATTTCTGTTGTTATTTATTGGACATTGTTGCGGGTGACATTTTTGTTGTTGTTGTTTATTTAACGTTGTTGTTGTTGTTGTTTATTTGACATAGTTGTTGTTGTTGACGTTGTTGTTGTTGTTGTTGTTGTTTATTTGACGTTTTTTTTGTTGTTGATGTTGTTGTTGTTGTTGTTGTTTATTTTACGTTGTTGTTATTGTTGTTGTTTATTTGACATTGTTGTTGTTGTTGACGTTGTTGTTGTTTATTTGACGTTGTTGTTGTTGTTGTTGTTCTTTATTTGACGTTGTTGTTGTTGACGTTGTTGTTGTTGTTATTGTTTATTTGACGTTGTTGTTGTTGTTTATTTTACGTAGTTGTTGTTGTTGACATTGTTGTTGTTGTTGATGTTGTTGTTGTTGTTATTGTTGTTGTTTATTTGACGTTGTTGTTGTTTATTTGACGTAGTTATTGTTGTTGACGTTGTTGTTGTTGTTGTTGTTGTTTATTTGACGTTTTTGTTGTTGTTGATGTTATTGTTGTTGTTTTTGTTGACATTGTTGTTGTTGTTATTTATTTGACGTTTTTGTTGTTGTTGATGTTGTTGTTGTTTTTGTTGTTGTTTATTTGACGTTGTTGTTGTTGTTGTTTAATTGACGTTGTTGTTGTTGTTGTTGTTGTTGTTTTATTTGACGTTGTTGTTGTTGTTGTTGTTATTGTTGTTGTTGTTGTTTATTTGACGTTGTTGTTGTTGACGTTGTTGTTTATTTGACGTTGTTGTTGTTTATTTGACGTCGTTGTTGTTGTTGACGTTGTTGTTGTTGTTTATTTGACATTGTTGTTGTTGTTGTTGACGTTGTTCTTGTTGTTGTTGTTTATTTGATGTTGTTTTAGTATTGTTGTTTATTTGACATTGTTGTTGTTATTTATTTGACGTTGTTGTGGGTGACATTGTTGTTGTTGTTTATTTGACGTTGTTGTTGTTGTTTATTTGACGTAGTTGTTGTTGTTGACGTTGTTGTTGTTGTTGTTGTTTATTTGACGTTTTTGTTGTTGTTGATGTTGTTGTTGTTGTTGTTGTTGTTGTTTATTTGATGTTGTTGTTGTTCATTGTTGTTGTTTATTTGACATTGTTGTTGTTGTTGTTGTTTATTTGACGTTGTTGTTGTTGTTATTGTTGTTATTGTTGTTGTTGTTGTTTATTTGACGTTGTTGTTGTTGTTTATTTGACGTTGTTGTTGTTGTTGTTGTTTATTTGATGTTGTTGTTGTTGACGTTGTTGTTGTTGTTGTTTATTTGACGTTGTTGTTGTTGTTCATTTGACATTGTTATTGTTGTTGTTATTGTTTATTTGACGTTGTTGTTGTTCTTTATTTGACGTTGTTGTTGTTGTTGACGTTGTTGTTGTTTATTTGACGTTGTTGTTGTTGACGTTGTTTTTGTTGTTGTTTATTTGACATTGTTGTTGTTTATTTGACGTTGTTGTTGTTGTTGTTGTTTATTTGACGGTGTTGTTGTTGTTGTTTATTTGACGTTTTTGTTGTTGTTGGTGTTGTTGTTGTTTTTGTTGTTGTTTATTTGACATTGTTGTTGTTGTTTATTTGACGTTGTTGTTGTTGTTGTTGTTGTTGTTTATTTGACGTTGTTGTTTTTGTTGTTGACGTTGTTGTTGTTGTTGACGTTGTTTTTGTTGTTGTTTATTTGACGTTATTGTTGTTGTTTATTTGACGTTAATATTGTTGTTGTTTATTTGACGGTGTTGTTGTTATTGTTGTTGTTTATTTGACGTTGTTGTTGTTGACGTTGTTGTTGTTGTTGTTTATTTGACATTGTTGTGGGTGACATTGTTGTTGTTGTTTATTTGACGTTGTTGTTGTTTATTTGACATTGTTGTTGTTATTGTTATTGTTTATTTGACGTTGTTGTTGTTGTTGTTGTTGTTGACGTTGTTGTTGTTGTTGACGTTGTTTTTGTTGTTGTTTATTTGACGTTGTTGTTGTTGTTTATTTGACGTTAATGTTGTTTTTGTTGTTTATTTGACGGTGTTCTGGTTGTTGTTGTTTATTTGACGTTGTTGTTGTTGACATAGTTGTTGTTGTTGTTGTTGTTTATTTTCCGTTGTTGTTGTTGTTCTTGACATTGTTGTTGTTGTTGTTTATTTGACATTGTTGTTGTTGTTGACGTTGTTGTTGTTGTTGTTTATTTGACATTGTTGTTGTTGTTGTTGTTGTTGACGTTGTTGTTGTTGTTGTTGTTGTTTATTTGACGTTGTTGTTGTTGTTTATTTGACGTTGTTGTTGTTGTTTAATTGACGTTGTTGTTGTTGTTGACGTTGTTGTTGTTGTTGTTGTTATTTATTTGACGTTGTTATTGTTGTTGTTTATTTGACGTTGTTATTGTTGTTGTTGTTGTTTATTTGATATTTTTGTTGTTGTTGACGTTGTTGTTATTTATTTGACGTTGTTAATGTTGTTGACGTTGTTGTTGTGGTTTTTGTTGTTTATTTGACGTTGTTGTTGTTGTTGTTGTTGTTTATTTGACGTTGTTGTTGTTGTTGTTTATTTGACGATGTTGTTGTTGTTGTTGTTATTTATTTGACGTTGTTGTTGTTGTTTATGTGACGTTGTTGTTGTTGTTTATTTGACATTGTTGACATTGTTGTTGTTGTTGTTGTTGTTTATTTTACATTGTTGTTATTGTTGTTGTTTATTTGACATTGTTGTTGTTGTTGACGTTGTTGTTGTTTATTTGACGTTGTTGTTGTTGTTGTTGTTCTTTATTTGACGTTGTTGTTGTTTATTTGACGTTGTTGTTGTTGATGTTGTTGTTGTTATTATTGTTTATTTGACGTTGTTGTTGTTGTTTATTTTACGTAGTTGTTGTTGTTGACGTTGTTGTTGTTGTTGTTGTTTATTTGACGTTGTTGTTGTTTATTTGACGTAGTTGTTGTTGTTGAGGTTGTTGTTGTTGTTGTTGTTTATTTGACGTTTTTGTTGTTGTTGATGTTGTTATTGTTGTTGTTGACATTGTTGTTGTTGTTGTTTATTTGACGTTTTTGTTGTTGTTGATGTTGTTGTTGTTTTTGTTGTTGTTTATTTGACGTTGTTGTTGTTGTTTAACTGACGTTGTTGTTGTTGTTGTTGTTTTATTTGACGTTGTTGTTGTTGTTGTTGTTATTGTTATTGTTGTTGTTTATTTGACGTTGTTGTTTTTGACGTTGTTGTTTATTTGACGTTGTTGTTGTTGTTTATTTGACGTCGTTGTTGTTGTTGACGTTGTTGTTGTTGTTTATTTGACATTGGTGTTGTTGTTGTTGACGTTGTTCTTGTTGTTGTTGTTTATTTGATGTTGTTTTAGTATTGTTGTTTATTTGACATTGTTGTTGTTATTTATTTGACGTTGTTGTGGGTGACATTGTTGTTGTTGTTTATTTGACGTTGTTGTTGTTGTTTATTTGACGTAGTTGTTGTTGTTGACGTTGTTGTTGTTGTTGTTTATTTGACGTTTTTGTTATTGTTGATGTTGTTGTTGTTGTTGTTGTTGTTTATTTGATGTTGTTGTTGTTGTTCATTGTTGTTGTTTATTTGACATTGTTGTTGTTGTTGTTTATTTGACGTTGTTGTTGTTGTTGTTTATTTGACGTTGTTGTTGTTGTTATTGTTGTTATTGTTGTTGTTGTTGTTGTTTATTTGACGTTGTTGTTGTTGTTGTTGTTTATTTGACGTTGTTGTTGTTGTTGTTTATTTGACGTTGTTGTTGTTGACGATGTTGTTGTTGTTTATTTGACGTTGTTGTTGTTGTTCATTTGACATTGTTGTTGTTGTTGTTATTATTTATTTGACGTTGTTGTTGTTCTTTATTTGACGTAGTTGTTGTTGTTGACGTTGTTGTTGTTGTTGTTGTTTATTTGACGTTTTTGTTGTTGTTGATGTTGTTGTTGTTGTTGTTGTTGTTTATTTGATGTTGTTGTTGTTCATTGTTGTTGTTTATTTGACATTGTTGTTGTTGTTGTTTATTTGACGTTGTTGTTGTTGTTGTTGTTGTTGTTTATTTGACGTTGTTGTTGTTGTTATTGTTGTTATTGTTGTTGTTGTTGTTTATTTGACGTTGTTGTTGTTCTTTATTTGACGTTGTTGTTGTTGTTGACGTTGTTGTTGTTTATTTGACGTTGTTGTTGTTGACGTTGTTTTTGTTGTTGTTTATTTGACATTGTTGTTGTTTATTTGACGTTGTTGTTGTTGTTGTTTATTTGACGGTGTTGTTGTTGTTGTTTATTTGACGTTTTTGTTGTTGTTGTTTTTGTTGTTGTTTATTTGACATTGTTGTTGTTGTTTATTTGACGTTGTTGTTGTTGTTGTTGTTGTTTATTTGACGTTGTTGTTTTTGTTGTTGACGTTGTTGTTGTTGTTGACGTTGTTTTTGTTGTTGTTTATTTGACGTTATTGTTGTTGTTTATTTGACGTTAATGTTGTTGTTGTTTATTTGACGGTGTTGTTGTTATTGTTGTTGTTTATTTGACGTTGTTGTTGTTGACGTTGTTGTTGTTGTTGTTTATTTGACATTGTTGTGGGTGACATTGTTGTTGTTGTTTATTTGACGTTGTTGTTGTTTATTTGACATTGTTGTTGTTATTGTTATTGTTTATTTGACGTTGTTGTTGTTGTTGTTTATTTGACGTTGTTGTTGTTGTTGTTGACGTTGTTGTTGTTGTTGACGTTGTTTTTGTTGTTGTTTATTTGACGTTGTTGTTGTTGTTTATTTGACGTTAATGTTGTTTTTGTTGTTTATTTGACGGTGTTCTGGTTGTTGTTGTTTATTTGACGTTGTTGTTGTTGTTGACATAGTTGTTGTTGTTGTTGTTGTTTATTTTCCGTTGTTGTTGTTGTTCTTGACATTGTTGTTGTTGTTGTTTATTTGACATTGTTGTTGTTGTTGACGTTGTTGTTGTTGTTGTTTATTTGACGTTGTTGTTGTTGTTTAATTGACGTTGTTGTTGTTGTTGACGTTGTTGTTGTTGTTGTTGTTGTTGTTGTTATTTATTTGACGTTGTTATTGTTGTTGTTTATTTGACGTTGTTATTGTTGTTGTTGTTGTTTATTTGATATTTTTGTTGTTGTTGACGTTGTTGTTATTTATTTGACGTTGTTAATGTTGTTGACGTTGTTGTTGTGGTTTTTGTTGTTTATTTGACGTTGTTGTTGTTGTTGTTGTTGTTGTTGTTTATTTGACGTTGTTGTTGTTGTTGTTTATTTGACGATGTTGTTGTTGTTGTTGTTGTTATTTATTTGACGTTGTTGTTGTTGTTGTTTATGTGACGTTGTTGTTGTTGTTTATTTGACATTGTTGACATTGTTGTTGTTGTTGTTGTTTATTTGACATTGTTGTTGTTGTTGACGTTGTTGTTGTTTATTTGACGTTGTT
>OX451735.1:1205891390-1205918890 GCA_948472305.1 Vicia faba
TTAACGTTGTTGTTGTTGTTTATTTGACATAGTTGTTGTTGTTGACGTTGTTGTTGTTGTTGTTGTTGTTGTTTTTTTGACATTTTTATTGTTGTTGATGTTGTTGTTGTTGTTGTTTATTTTACGTTGTTGTTGTTGTTGTTGTTGTTGTTGTTGTTGTTTATTTGACATTGTTGTTGTTGACGTTGTTGTTGTTGTTGTTCTTTATTTGACGTTGTTGTTGTTTATTTGACGTTGTTGTTGTTTATTTGACGTTGTTGTTGTTAACGTTGTTGTTGTTGTTATTGTTTATTTGACGTTGTTGTTGTTGTTTATTTTACGTTGTTGTTGTTGTTGACGTTGTTTTTGTTGTTGTTTATTTGACGTTATTATTGTTGTTTATTTGACGTTAATGTTATTGTTGTTTATTTGACGGTGTTGTTGTTATTGTTGTTGTTTATTTGACGTTGTTCTTGTTGACGTTGTTGTTGTTGTTGTTTATTTGACGTTGTTGTTGTTGTTGACATTGTTGTTGTTGTTTTGACGTTGTTGTTGTTGTTGTTTATTTGACGTTGTTGTTGTTGTTTATTTGACATTATTGTTGTTGTTGTTGACATTGTTGTTGTTGTTGTTTATTTGACGTTGTTGTTGTTGTTGTTGTTGTTGTTGTTTATTTCACGTTATTGTTGTTGTTTATTTGACGTTGTTGTTGTTGTTGACGTTGTTGTTGTTGTTTATTTGACGTTGTTATTGTTATTTATTTGACATTGTTGTTGTTAATGACGTTGTTGTTGTTGTTGTTGTTTATTTGACATTGTTGTTGTTGTTGTTGTTGACGTTGTTGTTGTTTATTTGATGTTGTTTTAGTATTGTTGTTTATTTGACATTGTTGTTGTTATTTATTTGACGTTGTTGTGGGTGACATTGTTGTTGTTGTTTTTTTGACGTTATTGTTGTTGTTTATTTGACGTAGTTGTTGTTGTTGACGTTGTTGTTGTTTATTTGACATTTTTGTTGTTGTTGTTGTTGTTGTTGTTGTTGTTTATTTGACGTTGTTGTTGTTGTTGTTGTTATTGTTATTGTTTATTTGACATTGTTGTTGTTGTTGTTGTTTATTTGACGTTGTTGTTGTTTGTTTGACGTTGTTATTGTTGTTTATTTGACGTTGTTTTTGTTATTTGACGTTGTTGTTGTTGTCGTTGTTGTATTTGTTGTTGTTGTTGTTGTTGTTGCTTATTTGACGTTGTTGTTATTGTTGTTGTTTATTTGACGTTGTTGTTGTTGTTGTTGTTTATTTGACGTTGTTGTTGTTGTTTATTTGACGTTGTTGTTGTTGTTGTTGTTTAATTGACGTTGTTGTTGTTGTTGACGTTGTTGTTGTTGTTGTTGTTGTATTTATTGTTGTTATTGTTGTTTATTTGACGTTGTTGTTGTTGTTGTTGTTGTTTATTTGACGTTATTGTTGTTGTTGTTTATTTGACGTTGTTATTGTTGTTGTTGTTGTTTATTTGACGTTGTTGTTGTCGTTGTTGTATTTGTTGTTGTTGTTGTTGTTGTTGCTTATTTGACGTTGTTGTTATTGTTGTTATTTATTTGACGTTGTTGTTGTTGTTGTTTATTTGACGTTGTTGTTGTTGTTTATTTGACGTTGTTGTTGTTGTTGTTTAATTGACGTTGTTGTTGTTGTTGACCTTGTTGTTGTTGTTGTATTTGTTGTTGTTGTTGTTGTTTATTTGACGTTGTTGTTGTTGTTGTTGTTTATTTGACGTTATTGTTGTTGTTGTTTATTTGACGTTGTTATTGTTGTTGTTGTTGTTGTTTATTTGATGTTTTTGTTGTTGTTGATGTTGTTGTTGTTTATTTGACGTTGTTAATGTTGTTGACGTTGTTGTTGTTGTTTTTGTTGTTTATTTGACGTTGTTGTTGTTGTTATTGTTGTTGTTGTTGTTGTTTATTTGACGTTGTTGTTGTTGTTGTTTATTTGACGATGTTGTTGTTGTTGTTGTTATTTATTTGACGTTGATGTTGTTGTTGTTTATGTGACGTTATTGTTGTTGTTGTTTATTTGACATTGTTGACATTGTTGTTGTTGTTGTTGTTTATTTGACGATGTTGTTGTTGTTGTTTATTTGACGTTGTTGTTGTTGTTGTTTATGTGACGTTGTTGTTGTTGTTGTTGTTTATTTGACATTGTTGTTGTTGTTGTTGTTGACGTTGTTGTTGTTGTTGTTTATTTGACGTTGTTTTAGTATTGTTGTTTATTTGACATTTCTGTTGTTATTTATTGGACGTTGTTGTGGGTGACATTTTTGTTGTTGTTGTTGTTTATTTAACGTTGTTGTTGTTGTTTATTTGACATAGTTGTTGTTGTTGACGTTGTTGTTGTTGTTGTTGTTGTTGTTTATTTGACATTTTTTTTGTTGTTGATGTTGTTGTTGTTATTGTTGTTTATTTTACGTTGTTGTTGTTGTTTATTTGACATTGTTGTTGTTGTTGTTGTTGACGTTGTTGTTGTTTATTTGACGTTGTTGTTGTTGTTCTTTATTTGACGTTGTTGTTGTTTATTTGACGTTGTTGTTGTTTATTTGACGTTGTTGTTGTAGACGTTGTTGTTGTTGTTATTGTTTATTTGATGTTGTTGTTGTTGTTTATTTTACGTAGTTGTTGTTGTTGACGTTGTTGTTGTTGTTGTTGTTTATTTGACGTTGTTGTTGTTGTTTATTTGACGTAGTTGTTGTTGTTGACGTTGTTGTTGTTGTTGTTGTTGTTGTTGTTTATTTGACGTTTTTGTTGTTGTTGATGTTGTTGTTGTTGTTGACATTGTTGTTGTTGTTGTTGTTTATTTGACGTTTTTGTTGTTGTTGATGTTGTTGTTGTTTTTGTTGTTGTTTATTTGACGTTGTTGTTGTTGTTTAATTGACGTTGTTGTTGTTGTTGTTTTATTTGACGTTGTTGTTGTTATTGTTGTTGTTGTTGTTTATTTGACATTGTTGTTGTTGACGTTGTTGTTTATTTGACGTTGTTGTTGTTATTTATTTGACGTCGTTGTTGTTGTTGACGTTGTTGTTGTTGTTTATTTGACATTGTTGTTGTTGTTGTTGTTGACGTTGGTCTTGTTGTTGTTGTTTATTTGATGTTGTTTTAGTATTGTTGTTTATTTAACATTGTTGTTGTTATTTATTTGACGTTGTTGTGGGTGACATTGTTGTTGTTGTTTATTTGACGTAGTTGTTGTTGTTGACGTTGTTGTTGTTTATTTGACGTTTTTGTTGTTGTTGATGTTGTTGTTGTTGTTGTTGTTTATTTGACATTGTTGTTGTTGTTCATTGTTGTTGTTTATTTGACATTGTTGTTGTTGTTGTTTATTTGACGTTGTCGTTGTTGTTGTTGTTGTTGTTGTTGTTGTTTATTTGACGTTGTTGTTGTTGTTGTTTATTTGACGTTGTTGTTGTTGTTGTTTATTTGACGTTGTTGTTGTTGTTGTTGTTTATTTGACGTTGTTGTTGTTGTTGACGTTGTTGTTGTTGTTGTTGTTTATTTGACGTTGTTGTTGTTGTTGACATAGTTGTTGTTGTTGTTTATTTGACGTTGTTGTTATTGTTGACGTTGTTGTTGTTGTTGTTTATTTGACGTTGTTGTTGTTGTTGTTTATTTGACGTTGTTGTTGTTGTTTATCTGACGTTATTGTTGTTGTTTATTTGACGTTGTTGTTGTTGTTGTTTATTTGACGTTGTTGTTGTTGTTTATTTGACATTGTTGTTGTTGTTGTTATTGTTTATTTGACGTTGTTGTTGTTGTTTATTTGACGTTGTTGTTGTTGTTGATGTTGTTGTTGTTGTTGACTTAGTTGTTGTTGTTGTTTATTTGACGTTGTTGTTGTTTTTGTTGTTGACGTTGTTGTTGTTGTTGTTGACTTAGTTGTTGTTGTTGTTTATTTGACGTTGTTGTTGTTGTTGACGTTGTTATTTATTTGACGTTGTTGTTGTTCTTGACGTTGTTGTTTATTTGACGTTGTTGTTGTTGTTTATTTGACGTTGTTGTTGTTGACGTTGTTGTTGTTGTTTATTTGACGTTGTTGTTGTTATTTATTTTACATTGTTGTTGTTGACATTGTTGTTGTTGTTATTTATTTGACATTGTTGTTGTTGTTGTTGACGTTGTTGTTGTTGTTGTTTATTTGATGTTGTTTTAGTATTGTTGTTTATTTGACATTGTTGTTGTTATTTATTTGACGTTGTTGTGGGTGACATTGTTGTTGTTGTTTATTGGACGTTGTTGTTGTTGTTTATTTGACATTGTTGTTGTTATTGTTATTGTTTATTTGACGTTGTTGTTGTTGTTGTTTATTTGACGTTGTTGTTGTTGTTGATGTTGTTGTTGTTGTTGACGTTGTTTTTGTTGTTGTTTATTTGACGTTGTTGTTGTTGTTTATTTGACGTTAATGTTGTTGTTGTTTATTTAACGGTGTTGTTGTTGTTGTTGTTTATTTGACGTTGTTGTTGTTGACGTTGTTGTTGTTGTTTATTTGACGTTGTTGTTGTTGTTGACATAGTTGTTGTTGTTGTTGTTGTTGTTGTTGTTTATTTGCCGTTGTTGTTGTTGTTCTTGACATTATTGTTGTTGTTGTTTATTTGACGTTGTTATTGTTGTTTATTTGACATTGTTGTTGTTGTTGACGTTGTTGTTGTTGTTCTTGTTTATTTGACATTGTTGTTGTTGTTGTTGACGTTGTTGTTGTTGTTGTTTATTTGAGGTTGTTGTTGTTGTTGTTTATTTGACGTTGTTGTTGTTGTTTATTAGACGTTGTTGTTGTTGTTGACGTTGTTGTTGTTGTTGTTGTTGTTTATTTGACGTTGTTGTTGTTATTTATTTGACATTGTTGTTGTTGTTGACATTGTTGTTGTTGTTTATTTGACATTGTTGTTGTTGTTGACGTTGTTGTTGTTGTTGTTGTTGTTTATTTGATGTTGTTTTAGTATTGTTGTTTATTTGACATTGTTGTTGTTATTTATTTGACGTTGTTGTGGGTGACATTGTTGTTATTGTTTATTTGACGTTGTTGTTGTTGTTTATTTGATGTAGTTGTTGTTGTTGATGTTGTTGTTGTTGCTGTTTATTTGACGTTTTTGTTGTTGTTGTTGTTGTTGTTGTTGTTTATTTGACGTTGTTGTTGTTTTTATTTATTTGACGTTGTTGTTATTGTTATTGTTTATTTGACGTTGTTGTTGTTGTTGTTGTTTATTTGACGTTGTTATTGTTGTTTATTTGACGTTGTTTTTGTTATTTGACGTTGTGTTTGTTGTCGTTGTTGTATTTGTTATTGTTGCTGTTGTTGTTGCTTATTTGACGTTGTTGTTATTGTTGTTGTTTATTTGACATTGTTGTTGTTTATTTGACGTTGTTATTGTTGTTTATTTGACGTTGTTGTTGTTGTTGTTTAATTGACGTTGTTGTTGTTGACGTTGTTGTTGTTGTTGTATTTGTTGTTGTTGTTGTTGTTTATTTGACGTTGTTGTTGTTGTTATTGTTTATTTGACGTTATTGTTGTTGTTGTTTATTTGACGTTGTTATTGTTGTTGTTGTTTATTTGATGTTTTTGTTGTTGTTGACGTTGTTGTTGTTTATTTGACGTTGTTAATGTTGTTGACGTTGTTGTTGTTGATTTTGTTGTTTATTTGACGTTGTTGTTGTTTATTTGACGTTGTTGTTGTTGTTGTTTATTTGACGATGTTGTTGTTGTTGTTATTTAATTGACGTTGTTGTTGTTGTTGTTGTTTATGTGACGTTGTTGTTGTTGTTGTTGTTGTTTATTTGACATTGTTGACATTGTTGTTGTTGTTGTTGTTTATTTGACGATGTTGTTGTTGTTGTTTATTTGACGTTGTTGTTGTTGTTTATGTGACGTTGTTGTAGTTGTTGTTGTTGTTTATTTGACATTGTTGTTATTGTTGTTGACGTTGTTGTTGTTGTTGTTTATTTGATGTTGTTTTAGTATTGTTGTTTATTTGACGGTGTTGTTGTTATTGTTGTTGTTTATTGGACGTTGTTGTTGTTGACATTGTTGTTGTTGTTGTTTATTTGACGTTGTTGTTGTTGTTGTTTATTTGACGTTGTTGTTGTTTTTCTTGACATTGTTGTTGTTGTTGTTTATTTGACGTTGTTATTGTTGTTTATTTGACATTGTTGTTGTTATTGACGTTGTTGTTGTTGTTTATTTGACATTGTTGTTATTGTTGTTGACGTTGTTGTTGTTGTTGTTTATTTGACGTTGTTGTTGTTGTTGCTTATTTGACGTTGTTGTTGTTGTTGACGTTGTTGTTGTTGTTTATTTGACGTTGTTGTTGTTGTTTATTTGACATAGTTGTTGTTGTTGACGTTGTTGTTGTTGTTGTTGTTGTTTATTTGACGTTTTTGTTGTTGTTGATGTTGTTGTTGTTGTTGACATTGTTGTTGTTGTTGTTGTTGTTGTTGTTTATTTTACGTTGTTGTTGTTGTTGTTTATTTGACATTGTTGTTGTTGTTGTTGTTGACGTTGTTGTTGTTTATTTGACGTTGTTGTTGTTGTTCTTTATTTGACGTTGTTGTTGTTTATTTGACGTTGTTGTTGTTTATTTGACGTTGTTGTTGTAGACGTTGTTGTTGTTGTTATTGTTTATTTGATGTTGTTGTTGTTGTTTATTTTACGTAGTTGTTGTTGTTGACGTTGTTGTTGTTGTTGTTGTTTATTTGACGTTGTTGTTGTTGTTTATTTGACGTAGTTGTTGTTGTTGACGTTGTTGTTGTTGTTGTTGTTGTTGTTTATTTGACGTTTTTGTTGTTGTTGATGTTGTTGTTGTTGTTGACATTGTTGTTGTTGTTGTTGTTTATTTGACGTTTTTGTTGTTGTTGATGTTGTTGTTGTTTTTGTTGTTGTTTATTTGACGTTGTTGTTGTTGTTCTTTATTTGACGTTGT
Organism: Vicia faba; assembly: GCA_948472305.1. Classification (NCBI taxonomy): domain Eukaryota; kingdom Viridiplantae; phylum Streptophyta; class Magnoliopsida; order Fabales; family Fabaceae; genus Vicia; species Vicia faba. The sequence goes on from OX451735.1 coordinate 1,205,898,323, forward strand.
TGTTGTTTATTTGACGTTGTTGTTGTTTATTTGACGTTGTTGTTGTAGACGTTGTTGTTGTTGTTATTGTTTATTTGATGTTGTTGTTGTTGTTTATTTTACGTAGTTGTTGTTGTTGACGTTGTTGTTGTTGTTGTTGTTTATTTGACGTTGTTGTTGTTGTTTATTTGACGTAGTTGTTGTTGTTGACGTTGTTGTTGTTGTTGTTGTTGTTGTTTATTTGACGTTTTTGTTGTTGTTGATGTTGTTGTTGTTGTTGACATTGTTGTTGTTGTTGTTGTTGTTTATTTGACGTTTTTGTTGTTGTTGATGTTGTTGTTGTTTTTGTTGTTGTTTATTTGACGTTGTTGTTGTTGTTTAATTGACGTTGTTGTTGTTGTTGTTTTATTTGACGTTGTTGTTGTTGTTGTTGTTGTTGTTGTTTATTTGACATTGTTGTTGTTGACGTTGTTGTTTATTTGACGTTGTTGTTGTTATTTATTTGACGTCGTTGTTGTTGTTGACGTTGTTGTTGTTGTTTATTTGACATTGTTGTTGTTGTTGTTGTTGACGTTGGTCTTGTTGTTGTTGTTTATTTGATGTTGTTTTAGTATTGTTGTTTATTTAACATTGTTGTTGTTATTTATTTGACGTTGTTGTGGGTGACATTGTTGTTGTTGTTTATTTGACGTAGTTGTTGTTGTTGACGTTGTTGTTGTTTATTTGACGTTTTTGTTGTTGTTGATGTTGTTGTTGTTGTTGTTGTTTATTTGACATTGTTGTTGTTGTTCATTGTTGTTGTTTATTTGACATTGTTGTTGTTGTTGTTTATTTGACGTTGTCGTTGTTGTTGTTGTTGTTGTTGTTTATTTGACGTTGTTGTTGTTGTTGTTTATTTGACGTTGTTGTTGTTGTTGTTTATTTGACGTTGTTGTTGTTGTTGTTGTTTATTTGACGTTGTTGTTGTTGTTGACGTTGTTGTTGTTGTTGTTGTTTATTTGACGTTGTTGTTGTTGTTGACATAGTTGTTGTTGTTGTTTATTTGACGTTGTTGTTATTGTTGACGTTGTTGTTGTTGTTGTTTATTTGACGTTGTTGTTGTTGTTGTTTATTTGACGTTGTTGTTGTTGTTTATCTGACGTTGTTGTTGTTGTTTATTTGACGTTGTTGTTGTTGTTGTTTATTTGACGTTGTTGTTGTTGTTTATTTGACATTGTTGTTGTTGTTGTTATTGTTTATTTGACGTTGTTGTTGTTGTTTATTTGACGTTGTTGTTGTTGTTGATGTTGTTGTTGTTGTTGACTTAGTTGTTGTTGTTGTTTATTTGACGTTGTTGTTGTTTTTGTTGTTGACGTTGTTGTTGTTGTTGTTGACTTAGTTGTTGTTGTTGTTTATTTGACGTTGTTGTTGTTGTTGACGTTGTTATTTATTTGACGTTGTTGTTGTTCTTGACGTTGTTGTTTATTTGACGTTGTTGTTGTTGTTTATTTGACGTTGTTGTTGTTGACGTTGTTGTTGTTGTTTATTTGACGTTGTTGTTGTTATTTATTTTACATTGTTGTTGTTGACATTGTTGTTGTTGTTATTTATTTGACATTGTTGTTGTTGTTGTTGACGTTGTTGTTGTTGTTGTTTATTTGATGTTGTTTTAGTATTGTTGTTTATTTGACATTGTTGTTGTTATTTATTTGACGTTGTTGTGGGTGACATTGTTGTTGTTGTTTATTGGACGTTGTTGTTGTTGTTTATTTGACATTGTTGTTGTTATTGTTATTGTTTATTTGACGTTGTTGTTGTTGTTGTTTATTTGACGTTGTTGTTGTTGTTGACGTTGTTGTTGTTGTTGACGTTGTTTTTGTTGTTGTTTATTTGACGTTGTTGTTGTTGTTTATTTGACGTTAATGTTGTTGTTGTTTATTTGACGGTGTTGTTGTTGTTGTTGTTTATTTGACGTTGTTGTTGTTGACGTTGTTGTTGTTGTTGTTTATTTGACGTTGTTGTTGTTGTTGACATAGTTGTTGTTGTTGTTGTTGTTGTTGTTTATTTGCCGTTGTTGTTGTTGTTCTTGACATTATTGTTGTTGTTGTTTATTTGACGTTGTTATTGTTGTTTATTTGACATTGTTGTTGTTGTTGACGTTGTTGTTGTTGTTCTTGTTTATTTGACATTGTTGTTGTTGTTGTTGACGTTGTTGTTGTTGTTGTTTATTTGACGTTGTTGTTGTTGTTGTTTATTTGACGTTGTTGTTGTTGTTTATTAGACGTTGTTGTTGTTGTTGACGTTGTTGTTGTTGTTGTTGTTGTTGTTATTTATTTGACATTGTTGTTGTTGTTGACATTGTTGTTGTTGTTTATTTGACATTGTTGTTGTTGTTGACGTTGTTGTTGTTGTTGTTGTTTATTTGATGTTGTTTTAGTATTGTTGTTTATTTGACATTGTTGTTGTTATTTATTTGACGTTGTTGTGGGTGACATTGTTGTTATTGTTTATTTGACGTTGTTGTTGTTGTTTATTTGATGTAGTTGTTGTTGTTGATGTTGTTGTTGTTGCTGTTTATTTGACGTTTTTGTTGTTGTTGTTGTTGTTGTTGTTGTTTATTTGACGTTGTTGTTGTTTTTATTTATTTGACGTTGTTGTTATTGTTATTGTTTATTTGACGTTGTTGTTGTTGTTGTTGTTTATTTGACGTTGTTATTGTTGTTTATTTGACGTTGTTTTTGTTATTTGACGTTGTGTTTGTTGTCGTTGTTGTATTTGTTATTGTTGCTGTTGTTGTTGCTTATTTGACGTTGTTGTTATTGTTGTTGTTTATTTGACATTGTTGTTGTTTATTTGACGTTGTTATTGTTGTTTATTTGACGTTGTTGTTGTTGTTGTTGTTTAATTGACGTTGTTGTTGTTGACGTTGTTGTTGTTGTTGTATTTGTTGTTGTTGTTGTTGTTTATTTGACGTTGTTGTTGTTGTTATTGTTTATTTGACGTTATTGTTGTTGTTGTTTATTTGACGTTGTTATTGTTGTTGTTGTTGTTTATTTGATGTTTTTGTTGTTGTTGACGTTGTTGTTGTTTATTTGACGTTGTTAATGTTGTTGACGTTGTTGTTGTTGATTTTGTTGTTTATTTGACGTTGTTGTTGTTGTTGTTATTGTTGTTGTTGTTGTTGTTTATTTGACGTTGTTGTTGTTGTTGTTTATTTGATGATGTTGTTGTTGTTGTTATTTAATTGACGTTGTTGTTGTTGTTGTTGTTGTTTATGTGACGTTGTTGTTGTTGTTGTTGTTGTTTATTTGACATTGTTGACATTGTTGTTGTTGTTGTTGTTTATTTGACGATGTTGTTGTTGTTGTTTATTTGACGTTGTTGTTGTTGTTTATGTGACGTTGTTGTAGTTGTTGTTGTTGTTTATTTGACATTGTTGTTGTTGTTGTTGACGTTGTTGTTGTTGTTGTTTATTTGATGTTGTTTTAGTATTGTTGTTTATTTGACGGTGTTGTTGTTATTGTTGTTGTTTATTGGACGTTGTTGTTGTTGACATTGTTGTTGTTGTTGTTTATTTGACGTTGTTGTTGTTGTTGTTTATTTGACGTTGTTGTTGTTTTTCTTGACATTGTTGTTGTTGTTGTTTATTTGACGTTGTTATTGTTGTTTATTTGACATTGTTGTTGTTATTGACGTTGTTGTTGTTGTTTATTTGACATTGTTGTTATTGTTGTTGACGTTGTTGTTGTTGTTTATTTGACGTTGTTGTTGTTGTTGCTTATTTGACGTTGTTGTTGTTGTTGACGTTGTTGTTGTTGTTTATTTGACGTTGTTGTTGTTGTTTATTTGACGTAGTTGTTGTTGTTGACGTTGTTGTTGTTGTTGTTGTTGTTTATTTGACGTTTTTGTTGTTGTTGATGTTGTTGTTGTTGTTGACATTGTTGTTGTTGTTGTTGTTGTTTATTTGACGTTTTTGTTGTTGTTGATGTTGTTGTTGTTTTTGTTGTTGTTTATTTGACGTTGTTGTTGTTGTTTAATTGACGTTGTTGTTGTTGTTGTTTTATTTGACGTTGTTGTTGTTGTTGTTATTGTTGTTGTTGTTGTTTATTTGACGTTGTTGTTGTTGACGTTGTTGTTTATTTGACGTTGTTGTTGTTGTTTATTTGACGTCGTTGTTGTTGTTGACGTTGTTGTTGTTGTTTATTTGACATTGTTGTTGTTGTTGTTGTTGTTGACGTTGGTCTTGTTGTTGTTGTTTATTTGATGTTGTTTTAGTATTGTTGTTTATTTGACATTGTTGTTGTTATTTATTTGACGTTGTTGTGGGTGACATTGTTGTTGTTGTTTATTTGACGTAGTTGTTGTTGTTGACGTTGTTGTTGTTTATTTGACGTTTTTGTTGTTGTTGATGTTGTTGTTGTTGTTGTTGTTTATTTGACATTGTTGTTGTTGTTCATTGTTGTTGTTTATTTGACATTGTTGTTGTTGTTGTTTATTTGACGTTGTCGTTGTTGTTGTTTATTTCACGTTGTTGTTGTTGTTGTTGTTTATTTGACGTTGTTGTTGTTGTTTATTTGACGTTGTTGTTGTTGTTGTTGTTTATTTGACGATGTTGTTGTTGTTGTTTATTTGACGTTGTTGTTGTTGTTTATGTGACGTTGTTGTAGTTGTTGTTGTTGTTTATTTGACATTGTTGTTGTTGTTGACGTTGTTGTTGTTGTTGTTGTTGTTGTTGTTGTTGTTTATTTGACGTTGTTGTTGTTGTTTATTTGACGTTGTTGTTGCTGTTGTTTATTTGACGTTGTTGTTGTTGTTTATTTGACGTTGTTGTTGTTTATTTGACGTTGTTGTTGTTGTTTATTTGACGGTGTTGTTGTTGTTGCTTATTTGACGTTGTTGTTATTGTTGTTGTTTATTTGACGTTGTTGTTGTTGTTGACGTTGTTGTTGTTGTTGTTGTTTATTTGACGTTGTTGTTGTTGTTGACATAGTTGTTGTTGTTGTTTATTTGACGTTGTTGTTATTGTTGACGTTGTTGTTGTTGTTGTTGTTTATTTGACGTTGTTGTTGTTGTTGTTTATTTGACGTTGTTGTTGTTGTTTATTTGACGTTGTTGTTGTTGTTTATTTGACGTTGTTGTTGTTGTTGTATATTTGACGTTGTTGTTGTTGTTTATTTGACATTGTTGTTGTTGTTGTTATTGTTTATTTGACGTTGTTGTTGTTGTTTATTTGACGTTGTTGTTGTTGTTGATGTTGTTGTTGTTGTTGACTTAGTTGTTGTTGTTGTTTATTTGACGTTGTTGTTGTTGTTGACGTTGTTGTTGTTGTTGTTGACTTAGTTGTTGTTGTTGTTTATTTGACGTTGTTGTTGTTGTTGACGTTGTTATTTATTTGACGTTGTTGTTGTTCTTGACGTTGTTGTTTATTTGACGTTGTTGTTGTTGTTTATTTGACGTTGTTGTTGTTGACGTTGTTGTTGTTGTTTATTTGACGTTGTTGTTGTTATTTATTTGACATTGTTGTTGTTGACATTGTTGTTGTTGTTATTTATTTGACATTGTTGTTGTTGTTGTTGACGTTGTTGTTGTTGTTGTTTATTTGATGTTGTTTTAGTATTGTTGTTTATTTGACATTGTTGTTGTTATTTATTTGACGTTGGATTGGGTGACATTGTTGTTGTTGTTTATTGGATGTTGTTGTTGTTGTTTATTTGACATTGTTGTTGTTATTGTTATTGTTTATTTGACGTTGTTGTTGTTGTTGTTTATTTGACGTTGTTGTTGTTGTTGTTGACGTTGTTTTTGTTGTTGTTTATTTGACGTTGTTGTTGTTGTTTATTTGACGTTAATGTTGTTGTTGTTTATTTGACGGTGTTGTTGTTGTTGTTGTTTATTTGACGTTGTTGTTGTTGACGTTGTTGTTGTTGTTTATTTGACGTTGTTGTTGTTGTTGACATAGTTGTTGTTGTTGTTGTTGTTTATTTGCCGTTGTTGTTGTTGTTCTTGACATTGTTGTTGTTGTTGTTTATTTGACGTTGTTATTGTTGTTTGTTTGACATTGTTGTTGTTGTTGACGTTGTTGTTGTTGTTGTTTATTTGACATTGTTGTTGTTGTTGTTGACGTTGTTGTTGTTGTTGTTTATTTGACGTTGTTGTTGTTGTTGTTGTTTATTTGACGTTGTTATTGTTGTTGTTTATTAGACGTTGTTGTTGTTGTTGACGTTGTTGTTGTTGTTGTTGTTTATTTGACGTTGTTGTTGTTATTTATTTGACATTGTTGTTGTTGTTGACATTGTTGTTGTTGTTTATTTGACATTGTTGTTGTTGTTGACGTTGTTGTTGTTGTTGTTGTTTATTTGATGTTGTTTTAGTATTGTTGTTTATTTGACATTGTTGTTGTTATTTATTTGACGTTGTTGTGGGTGACATTGTTGTTGTTGTTTATTTGACGTTGTTGTTGTTGTTTATTTGATGTAGTTGTTGTTGTTGATGTTGTTGTTGTTGCTGTTTATTTGACGTTTTTGTTGTTGTTGTTGTTGTTGTTGTTGTTTATTTGACGTTGTTGTTGTTTTTATTTATTTGACGTTGTTGTTATTGTTATTGTTTATTTGATGTTGTTGTTGTTGTTGTTGTTTATTTGACGTTGTTATTGTTGTTTATTTGACGTTGTTTTTGTTATTTGACGTTGTTGTTGTTGTCGTTGTTGTATTTGTTATTGTTGTTGTTGTTGTTGTTTATGTGATGTTGTTGTTGTTGTTGTTGTTGTTTATTTGACATTGTTGACATTGTTGTTGTTGTTTTTGTTGTTGTTTATTTGACGATGTTGTTGTTGTTGTTTATTTGACGTTGTTGTTGTTGTTTATGTGACGTTGTTGTTGTTGTTGTTTATTTGACATTGTTGTTGTTGTTGTTGACGTTGTTGTTGTTGTTGTTTATTTGACGTTGTTTTTGTATTGTTGTTTATTTGACATTTCTGTTGTTATTTATTGGACGTTGTTTTGGGTGACATTTTTGTTGTTGTTGTTTATTTAACGTTGTTGTTGTTGTTTATTTGACATAGTTGTTGTTGTTGACGTTGTTGTTGTTGTTGTTGTTGTTGTTTATTTGACATTTTTATTGTTGTTGATGTTGTTGTTGTTGTTGTTTATTTTACGTTGTTGTTGTTGTTGAGGTTGTTTTTGTTGTTGTTTATTTGACGTTATTGTTGTTGTTTATTTGACGTTAATGTTATTGTTGTTTATTTGACGGTGTTGTTGTTATTGTTGTTGTTTATTTGACGTTGTTCTTGTTGACGTTGTTGTTGTTGTTGTTTATTTGACGTTGTTGTTGTTATTGACATTGTTGTTGTTGTTTTGACGTTGTTGTTGTTGTTGTTTATTTGACGTTGTTGTTGTTGTTTATTTGACATTATTGTTGTTGTTGTTGACGTTGTTGTTGTTGTTGTTGTTTATTTGACGTTGTTGTTGTTGATGTTGTTGTTGTTGTTTATTTCACATTATTGTTGTTGTTTATTTGACGTTGTTGTTGTTGTTGACGTTGTTGTTGTTGTTTATTTGACGTTGTTGTTGTTATTTATTTGACATTGTTGTTGTTAATGACGTTGTTGTTGTTGTTGTTGTGTATTTGACATTGTTGTTGTTGTTGTTGTTGACGTTGTTGTTGTTTATTTGATGTTGTTTTAGTATTGTTGTTTATTTGACATTGTTGTTGTTATTTATTTGACGTTGTTGTGGGTGACATTGTTGTTGTTGTTTATTTGACGTTATTGTTGTTGTTTATTTGACGTAGTTGTTGTTGTTGACGTTGTTGTTGTTTATTTGACATTTTTGTTGTTGTTGTTGTTGTTGTTGTTGTTTATTTGACGTTGTTGTTGTTGTTGTTATTGTTATTGTTTATTTGACATTGTTGTTGTTGTTGTTGTTTATTTGACGTTGTTGTTGTTTATTTGACGTTGTTATTGTTGTTTATTTGACGTTGTTTTTGTTATTTGACGTTGCTGTTGTTGTCGTTGTTGTATTTGTTGTTGTTGTTGTTGTTGTTGCTTATTTGACGTTGTTGTTATTGTTGTTGTTTATTTGACGTTGTTGTTGTTGTTGTTGTTTATTTGACGTTGTTGTTGTTGTTTATTTGACGTTGTTGTTGTTGTTGTTGTTTAATTGACGTTGTTGTTGTTGTTGTTGACGTTGTTGTTGTTGTTGTTGTTGTATTTATTGTTGTTATTGTTGTTTATTTGACGTTGTTGTTGTTGTTGTTTATTTGACGTTATTGTTGTTGTTGTTTATTTGACGTTGTTATTGTTGTTGTTGTTGTTTATTTGATGTTTTTGTTGTTGTTGACGTTGTTGTTGTTTATTTGACGTTGTTAATGTTGTTGACGTTGTTGTTGTTGTTTTTGTTGTTTATTTGACGTTGTTGTTGTTGTTGTTATTGTTGTTGTTGTTGTTGTTGTTTATTTGACGTTGTTGTTGTTGTTGTTTATTTGACGATGTTGTTGTTGTTGTTGTTATTTATTTGACGTTGTTGTTGTTGTTTATGTGACGTTGTTGTTGTTGTTGTTTATTTGACATTGTTGACATTGTTGTTGTTGTTTTTGTTGTTGTTGTTGTTTATGTGACGTTGTTGTTGTTGTTATTGTTTATTTGACATTGTTGTTGTTGTTGTTGACGTTGTTGTTGTTGTTGTTTATTTGACGTTGTTTTAGTATTGTTGTTTATTTGACATTTCTGTTGTTATTTATTGGACGTTGTTGTGGGTGACATTTTTGTTGTTGTTGTTTATTTAACGTTGTTGTTGTTGTTTATTTGACATAGTTGTTGTTGTTGACGTTGTTGTTGTTGTTGTTGTTGTTTATTTGACATTTTTTTTGTTGTTGATGTTGTTGTTGTTGTTTATTTTACGTTGTTGTTGTTGTTGTTGTTGTTTATTTGACATTGTTGTTGTTGACGTTGTTGTTGTTTATTTGATGTTGTTGATGTTGTTGTTCTTTATTTGACGTTGTTGTTGTTTATTTGACGTTGTTGTTGTTTATTTGACGTTGTGGTTGTTGACGTTGTTGTTGTTGTTATTGTTTATTTGACGTTGTTGTTGTTGTTTATTTTACGTAGTTGTTGTTGTTGACGTTGTTGTTGTTGTTGTTGTTTATTTGACGTTGTTGTTGTTTATTTGACGTAGTTGTTGTTGTTGACGTTATTGTTGTTGTTGTTTATTTGACGTTTTTGTTGTTGTTGATGTTGTTGTTGTTGTTGTTATTGACATTGTTGTTGTTGTTTTTGTTTTATTTGACGTTGTTGTTGTCGTTTATTTGACATTGTTGTTGTTATTGTTATTGTTTATTTGACGTTGTTGTTGTTGTTGTTGTTTATTTGACGTTGTTGTTGTTGTTGTTGACGTTGTTGTTGTTGTTGACGTTGTTTTTGTTGTTGTTTATTTGACGTTGTTGTTGTTGTTTATTTGACGTTAATGTTGTTGTTGTTTATTTGACGTTGTTGTTGTTGACGTTGTTGTTGTTTTTGTTGTTTATTTGACGTTGTTGTTGTTTATTACATAGTTGTTGTTGTTGTTGTTTATTTGCCGTTGTTTTTGTTGTTCTTATCATTGTTGTTGTTGTTGTTTATTTGACGTTGTTATTGTTGTTTATTTGACATTGTTGTTGTTGTTGACATTGTTGTTGTTGTTGTTGTTTATTTGACATTGTTGTTGTTGTTGTTGACGTTGTTGTTGTTGTTGTTTATTTGACGTTGTTGTTGTTGTTGTTGTTTATTTGACTTTGTTGTTGTTGTTTATTAGACATTATTGTTGTTGTTGACGTTGTTGTTGTTGTTGTTGTTGTTTATTTGACGTTGTTGTTGTTATTTATTTGACATTGTTGTTGTTGTTGACGTTGTTGTTGTTGTTGTTGTTGTTTATTTGATGTTGTTTTAGTATTGTTGCTTATTTGACATTGTTGTTGTTGTTGTTGTTGTTGTTGACGTTGTTGTTGTTTATTTGACGTTGTTGTTGTTGTTCTTTATTTGACGTTGTTGTTGTTTATTTGACGTTGTTGTTGTTTATTTGACGTTGTTGTTGTAGACGTTGTTGTTGTTGTTATTGTTTATTTGATGTTGTTGTTGTTGTTTATTTTACGTAGTTGTTGTTGTTGACGTTGTTGTTGTTGTTGTTGTTTATTTGACGTTGTTGTTGTTGTTTATTTGACGTAGTTGTTGTTGTTGACGTTGTTGTTGTTGTTGTTGTTGTTGTTTATTTGACGTTTTTGTTGTTGTTGATGTTGTTGTTGTTGTTGACATTGTTGTTGTTGTTGTTGTTTATTTGACGTTTTTGTTGTTGTTGATGTTGTTGTTGTTTTTGTTGTTGTTTATTTGACGTTGTTGTTGTTGTTTAATTGACGTTGTTGTTGTTGTTGTTTTATTTGACGTTGTTGTTGTTATTGTTGTTGTTGTTGTTTATTTGACATTGTTGTTGTTGACGTTGTTGTTTATTTGACGTTGTTGTTGTTATTTATTTGACGTCGTTGTTGTTGTTGACGTTGTTGTTGTTGTTTATTTGACATTGTTGTTGTTGTTGTTGTTGACGTTGGTCTTGTTGTTGTTGTTTATTTGATGTTGTTTTAGTATTGTTGTTTATTTGACATTGTTGTTGTTATTTATTTGACGTTGTTGTGGGTGACATTGTTGTTGTTGTTTATTTGACGTAGTTGTTGTTGTTGACGTTGTTGTTGTTTATTTGACGTTTTTGTTGTTGTTGATGTTGTTGTTGTTGTTGTTGTTTATTTGACATTGTTGTTGTTGTTCATTGTTGTTGTTTATTTGACATTGTTGTTGTTGTTGTTTATTTGACGTTGTCGTTGTTGTTGTTGTTGTTGTTGTTTATTTGACGTTGTTGTTGTTGTTTATTTGACGTTGTTGTTGTTGTTGTTTATTTGACGTTGTTGTTGTTGTTGTTGTTGTTGTTTATTTGACGTTGTTGTTGTTGTTGACGTTGTTGTTGTTGTTGTTGTTGTTTATTTGACGTTGTTGTTGTTGTTGACATAGTTGTTGTTGTTGTTTATTTGACGTTGTTGTTATTGTTGACGTTGTTGTTGTTGTTGTTTATTTGACGTTGTTGTTGTTGTTGTTTATTTGACGTTGTTGTTGTTGTTTATCTGACGTTGTTGTTGTTGTTTATTTGACGTTGTTGTTGTTGTTGTTTATTTGACGTTGTTGTTGTTGTTTATTTGACATTGTTGTTGTTGTTGTTGTTATTGTTTATTTGACGTTGTTGTTGTTGTTTATTTGACGTTTTTGTTGTTGTTGATGTTGTTGTTGTTGTTGACTTAGTTGTTGTTGTTGTTTATTTGACGTTGTTGTTGTTTTTGTTGTTGACGTTGTTGTTGTTGTTGTTGACTTAGTTGTTGTTGTTGTTTATTTGACGTTGTTGTTGTTGTTGACGTTGTTATTTATTTGACGTTGTTGTTGTTCTTGACGTTGTTGTTTATTTGACGTTGTTGTTGTTGTTTATTTGACGTTGTTGTTGTTGACGTTGTTGTTGTTGTTTATTTGACGTTGTTGTTGTTATTTATTTTACATTGTTGTTGTTGACATTGTTGTTGTTGTTATTTATTTGACATTGTTGTTGTTGTTGTTGACGTTGTTGTTGTTGTTGTTTATTTGATGTTGTTTTAGTATTGTTGTTTATTTGACATTGTTGTTGTTATTTATTTGACGTTGTTGTGGGTGACATTGTTGTTGTTGTTTATTGGACGTTGTTGTTGTTTATTTGACATTGTTGTTGTTATTGTTATTGTTTATTTGACGTTGTTGTTGTTGTTGTTTATTTGACGTTGTTGTTGTTGTTGACGTTGTTGTTATTGTTGACGTTGTTTTTGTTGTTGTTTATTTGACGTTGTTGTTGTTGTTTATTTGACGTTAATGTTGTTGTTGTTTATTTGACGATGTTGTTGTTGTTGTTGTTTATTTGACGTTGTTGTTGTTGACGTTGTTGTTGTTGTTTATTTGACGTTGTTGTTGTTGTTGACATAGTTGTTGTTGTTGTTGTTGTTGTTGTTTATTTGCCGTTGTTGTTGTTGTTCTTGACATTATTGTTGTTGTTGTTTATTTGACGTTGTTATTGTTGTTTATTTGACATTGTCGTTGTTGTTGACGTTGTTGTTGTTGTTCTTGTTTATTTGACATTGTTGTTGTTGTTGTTGACGTTGTTGTTGTTGTTGTTTATTTGACGTTGTTGTTGTTGTTGTTTATTTGACGTTGTTGTTGTTGTTTATTAGACGTTGTTGTTGTTGTTGACGTTGTTGTTGTTGTTGTTGTTTATTTGACGTTGTTGTTGTTATTTATTTGACATTGTTGTTGTTGTTGACATTGTTGTTGTTGTTTATTTGACATTGTTGTTGTTGTTGACGTTGTTGTTGTTGTTGTTGTTTATTTGATGTTGTTTTAGTATTGTTGTTTATTTGACATTGTTGTTGTTATTTATTTGACGTTGTTGTGGGTGACATTGTTGTTATTGTTTATTTGACGTTGTTGTTGTTGTTGTTTATTTGATGTAGTTGTTGTTGTTGATGTTGTTGTTGTTGCTGTTTATTTGACGTTTTTGTTGTTGTTGTTGTTGTTGTTGTTGTTGTTGTTTATTTGACGTTGTTGTTGTTTTTATTTATTTGACGTTGTTGTTATTGTTATTGTTTATTTGACGTTGTTGTTGTTGTTGTTGTTTATTTGACGTTGTTATTGTTGTTTATTTGACGTTGTTTTTGTTATTTGACGTTGTGTTTGTTGTCGTTGTTGTATTTGTTATTGTTGTTGTTGTTGTTGCTTATTTGACGTTGTTGTTATTGTTGTTGTTTATTTGACATTGTTGTTGTTTATTTGACGTTGTTATTGTTGTTTATTTGACGTTGTTGTTGTTGTTGTTGTTGTTTAATTGACGTTGTTGTTGTTGACGTTGTTGTTGTTGTTGTATTTGTTGTTGTTGTTGTTGTTTATTTGACGTTGTTGTTGTTGTTATTGTTTATTTGACGTTATTGTTGTTGTTGTTTATTTGACGTTGTTATTGTTGTTGTTGTTGTTTATTTGATGTTTTTGTTGTTGTTGACGTTGTTGTTGTTTATTTGACGTTGTTAATGTTGTTGACGTTGTTGCTGTTGTTTTTGTTGTTTATTTGACGTTGTTGTTGTTGTTGTTATTGTTGTTGTTGTTGTTGTTTATTTGACGTTGTTGTTGTTGTTGTTTATTTGACGATGTTGTTGTTGTTGTTATTTAATTGACGTTGTTGTTGTTGTTGTTGTTTATGTGACGTTGTTGTTGTTGTTGTTGTTTATTTGACATTGTTGACATTGTTGTTGTTGTTGTTGTTTATTTGACGATGTTGTTGTTGTTGTTGTTTATTTGACGTTGTTGTTGTTGTTTATGTGACGTTGTTGTAGTTGTTGTTGTTGTTTATTTGACATTGTTGTTGTTGTTGTTGACGTTGTTGTTGTTGTTGTTTATTTGATGTTGTTTTAGTATTGTTGTTTATTTGACGGTGTTGTTGTTATTGTTGTTGTTTATTGGACGTTGTTGTTGTTGACATTGTTGTTGTTGTTGTTTATTTGACGTTGTTGTTGTTATTGTTTATTTGACGTTGTTGTTGTTTTTCTTGACATTGTTGTTGTTGTTGTTTATTTGACGTTGTTATTGTTGTTTATTTGACATTGTTGTTGTTATTGACGTTGTTGTTGTTGTTTATTTGACATTGTTGTTATTGTTGTTGACGTTGTTGTTGTTGTTGTTTATTTGACGTTGTTGTTGTTGTTGTTGCTTATTTGACGTTGTTGTTGTTGTTGACGTTGTTGTTGTTGTTTATTTGACGTTGTTGTTGTTGTTTATTTGACGTAGTTGTTGTTGTTGACGTTGTTGTTGTTGTTGTTGTTGTTGTTGTTTATTTGACGTTTTTGTTGTTGTTGATGTTGTTGTTGTTGTTGACATTGTTGTTGTTGTTGTTTATTTGACGTTTTTGTTGTTGTTGATGTTGTTGTTGTTTTTGTTGTTGTTTATTTGACGTTGTTGTTGTTGTTTAATTGACATTGTTGTTGTTGTTGTTTTATTTGACGTTGTTGTTGTTGTTATTGTTGTTGTTGTTGTTTATTTGACGTTGTTGTTGTTGACGTTGTTGTTTATTTGACGTTGTTGTTGTTGTTTATTTGACGTCGTTGTTGTTGTTGACGTTGTTGTTGTTGTTTATTTGACATTGTTGTTGTTGTTGTTGTTGACGTTGGTCTTGTTGTTGTTGTTTATTTGATGTTGTTTTAGTATTGTTGTTTATTTGACATTGTTGTTGTTATTTATTTGACGTTGTTGTGGGTGACATTGTTGTTGTTGTTTATTTGACGTAGTTGTTGTTGTTGACATTGTTGTTGTTTATTTGACGTTTTTGTTGTTGTTGATGTTGTTGTTGTTGTTGTTGTTTATTTGACATTGTTGTTGTTGTTCATTGTTGTTGTTTATTTGACATTGTTGTTGTTGTTGTTTATTTGACGTTGTCGTTGTTGTTGTTTATTTCACGTTGTTGTTGTTGTTGTTGTTTATTTGACGTTGTTGTTGTTGTTGTTGTTTATTTGACGATGTTGTTGTTGTTGTTTATTTGACGTTGTTGTTGTTGTTTATGTGACGTTGTTGTAGTTGTTGTTGTTGTTTATTTGACATTGTTGTTGTTGTTGACGTTGTTGTTGTTGTTGTTGTTGTTGTTTATTTGACGTTGTTGTTGTTGTTTATTTGACGTTGTTGTTGCTGTTGTTTATTTGACGTTGTTGTTGTTGTTTATTTGACGTTGTTGTTGTTTATTTGACGTTGTTGTTGTTGTTTATTTGACGGTGTTGTTGTTGTTGTTTATTTGACGTTGTTGTTATTGTTGTTGTTTATTTGACGTTGTTGTTGTTGTTGACGTTGTTGTTGTTGTTGTTGTTTATTTGACGTTGTTGTTGTTGTTGACATAGTTGTTGTTGTTGTTTATTTGACGTTGTTGTTATTGTTGACGTTGTTGTTGTTGTTGTTTATTTGACGTTGTTGTTGTTGTTGTTTATTTGACGTTGTTGTTGTTGTTTATTTGACGTTGTTGTTGTTGTTGTTTATTTGACGTTGTTGTTGTTGTTGTTTATTTGACGTTGTTGTTGTTGTTTATTTGACATTGTTGTTGTTGTTGTTATTGTTTATTTGACGTTGTTGTTGTTGTTTATTTGACGTTGTTGTTGTTGTTGATGTTGTTGTTGTTGTTGACTTAGGTGTTGTTGTTGTTTATTTGACGTTGTTGTTGTTGTTGACGTTGTTGTTGTTGTTGTTGACTTAGTTGTTGTTGTTGTTTATTTGACGTTGTTGTTGTTGTTGACGTTGTTATTTATTTGACGTTGTTGTTGTTCTTGACGTTGTTGTTTATTTGACGTTGTTGTTGTTGTTTATTTGACGTTGTTGTTGTTGACGTTGTTGTTGTTGTTTATTTGACGTTGTTGTTATTTATTTGACATTGTTGTTGTTGACATTGTTGTTGTTGTTATTTATTTGACATTGTTGTTGTTGTTGTTGACGTTGTTGTTGTTGTTGTTTATTTGATGTTGTTTTAGTATTGTTGTTTATTTGACATTGTTGTTGTTATTTATTTGACGTTGGATTGGGTGACATTGTTGTTGTTGTTTATTGGATGTTGTTGTTGTTGTTTATTTGACATTGTTGTTGTTATTGTTATTGTTTATTTGACGTTGTTGTTGTTGTTGTTTATTTGACGTTGTTGTTGTTGTTGTTGACGTTGTTGTTGTTGTTGACGTTGTTTTTGTTGTTGTTTATTTGACGTTGTTGTTGTTGTTGTTTATTTGACGTTAATGTTGTTGTTGTTTATTTGACGGTGTTGTTGTTGTTGTTGTTTATTTGACGTTGTTGTTGTTGACGTTGTTGTTGTTGTTTATTTGACGTTGTTGTTGTTGTTGACATAGTTGTTGTTGTTGTTGTTGTTGTTTATTTGCCGTTGTTGTTGTTGTTCTTGACATTGTTGTTGTTGTTGTTTATTTGACGTTGTTATTGTTGTTTGTTTGACATTGTTGTTGTTGTTGACGTTGTTGTTGTTGTTGTTGTTTATTTGACATTGTTGTTGTTGTTGTTGACGTTGTTGTTGTTGTTGTTGTTTATTTGACGTTGTTGTTGTTGTTGTTGTTTATTTGACGTTGTTATTGTTGTTGTTTATTAGACGTTGTTGTTGTTGTTGACGTTGTTGTTGTTGTTGTTGTTTATTTGACGTTGTTGTTGTTATTTATTTGACATTGTTGTTGTTGTTGACATTGTTGTTGTTGTTTATTTGACATTGTTGTTGTTGTTGACGTTGTTGTTGTTGTTGTTGTTTATTTGATGTTGTTTTAGTATTGTTGTTTATTTGACATTGTTGTTGTTATTTATTTGACGTTGTTGTGGGTGACATTGTTGTTGTTGTTTATTTGACGTTGTTGTTGT
This sequence comes from Vicia faba, assembly GCA_948472305.1. Classification (NCBI taxonomy): domain Eukaryota; kingdom Viridiplantae; phylum Streptophyta; class Magnoliopsida; order Fabales; family Fabaceae; genus Vicia; species Vicia faba. Next base: position 1,205,914,737 of record OX451735.1, read on the forward strand.
TGTTTATTTGATGTAGTTGTTGTTGTTGATGTTGTTGTTGTTGCTGTTTATTTGACGTTTTTGTTGTTGTTGTTGTTGTTGTTGTTGTTGTTTATTTGACGTTGTTGTTGTTTTTATTTATTTGACGTTGTTGTTATTGTTAGTTTATTTGACGTTGTTGTTGTTGTTGTTGTTTATTTGACGTTGTTATTGTTGTTTATTTGACGTTGTTTTTGTTATTTGACGTTGTTGTTGTTGTCGTTGTTGTATTTGTTATTGTTGTTGTTGTTGTTGTTTATGTGACGTTGTTGTTGTTGTTGTTGTTTATTTGACATTGTTGACATTGTTGTTGTTGTTTTTGTTGTTGTTTATTTGACGATGTTGTTGTTGTTGTTTATTTGACGTTGTTGTTGTTGTTTATGTGACGTTGTTGTTGTTGTTGTTTATTTGACATTGTTGTTGTTGTTGTTGACGTTGTTGTTGTTGTTGTTTATTTGACGTTGTTTTTGTATTGTTGTTTATTTGACATTTCTGTTGTTATTTATTGGACGTTGTTTTGGGTGACATTTTTGTTGTTGTTGTTTATTTAACGTTGTTGGTATTGTTTATTTGACATAGTTGTTGTTGTTGACGTTGTTGTTGTTGTTGTTGTTGTTTATTTGACATTTTTATTGTTGTTGATGTTGTTGTTGTTGTTGTTTATTTTACGTTGTTGTTGTTGTTGAGGTTGTTTTTGTTGTTGTTTATTTGACGTTATTGTTGTTGTTTATTTGACGTTAATGTTATTGTTGTTTATTTGACGGTGTTGTTGTTATTGTTGTTGTTTATTTGACGTTGTTCTTGTTGACGTTGTTGTTGTTGTTGTTTATTTGACGTTGTTGTTGTTGTTGACATTGTTGTTGTTGTTTTGACGTTGTTGTTGTTGTTGTTTATTTGACGTTGTTGTTGTTGTTTATTTGACATTATTGTTGTTGTTGTTGTTGTTTATTTGACGTTGTTGTTGTTGTTGTTGTTGTTGTTGTTGTTTATTTCACATTATTGTTGTTGTTTATTTGACGTTGTTGTTGTTGTTGACGTTGTTGTTGTTGTTTATTTGACGTTGTTGTTGTTATTTATTTGACATTGTTGTTGTTAATGACGTTGTTGTTGTTGTTGTTGTGTATTTGACATTGTTGTTGTTGTTGTTGTTGACGTTGTTGTTGTTTATTTGATGTTGTTTTAGTATTGTTGTTTATTTGACATTGTTGTTGTTATTTATTTGACGTTGTTGTGGGTGACATTGTTGTTGTTGTTTATTTGACGTTATTGTTGTTGTTTATTTGACGTAGTTGTTGTTGTTGACGTTGTTGTTGTTTATTTGACATTTTTGTTGTTGTTGTTGTTGTTGTTGTTGTTTATTTGACGTTGTTGTTGTTGTTGTTGTTATTGTTATTGTTTATTTGACATTGTTGTTGTTGTTGTTGTTTATTTGACGTTGTTGTTGTTTATTTGACGTTGTTATTGTTGTTTATTTGACGTTGTTTTTGTTATTTGACGTTGTTGTTGTTGTCGTTGTTGTATTTGTTGTTGTTGTTGTTGTTGCTTATTTGACGTTGTTGTTATTGTTGTTGTTTATTTGACGTTGTTGTTGTTGTTGTTTATTTGACGTTGTTGTTGTTGTTTATTTGACGTTGTTGTTGTTGTTGTTGTTTAATTGACGTTGTTGTTGTTGTTGTTGACGTTGTTGTTGTTGTTGTTGTTGTATTTATTGTTGTTATTGTTGTTTATTTGACGTTGTTGTTGTTGTTGTTTATTTGACGTTATTGTTGTTGTTGTTTATTTGACGTTGTTATTGTTGTTGTTGTTGTTTATTTGATGTTTTTGTTGTTGTTGACGTTGTTGTTGTTTATTTGACGTTGTTAATGTTGTTGACGTTGTTGTTGTTGTTTTTGTTGTTTATTTGACGTTGTTGTTGTTGTTGTTATTGTTGTTGTTGTTGTTGTTGTTGTTTATTTGACGTTGTTGTTGTTGTTGTTTATTTGACGATGTTGTTGTTGTTGTTGTTATTTATTTGACGTTGTTGTTGTTGTTTATGTGACGTTGTTGTTGTTGTTGTTTATTTGACATTGTTGACATTGTTGTTGTTGTTTTTGTTGTTGTTGTTGTTTATGTGACGTTGTTGTTGTTGTTATTGTTTATTTGACATTGTTGTTGTTGTTGTTGACGTTGTTGTTGTTGTTGTTTATTTGACGTTGTTTTAGTATTGTTGTTTATTTGACATTTCTGTTGTTATTTATTGGACGTTGTTGTGGGTGACATTTTTGTTGTTGTTGTTTATTTAACGTTGTTGTTGTTGTTTATTTGACATAGTTGTTGTTGTTGACGTTGTTGTTGTTGTTGTTGTTGTTTATTTGACATTTTTGTTGTTGTTGATGTTGTTGTTGTTGTTTATTTTACGTTGTTGTTGTTGTTGTTGTTTATTTGACATTGTTGTTGTTGACGTTGTTGTTGTTTATTTGATGTTGTTGATGTTGTTGTTCTTTATTTGACGTTGTTGTTGTTTATTTGACGTTGTTGTTGTTTATTTGACATTGTGGTTGTTGACGTTGTTGTTGTTGTTATTGTTTATTTGACGTTGTTGTTGTTGTTTATTTTACGTAGTTGTTGTTGTTGACGTTGTTGTTGTTGTTGTTGTTTATTTGACGTTGTTGTTGTTTATTTGACGTAGTTGTTGTTGTTGACGTTATTGTTGTTGTTGTTTATTTGACGTTTTTGTTGTTGTTGATGTTGTTGTTGTTGTTGTTATTGACATTGTTGTTGTTGTTTTTGTTTTATTTGACGTTGTTGTTGTCGTTTATTTGACATTGTTGTTGTTATTGTTATTGTTTATTTGACGTTGTTGTTGTTGTTGTTGTTTATTTGACGTTGTTGTTGTTGTTGTTGACGTTGTTGTTGTTGTTGACGTTGTTTTTGTTGTTGTTTATTTGACGTTGTTGTTGTTGTTTATTTGACGTTAATGTTGTTGTTGTTTATTTGACGTTGTTGTTGTTGACGTTGTTGTTGTTTTTGTTGTTTATTTGACGTTGTTGTTGTTTATTACATAGTTGTTGTTGTTGTTGTTTATTTGCCGTTTTTGTTGTTGTTCTTATCATTGTTGTTGTTGTTGTTTATTTGACATTGTTATTGTTGTTTATTTGACATTGTTGTTGTTGTTGACATTGTTGTTGTTGTTGACATTGTTGTTGTTGTTGTTTATTTGACATTGTTGTTGTTGTTGTTGACGTTGTTGTTGTTGTTGTTTATTTGACGTTGTTGTTGTTGTTGTTTATTTGACTTTGTTGTTGTTGTTTATTAGACATTATTGTTGTTGTTGACGTTGTTGTTGTTGTTGTTGTTTATTTGACGTTGTTGTTGTTATTTATTTGACATTGTTGTTGTTGTTGACGTTGTTGTTGTTGTTGTTGTTTATTTGATGTTGTTTTAGTATTGTTGCTTATTTGACGTTGTTGTTGTTATTTATTTGACGTTGTTGTGGGTGACATTGTTGTTGTTGTTTATTTGATGTTGTTGTTGTTGTTGTTTATTTGATGTAGTTGTTGTTGTTGACGTTGTTGTTGTTGTTGTTGTTTATTTGACGTTTTTGTTGTTGTTGTTGTTGTTGTTGTTTATTTGACGTTGTTGTTGTTGTTGTTATTGTTGTTGTTTATTTGACATTGTTGTTGTTGTTGTTGTTGTTTATTTGACATTGTTGTTGTTGTTGTTTATTTGACGTTGTTGTTGTTGTTTATTTGACGTTGTTTTTGTTATTTGACGTTGTTGTTGTTGTCGTTGTTGTATTTGTTGTTGTTGTTGTTGTTGTTGCTTATTTGACGTTGTTGTTATTGTTGTTGTTTATTTGAAATTGTTGTTGTTGTTTATTTGACGTTGTTATTGTTGTTTATTTGACGTTGTTGTTGTTGTTGTTGTTTAATTGACGTTATTGTTGTTGTTGTATTTGTTGTTGTTGTTGTTGTATTTGTTGTTGTTGTTGTTTATTTGACGTTGTTGTTGTTTTTATTGTTTATTTGAGGTTATTGTTGTTGTTGTTTATTTGACATTGTTATTGTTGTTGTTGTTGTTTATTTGATGTTTTTGTTGTTGTTGACGTTGTTGTTGTTTATTTGACGTTGTTATTGTTGTTTATTTGACATTGTTGT
>OX451735.1:1205921390-1205928890 GCA_948472305.1 Vicia faba
CGTTGTCGTTGTTGTTGTTGTTGTTGTTGTTGTTTATTTGACGTTGTTGTTGTTGTTTATTTGACGTTGTTGTTGTTGTTGTTGTTTATTTGATGTTGTTGTTGTTGTTGTTGTTTATTTGACGTTGTTGTTGTTGTTAACGTTGTTGTTGTTGTTGTTGTTTATTTGACGTTGTTGTTGTTGTTGACATAGTTGTTGTTGTTGTTTATTTGACGTTGTTGTTATTGTTGACGTTGTTGTTGTTGTTGTTTATTTGACGTTGTTGTTGTTGTTTATTTGACGTTGTTGTTGTTGTTTATTTGACGTTGTTGTTGTTGTTTATTTGACGTTGTTGTTGTTGTTGTTGTTTATTTGACGTTGTTGTTGTTGTTGTTGTTTATTTGACGTTGTTGTTGTTGTTTATTTGACATTGTTGTTGTTGTTGTTATTGTTTATTTGACGTTGTTGTTGTTGTTTATTTGACGTTGTTGTTGTTGTTGATGTTGTTGTTGTTGTTGACTTAGTTGTTGTTGTTGTTTATTTGACGTTGTTGTTGTTTTTGTTGTTGACGTTGTTGTTGTTGTTGTTGACTTAGTTGTTGTTGTTGTTTATTTGACATTGTTGTTGTTGTTGACGTTGTTGTTGTTGTTGTTGTTGTTGTTTATTTGACGTTGTTGTTGTTGTTTATTTGACGTTGTTGTTGCTGTTGTTTATTTGACGTTGTTGTTGTTGTTTATTTGACGTTGTTGTTGTTTATTTGACGTTGTTGTTGTTGTTTATTTGACGGTGTTGTTGTTGTTGTTTATTTGACGTTGTTGTTATTGTTGTTGTTTATTTGACGTTGTTGTTGTTGTTGACGTTGTTGTTGTTGTTGTTGTTTATTTGACGTTGTTGTTGTTGTTGACATAGTTGTTGTTGTTGTTTATTTGACGTTGTTGTTATTGTTGACGTTGTTGTTGTTGTTGTTTATTTGACGTTGTTGTTGTTGTTGTTTATTTGACGTTGTTGTTGTTGTTTATTTGACGTTGTTGTTGTTGTTGTTTATTTGACGTTGTTGTTGTTGTTGTTTATTTGACGTTGTTGTTGTTGTTTATTTGACATTGTTGTTGTTGTTGTTATTGTTTATTTGACGTTGTTGTTGTTGTTTATTTGACGTTGTTGTTGTTGTTGATGTTGTTGTTGTTGTTGACTTAGGTGTTGTTGTTGTTTATTTGACGTTGTTGTTGTTGTTGACGTTGTTGTTGTTGTTGTTGACTTAGTTGTTGTTGTTGTTTATTTGACGTTGTTGTTGTTGTTGACGTTGTTATTTATTTGACGTTGTTGTTGTTCTTGACGTTGTTGTTTATTTGACGTTGTTGTTGTTGTTTATTTGACGTTGTTGTTGTTGACGTTGTTGTTGTTGTTTATTTGACGTTGTTGTTATTTATTTGACATTGTTGTTGTTGACATTGTTGTTGTTGTTATTTATTTGACATTGTTGTTGTTGTTGTTGACGTTGTTGTTGTTGTTGTTTATTTGATGTTGTTTTAGTATTGTTGTTTATTTGACATTGTTGTTGTTATTTATTTGACGTTGGATTGGGTGACATTGTTGTTGTTGTTTATTGGATGTTGTTGTTGTTGTTTATTTGACATTGTTGTTGTTATTGTTATTGTTTATTTGACGTTGTTGTTGTTGTTGTTTATTTGACGTTGTTGTTGTTGTTGTTGACGTTGTTGTTGTTGTTGACGTTGTTTTTGTTGTTGTTTATTTGACGTTGTTGTTGTTGTTGTTGACTTAGTTGTTGTTGTTGTTTATTTGACATTGTTGTTGTTGTTGACGTTGTTGTTGTTGTTGTTGTTGTTGTTTATTTGACGTTGTTGTTGTTGTTTATTTGACGTTGTTGTTGCTGTTGTTTATTTGACGTTGTTGTTGTTGTTTATTTGACGTTGTTGTTGTTTATTTGACGTTGTTGTTGTTGTTTATTTGACGGTGTTGTTGTTGTTGTTTATTTGACGTTGTTGTTATTGTTGTTGTTTATTTGACGTTGTTGTTGTTGTTGACGTTGTTGTTGTTGTTGTTGTTTATTTGACGTTGTTGTTGTTGTTGACATAGTTGTTGTTGTTGTTTATTTGACGTTGTTGTTATTGTTGACGTTGTTGTTGTTGTTGTTTATTTGACGTTGTTGTTGTTGTTGTTTATTTGACGTTGTTGTTGTTGTTTATTTGACGTTGTTGTTGTTGTTGTTTATTTGACGTTGTTGTTGTTGTTGTTTATTTGACGTTGTTGTTGTTGTTTATTTGACATTGTTGTTGTTGTTGTTATTGTTTATTTGACGTTGTTGTTGTTGTTTATTTGACGTTGTTGTTGTTGTTGATGTTGTTGTTGTTGTTGACTTAGGTGTTGTTGTTGTTTATTTGACGTTGTTGTTGTTGTTGACGTTGTTGTTGTTGTTGTTGACTTAGTTGTTGTTGTTGTTTATTTGACGTTGTTGTTGTTGTTGACGTTGTTATTTATTTGACGTTGTTGTTGTTCTTGACGTTGTTGTTTATTTGACGTTGTTGTTGTTGTTTATTTGACGTTGTTGTTGTTGACGTTGTTGTTGTTGTTTATTTGACGTTGTTGTTATTTATTTGACATTGTTGTTGTTGACATTGTTGTTGTTGTTATTTATTTGACATTGTTGTTGTTGTTGTTGACGTTGTTGTTGTTGTTGTTTATTTGATGTTGTTTTAGTATTGTTGTTTATTTGACATTGTTGTTGTTATTTATTTGACGTTGGATTGGGTGACATTGTTGTTGTTGTTTATTGGATGTTGTTGTTGTTGTTTATTTGACATTGTTGTTGTTATTGTTATTGTTTATTTGACGTTGTTGTTGTTGTTGTTTATTTGACGTTGTTGTTGTTGTTGTTGACGTTGTTGTTGTTGTTGACGTTGTTTTTGTTGTTGTTTATTTGACGTTGTTGTTGTTGTTGTTTATTTGACGTTAATGTTGTTGTTGTTTATTTGACGGTGTTGTTGTTGTTGTTGTTTATTTGACGTTGTTGTTGTTGACGTTGTTGTTGTTGTTTATTTGACGTTGTTGTTGTTGTTGACATAGTTGTTGTTGTTGTTGTTGTTGTTTATTTGCCGTTGTTGTTGTTGTTCTTGACATTGTTGTTGTTGTTGTTTATTTGACGTTGTTATTGTTGTTTGTTTGACATTGTTGTTGTTGTTGACGTTGTTGTTGTTGTTGTTGTTTATTTGACATTGTTGTTGTTGTTGTTGACGTTGTTGTTGTTGTTGTTGTTTATTTGACGTTGTTGTTGTTGTTGTTGTTTATTTGACGTTGTTATTGTTGTTGTTTATTAGACGTTGTTGTTGTTGTTGACGTTGTTGTTGTTGTTGTTGTTTATTTGACGTTGTTGTTGTTATTTATTTGACATTGTTGTTGTTGTTGACATTGTTGTTGTTGTTTATTTGACATTGTTGTTGTTGTTGACGTTGTTGTTGTTGTTGTTGTTTATTTGATGTTGTTTTAGTATTGTTGTTTATTTGACATTGTTGTTGTTATTTATTTGACGTTGTTGTGGGTGACATTGTTGTTGTTGTTTATTTGACGTTGTTGTTGTTGTTTATTTGATGTAGTTGTTGTTGTTGATGTTGTTGTTGTTGCTGTTTATTTGACGTTTTTGTTGTTGTTGTTGTTGTTGTTGTTGTTGTTTATTTGACGTTGTTGTTGTTTTTATTTATTTGACGTTGTTGTTATTGTTAGTTTATTTGACGTTGTTGTTGTTGTTGTTGTTTATTTGACGTTGTTATTGTTGTTTATTTGACGTTGTTTTTGTTATTTGACGTTGTTGTTGTTGTCGTTGTTGTATTTGTTATTGTTGTTGTTGTTGTTGTTTATGTGACGTTGTTGTTGTTGTTGTTGTTTATTTGACATTGTTGACATTGTTGTTGTTGTTTTTGTTGTTGTTTATTTGACGATGTTGTTGTTGTTGTTTATTTGACGTTGTTGTTGTTGTTTATGTGACGTTGTTGTTGTTGTTGTTTATTTGACATTGTTGTTGTTGTTGTTGACGTTGTTGTTGTTGTTGTTTATTTGACGTTGTTTTTGTATTGTTGTTTATTTGACATTTCTGTTGTTATTTATTGGACGTTGTTTTGGGTGACATTTTTGTTGTTGTTGTTTATTTAACGTTGTTGGTATTGTTTATTTGACATAGTTGTTGTTGTTGACGTTGTTGTTGTTGTTGTTGTTGTTTATTTGACATTTTTATTGTTGTTGATGTTGTTGTTGTTGTTGTTTATTTTACGTTGTTGTTGTTGTTGAGGTTGTTTTTGTTGTTGTTTATTTGACGTTATTGTTGTTGTTTATTTGACGTTAATGTTATTGTTGTTTATTTGACGGTGTTGTTGTTATTGTTGTTGTTTATTTGACGTTGTTCTTGTTGACGTTGTTGTTGTTGTTGTTTATTTGACGTTGTTGTTGTTGTTGACATTGTTGTTGTTGTTTTGACGTTGTTGTTGTTGTTGTTTATTTGACGTTGTTGTTGTTGTTTATTTGACATTATTGTTGTTGTTGTTGTTGTTTATTTGACGTTGTTGTTGTTGTTGTTGTTGTTGTTGTTGTTTATTTCACATTATTGTTGTTGTTTATTTGACGTTGTTGTTGTTGTTGACGTTGTTGTTGTTGTTTATTTGACGTTGTTGTTGTTATTTATTTGACATTGTTGTTGTTAATGACGTTGTTGTTGTTGTTGTTGTGTATTTGACATTGTTGTTGTTGTTGTTGTTGACGTTGTTGTTGTTTATTTGATGTTGTTTTAGTATTGTTGTTTATTTGACATTGTTGTTGTTATTTATTTGACGTTGTTGTGGGTGACATTGTTGTTGTTGTTTATTTGACGTTATTGTTGTTGTTTATTTGACGTAGTTGTTGTTGTTGACGTTGTTGTTGTTTATTTGACATTTTTGTTGTTGTTGTTGTTGTTGTTGTTGTTTATTTGACGTTGTTGTTGTTGTTGTTGTTATTGTTATTGTTTATTTGACATTGTTGTTGTTGTTGTTGTTTATTTGACGTTGTTGTTGTTTATTTGACGTTGTTATTGTTGTTTATTTGACGTTGTTTTTGTTATTTGACGTTGTTGTTGTTGTCGTTGTTGTATTTGTTGTTGTTGTTGTTGTTGCTTATTTGACGTTGTTGTTATTGTTGTTGTTTATTTGACGTTGTTGTTGTTGTTGTTTATTTGACGTTGTTGTTGTTGTTTATTTGACGTTGTTGTTGTTGTTGTTGTTTAATTGACGTTGTTGTTGTTGTTGTTGACGTTGTTGTTGTTGTTGTTGTTGTATTTATTGTTGTTATTGTTGTTTATTTGACGTTGTTGTTGTTGTTGTTTATTTGACGTTATTGTTGTTGTTGTTTATTTGACGTTGTTATTGTTGTTGTTGTTGTTTATTTGATGTTTTTGTTGTTGTTGACGTTGTTGTTGTTTATTTGACGTTGTTAATGTTGTTGACGTTGTTGTTGTTGTTTTTGTTGTTTATTTGACGTTGTTGTTGTTGTTGTTATTGTTGTTGTTGTTGTTGTTGTTGTTGTTTATTTGACGTTGTTGTTGTTGTTGTTTATTTGACGATGTTGTTGTTGTTGTTGTTATTTATTTGACGTTGTTGTTGTTGTTGTTTATGTGACGTTGTTGTTGTTGTTGTTTATTTGACATTGTTGACATTGTTGTTGTTGTTTTTGTTGTTGTTGTTGTTTATGTGACGTTGTTGTTGTTGTTATTGTTTATTTGACATTGTTGTTGTTGTTGTTGACGTTGTTGTTGTTGTTGTTTATTTGACGTTGTTTTAGTATTGTTGTTTATTTGACATTTCTGTTGTTATTTATTGGACGTTGTTGTGGGTGACATTTTTGTTGTTGTTGTTTATTTAACGTTGTTGTTGTTGTTTATTTGACATAGTTGTTGTTGTTGACGTTGTTGTTGTTGTTGTTGTTGTTTATTTGACATTTTTGTTGTTGTTGATGTTGTTGTTGTTGTTTATTTTACGTTGTTGTTGTTGTTGTTGTTTATTTGACATTGTTGTTGTTGACGTTGTTGTTGTTTATTTGATGTTGTTGATGTTGTTGTTCTTTATTTGACGTTGTTGTTGTTTATTTGACGTTGTTGTTGTTTATTTGACATTGTGGTTGTTGACGTTGTTGTTGTTGTTATTGTTTATTTGACGTTGTTGTTGTTGTTTATTTTACGTAGTTGTTGTTGTTGACGTTGTTGTTGTTGTTGTTGTTTATTTGACGTTGTTGTTGTTTATTTGACGTAGTTGTTGTTGTTGACGTTATTGTTGTTGTTGTTTATTTGACGTTTTTGTTGTTGTTGATGTTGTTGTTGTTGTTGTTATTGACATTGTTGTTGTTGTTTTTGTTTTATTTGACGTTGTTGTTGTCGTTTATTTGACATTGTTGTTGTTATTGTTATTGTTTATTTGACGTTGTTGTTGTTGTTGTTGTTTATTTGACGTTGTTGTTGTTGTTGTTGACGTTGTTGTTGTTGTTGACGTTGTTTTTGTTGTTGTTTATTTGACGTTGTTGTTGTTGTTTATTTGACGTTAATGTTGTTGTTGTTTATTTGACGTTGTTGTTGTTGACGTTGTTGTTGTTTTTGTTGTTTATTTGACGTTGTTGTTGTTTATTACATAGTTGTTGTTGTTGTTGTTTATTTGCCGTTTTTGTTGTTGTTCTTATCATTGTTGTTGTTGTTGTTTATTTGACATTGTTATTGTTGTTTATTTGACATTGTTGTTGTTGTTGACATTGTTGTTGTTGTTGACATTGTTGTTGTTGTTGTTTATTTGACATTGTTGTTGTTGTTGTTGACGTTGTTGTTGTTGTTGTTTATTTGACGTTGTTGTTGTTGTTGTTTATTTGACTTTGTTGTTGTTGTTTATTAGACATTATTGTTGTTGTTGACGTTGTTGTTGTTGTTGTTGTTTATTTGACGTTGTTGTTGTTATTTATTTGACATTGTTGTTGTTGTTGACGTTGTTGTTGTTGTTGTTGTTTATTTGATGTTGTTTTAGTATTGTTGCTTATTTGACGTTGTTGTTGTTATTTATTTGACGTTGTTGTGGGTGACATTGTTGTTGTTGTTTATTTGATGTTGTTGTTGTTGTTGTTTATTTGATGTAGTTGTTGTTGTTGACGTTGTTGTTGTTGTTGTTGTTTATTTGACGTTTTTGTTGTTGTTGTTGTTGTTGTTGTTTATTTGACGTTGTTGTTGTTGTTGTTATTGTTGTTGTTTATTTGACATTGTTGTTGTTGTTGTTGTTGTTTATTTGACATTGTTGTTGTTGTTGTTTATTTGACGTTGTTGTTGTTGTTTATTTGACGTTGTTTTTGTTATTTGACGTTGTTGTTGTTGTCGTTGTTGTATTTGTTGTTGTTGTTGTTGTTGTTGCTTATTTGACGTTGTTGTTATTGTTGTTGTTTATTTGAAATTGTTGTTGTTGTTTATTTGACGTTGTTATTGTTGTTTATTTGACGTTGTTGTTGTTGTTGTTG
>OX451735.1:1205936390-1205976390 GCA_948472305.1 Vicia faba
GTTTATTTGCCGTTGTTGTTGTTGTTCTTGACATTATTGTTGTTGTTGTTTATTTGACGTTGTTATTGTTGTTTATTTGACATTGTTGTTGTTGTTGACGTTGTTGTTGTTGTTGTTGTTTATTTGACATTGTTGTTGTTGTTGTTGACGTTGTTGTTGTTGTTGTTTATTTGACGTTGTTGTTGTTGTTGTTTATTTGACGTTGTTGTTGTTGTTTATTAGACGTTGTTGTTGTTGTTGACGTTGTTGTTGTTGTTGTTGTTGTTTATTTGACGTTGTTGTTGTTATTTATTTGACATTGTTGTTGTTGTTGACATTGTTGTTGTTGTTTATTTGACATTGTTGTTGTTGTTGACGTTGTTGTTGTTGTTGTTGTTTATTTGATGTTGTTTTAGTATTGTTGTTTATTTGACATTGTTGTTGTTATTTATTTGACGTTGTTGTGGGTGACATTGTTGTTATTGTTTATTTGACGTTGTTGTTGTTGTTTATTTGATGTAGTTGTTGTTGTTGATGTTGTTGTTGTTGCTGTTTATTTGACGTTTTTGTTGTTGTTGTTGTTGTTGTTGTTGTTGTTTATTTGACGTTGTTGTTGTTTTTATTTATTTGACGTTGTTGTTATTGTTATTGTTTATTTGACGTTGTTGTTGTTGTTTATTTGACGTTGTTATTGTTGTTTATTTGACGTTGTTTTTGTTATTTGACGTTGTGTTTGTTGTCGTTGTTGTATTTGTTATTGTTGTTGTTGTTGTTGCTTATTTGACGTTGTTGTTATTGTTGTTGTTTATTTGACATTGTTGTTGTTTATTTGACGTTGTTATTGTTGTTTATTTGACGTTGTTGTTGTTGTTGTTGTTTAATTGACGTTGTTGTTGTTGACGTTGTTGTTGTTGTTGTATTTGTTGTTGTTGTTGTTGTTTATTTGACGTTGTTGTTGTTGTTATTGTTTATTTGACGTTATTGTTGTTGTTGTTTATTTGACGTTGTTATTGTTGTTGTTGTTGTTTATTTGATGTTTTTGTTGTTGTTGACGTTGTTGTTGTTTATTTGACGTTGTTAATGTTGTTGACGTTGTTGTTGTTGTTTTTGTTGTTTATTTGACGTTGTTGTTGTTGTTGTTATTGTTGTTGTTGTTGTTGTTTATTTGACGTTGTTGTTGTTGTTGTTTATTTGACGATGTTGTTGTTGTTGTTATTTAATTGACGTTGTTGTTGTTGTTGTTGTTGTTTATGTGACGTTGTTGTTGTTGTTGTTGTTTATTTGACATTGTTGACATTGTTGTTGTTGTTGTTGTTTATTTGACGATGTTGTTGTTGTTGTTGTTTATTTGACATTGTTGTTGTTGTTTATTTGACGTTGTTGTAGTTGTTGTTGTTGTTTATTTGACATTGTTGTTGTTGTTGTTGACGTTGTTGTTGTTGTTGTTTATTTGATGTTGTTTTAGTATTGTTGTTTATTTGACATTATTGTTGTTGTTGTTGTTGTTGTTTATTGGACGTTGTTGTTGTTGACATTGTTGTTGTTGATGTTTATTTGACGTTGTTGTTATTGTTGACATAGTTGTTGTTGTTGTTGTTTATTTGACGTTGTTGTTGTTTTTCTTGACATTGTTGTTGTTGTTGTTTATTTGACGTTGTTATTGTTGTTTATTTGACATTGTTGTTGTTGTTTATTTGACATTGTTGTTATTGTTGTTGACGTTGTTGTTGTTGTTGTTTATTTGACGTTGTTGTTGTTGTTGTTGTTTATTTGACGTTGTTGTTGTTTGGTTCTTATTTGACGTTGTTGTTGTTGTTGACGTTGTTGTTGTTGTTTATTTGACGTTGTTGTTGTTGTTTATTTGACGTAGTTGTTGTTGTTGACGTTGTTGTTGTTGTTGTTGTTGTTTATTTGACGTTTTTGTTGTTGTTGATGTTGTTGTTGTTGTTGACATTGTTGTTGTTGTTGTTGTTTATTTGACGTTTTTGTTGTTGTTGATGTTGTTGTTGTTTTTGTTGTTGTTTATTTGACGTTGTTGTTGTTGTTTAATTGACGTTGTTGTTGTTGTTGTTGTTTTATTTGACGTTGTTGTTGTTGTTGTTATTGTTGTTGTTGTTGTTTATTTGACGTTGTTGTTGTTGACGTTGTTGTTTATTTGACGTTGTTGTTGTTGTTTATTTGACGTCGTTGTTGTTGTTGACGTTGTTGTTGTTGTTTATTTGACATTGTTGTTATTGTTGTTGTTGACGTTGGTCTTGTTGTTGTTGTTTATTTGATGTTGTTTTAGTATTGTTGTTTATTTGACATTGTTGTTGTTATTTATTTGACGTTGTTGTGGGTGACATTGTTGTTGTTGTTTATTTGACGTAGTTGTTGTTGTTGACGTTGTTGTTGTTTATTTGACGTTTTTGTTGTTGTTGATGTTGTTGTTGTTGTTGTTGTTTATTTGACATTGTTGTTGTTGTTCATTGTTGTTGTTTATTTGACATTGTTGTTGTTGTTGTTGTTTATTTGACGTTGTTGTTGTTGTTTATTTGACATTGTTGTTGTTGTTGTTGTTGTTTATTTGACGATGTTGTTGTTGTTGTTTATTTGACGTTGTTGTTGTTGTTTATGTGACGTTGTTGTAGTTGTTGTTGTTGTTTATTTGACATTGTTGTTGTTGTTGACGTTGTTGTTGTTGTTGTTGTTGTTTATTTGACGTTGTTGTTGTTGTTTATTTGACGTTGTTGTTGCTGTTGTTTATTTGACGTTGTTGTTGTTGTTTATTTGACGTTGTTGTTGTTTATTTGACGTTGTTGTTGTTGTTTATTTGACGGTGTTGTTGTTGTTGTTTATTTGACGTTGTTGTTGTTGTTGACATAGTTGTTATTGTTGTTTATTTGACGTTGTTGTTATTGTTGACGTTGTTGTTGTTGTTGTTGTTTATTTGGCGTTGTTGTTGTTGTTGTTTATTTGACGTTGTTGTTGTTGTTTATTTGACGTTGTTGTTGTTGTTTATTTGACGTTGTTGTTGTTGTTGTTTATTTGACGTTGTTGTTGTTGTTTATTTGACATTGTTGTTGTTGTTGTTATTGTTTATTTGACGTTGTTGTTGTTGTTTATTTGACGTTGTTGTTGTTGTTGATGTTGTTGTTGTTGTTGACTTAGTTGTTGTTGTTGTTGTTTATTTGACGTTGTTGTTGTTGTTGTTGACGTTGTTGTTGTTGTTGTTGACTTAGTTGTTGTTGTTGTTTATTTGACGTTGCTGTTGTTGTTGACGTTGTTATTTATTTGACGTTGTTGTTGTTCTTGACGTTGTTGTTTATTTGACGTTGTTGTTGTTGTTGTTTATTTGACGTTGTTGTTGTTGACGTTGTTGTTGTTGTTTATTTGACGTTGTTGTTGTTATTTATTTGACATTGTTGTTGTTGACATTGTTGTTGTTGTTATTTATTTGACATTGTTGTTGTTGTTGTTGACGTTGTTGTTGTTGTTGTTTATTTGATGTTGTTTTAGTATTGTTGTTTATTTGACATTGTTGTTGTTATTTATTTGACGTTGGATTGGGTGACATTGTTGTTGTTGTTTATTGGATGTTGTTGTTGTTGTTTATTTGACATTGTTGTTGTTATTGTTATTGTTTATTTGACGTTGTTGTTGTTGTTGTTTATTTGACGTTGTTGTTGTTGTTGTTGTTGACGTTGTTGTTGTTGTTGACGTTGTTGTTGTTGTTGACGTTGTTTTTGTTGTTGTTTATTTGACTTTGTTGTTGTTGTTTATTTGACGTTAATGTTGTTGTTGTTTATTTGACGGTGTTGTTGTTGTTGTTGTTGTTGACGTTGTTGTTGTTGTTTATTTGACGTTGTTGTTGTTGTTTATTTGACGTAGTTGTTGTTGTTGACGTTGTTGTTGTTGTTGTTGTTGTTGTTTATTTGACGTTTTTGTTGTTGTTGATGTTGTTGTTGTTGTTGACATTGTTGTTGTTGTTGTTGTTTATTTGACGTTTTTGTTGTTGTTGATGTTGTTGTTGTTTATTTGACGTTGTTGTTGTTGTTTAATTGACGTTGTTGTTGTTGTTGTTGTTTTATTTGACGTTGTTGTTGTTGTTGTTGTTATTGTTGTTGTTGTTGTTTATTTGACGTTGTTGTTGTTGACGTTGTTGTTTATTTGACGTTGTTGTTGTTGTTTATTTGACGTCGTTGTTGTTGTTGACGTTGTTGTTGTTGTTTATTTGACATTGTTGTTATTGTTGTTGTTGACGTTGGTCTTGTTGTTGTTGTTTATTTGATGTTGTTTTAGTATTGTTGTTTATTTGACATTGTTGTTGTTATTTATTTGACGTTGTTGTGGGTGACATTGTTGTTGTTGTTTATTTGACGTAGTTGTTGTTGTTGACGTTGTTGTTGTTTATTTGACGTTTTTGTTGTTGTTGATGTTGTTGTTGTTGTTGTTGTTTATTTGACATTGTTGTTGTTGTTCATTGTTGTTGTTTATTTGACATTGTTGTTGTTGTTGTTGTTTATTTGACGTTGTTGTTGTTGTTTATTTGACATTGTTGTTGTTGTTGTTGTTTATTTGACGATGTTGTTGTTGTTGTTTATTTGACGTTGTTGTTGTTGTTTATGTGACGTTGTTGTAGTTGTTGTTGTTGTTTATTTGACATTGTTGTTGTTGTTGACGTTGTTGTTGTTGTTGTTGTTGTTTATTTGACGTTGTTGTTGTTGTTTATTTGACGTTGTTGTTGCTGTTGTTTATTTGACGTTGTTGTTGTTGTTTATTTGACGTTGTTGTTGTTTATTTGACGTTGTTGTTGTTGTTTATTTGACGGTGTTGTTGTTGTTGTTTATTTGACGTTGTTGTTGTTGTTGACATAGTTGTTATTGTTGTTTATTTGACGTTGTTGTTATTGTTGACGTTGTTGTTGTTGTTGTTGTTTATTTGGCGTTGTTGTTGTTGTTCTTTATTTGACGTTGTTGTTGTTGTTTATTTGACGTTGTTGTTGTTGTTTATTTGACGTTGTTGTTGTTGTTGTTTATTTGACGTTGTTGTTGTTGTTTATTTGACATTGTTGTTGTTGTTGTTATTGTTTATTTGACGTTGTTGTTGTTGTTTATTTGACGTTGTTGTTGTTGTTGATGTTGTTGTTGTTGTTGACTTAGTTGTTGTTGTTGTTGTTTATTTGACGTTGTTGTTGTTGTTGTTGACGTTGTTGTTGTTGTTGTTGACTTAGTTGTTGTTGTTGTTTATTTGACGTTGTTGTTGTTCTTGACGTTGTTGTTTATTTGACGTTGTTGTTGTTGTTGTTTATTTGACGTTGTTGTTGTTGACGTTGTTGTTGTTGTTTATTTGACGTTGTTGTTGTTATTTATTTGACATTGTTGTTGTTGACATTGTTGTTGTTGTTATTTATTTGACATTGTTGTTGTTGTTGTTGACGTTGTTGTTGTTGTTGTTTATTTGATGTTGTTTTAGTATTGTTGTTTATTTGACATTGTTGTTGTTATTTATTTGACGTTGGATTGGGTGACATTGTTGTTGTTGTTTATTGGATGTTGTTGTTGTTGTTTATTTGACATTGTTGTTGTTATTGTTATTGTTTATTTGACGTTGTTGTTGTTGTTGTTTATTTGACGTTGTTGTTGTTGTTGTTGACGTTGTTGTTGTTGTTGACGTTGTTTTTGTTGTTGTTTATTTGACGTTGTTGTTGTTGTTTATTTGACGTTAATGTTGTTGTTGTTTATTTGACGGTGTTGTTGTTGTTGTTGTTTATTTGACGTTGTTGTTGTTGACGTTGTTGTTGTTGTTTATTTGACGTTGTTGTTGTTGTTGACATAGTTGTTGTTGTTGTTGTTGTTTATTTGCCGTTGTTGTTGTTGTTCTTGACATTGTTGTTGTTGTTGTTTATTTGACGTTGTTATTGTTGTTTGTTTGACATTGTTGTTGTTGTTGACGTTGTTGTTGTTGTTGTTGTTTATTTGACATTGTTGTTGTTGTTGTTGACGTTGTTGTTGTTGTTTTTTATTTGACGTTGTTGTTGTTGTTGTTGTTTATTTGACGTTGTTGTTGTTGTTGTTTATTAGACGTTGTTGTTGTTGTTGACGTTGTTGTTGTTGTTGTTGTTTATTTTACGTTGTTGTTGTTATTTATTTGACATTGTTGTTGTTGTTGACATTGTTGTTGTTGTTTATTTGACATTGTTGTTGTTGTTGACGTTGTTGTTGTTGTTTTTGTTGTTTATTTGATGTTGTTTTAGTATTGTTGTTTATTTGACATTGTTGTTGTTATTTATTTGACGTTGTTGTGGGTGACATTGTTGTTGTTGTTTATTTGACGTTGTTGTTGTTGTTTATTTGATGTAGTTGTTGTTGTTGATGTTGTTGTTGTTGCTGTTTATTTGACGTTTTTGTTGTTGTTGTTGTTGTTGTTGTTTATTTGACGTTGTTGTTGTTTTTATTTATTTGACGTTGTTGTTATTGTTATTGTTTATTTGACGTTGTTGTTGTTGTTGTTGTTTATTTGACGTTGTTATTGTTGTTTATTTGACGTTGTTTTTGTTATTTGACGTTGTTGTTGTTGTCGTTGTTGTATTTGTTATTGTTGTTGTTGTTGTTGCTTATTTGACGTTGTTGTTATTGTTGTTGTTTATTTGACGTTGTTGTTATTGACGTTGTTGTTGTTGTTGTTGTATTTGTTGTTGTTGTTGTTGTTTATTTGACGTTGTTGTTGTTGTTATTGTTTATTTGACGTTATTGTTGTTGTTGTTTATTTGACGTTGTTATTGTTGTTGTTGTTGTTTATTTGATGTTTTTGTTGTTGTTGACGTTGTTGTTGTTTATTTGACGTTGTTAATGTTGTTGACGTTGTTGTTGTTATTTTTGTTGTTTATTTGACGTTGTTGTTGTTGTTATTGTTGTTGTTGTTGTTGTTGTTTATTTGACGTTGTTGTTGTTGTTGTTTATTTGACGATGTTGTTGTTGTTGTTATTTAATTGACGTTGTTGTTGTTGTTGTTGTTTATGTGACGTTGTTGGTTTTGTTGTTGTTTATTTGACATTGTTGACATTGTTGTTGTTGTTGTTTATTTGACGATGTTGTTGTTGTTGTTGTTTATTTGACGTTGTTGTTGTTGTTTATGTGACGTTGTTGTAGTTGTTGTTGTTGTTTATTTGACATTGTTGTTGTTGTTGTTGACGTTGTTGTTGTTGTTGTTTATTTGATGTTGTTTTAGTATTGTTGTTTATTTGACGGTGTTGTTGTTATTGTTGTTGTTTATTTGACGTTGTTGTTGTTGACATTGTTGTTGTTGTTGTTTATTTGACGTTGTTGTTATTGTTGACAAAGTTGTTGTTGTTGTTGTTTATTTGACGTTGTTGTTGTTTTTCTTGACATTGTTGTTGTTGTTGTTTATTTGACGTTGTTATTGTTGTTTATTTGACATTGTTGTTGTTGTTGACGTTGTTGTTGTTGTTTATTTGACATTGTTGTTATTGTTGTTGACGTTGTTGTTGTTGTTGTTGTTTATTTGACGTTGTTGTTGTTGTTGTTGTTGTTGTTGTTGTTTATTTGACGTTGTTGTTGTTGTTGCTTATTTGACGTTGTTGTTGTTGTTGACGTTGTTGTTGTTGTTTATTTGACGTTGTTGTTGTTATTTATTTGACATTGTTGTTGTTGTTGACGTTGTTGTTGTTGTTGTTTATTTGACATTGTTGTTGTTGTTGTTGTTATTTATTTGACGTTGTTGTTGACGTTTTTGTTGTTGTTGATGTTGTTGTTGTTGTTGTTATTGTTTATTTGTCGTTGTTGTTGTTGTTCATTGTTGTTGTTTATTTGACATTGTTGTTGTTGTTGTTTATTTGACGTTGTTGTTGTTGTTGTTTATTTGACATTGTTGTTCTTGTTATTGTTGTTGTTGTTGTTGTTGTTTATTTGACGTTGTTGTTGTTGTTGTTGTTGTTTATTTAACGTTGTTGTTGTTGACGTTGTTGTTGTTGTTGTTGTTTATTTGACGTTGTTGTTGTTGTTGTTTATTTGACATTGTTGTTGTTGTTGTTATTGTTTATTTGACGTTGTTGTTGTTGTTTATTTGACGTTGTTGTTGTTGACATTGTTGTTGTTGTTTATTTGACGTTGTTGTTGTTGACGTTGTTTTTGTTGTTGTTTATTTGACGTTGTTGTTGTTTATTTGACGTTGTTGTTGTTGTTGATTATTTGACGGTGTTGTTGTTGTTGTTGTTTATTTGACGTTGTTGTTGTTGTTGTTTATTTGACGTTGTTGTTGTTGTTGACGTTGTTGTTGTTGTTGTTTATTTGACGTTGTTGTTGTTGACATAGTAGTTGTTGTTGTTGTTTATTTGACGTTGTTGTTGTTGTTGTTTATTTGATGTTGTTGTTGTTGTTGTTTATTTGACGTTGTTGTTGTTGTTTATTTGACGTTGTTGTTGTTGTTGTTGTTGTTGTTTATTTGACGTTGTTGTTGTTGTTTATTTGACATTGTTGTTGTTGTTATTATTGTTTATTTGACGTTGTTGTTGTTGTTTATTTGACGTTGTTGTTGTTGTTGTTGACTTAGTTGTTGTTGTTGTTGACGTTGTTATTTATTTGACGTTGTTGTTGTTATTGACGTTGTTGTTTATTTGACGTTGTTGTTGTTGTTTATTTGACGTTGTTGTTGTTGTTTATTTGACGTTGTTGTTGTTATTTATTTGACATTGTTGTTGTTGAAGTTGTTGTTGTTGTTATTTATTTGACATTGTTGTTGTTGTTGTTGTTGTTGTTGTTGACGTTGTTGTTGTTGTTGTTGTTTATTTGATGTTGTTTTAGTATTGTTGTTTATTTGACTTTGTTGTTGTTATTTATTTGACGTTGTTGTGGGTGACATTGTTGTTGTTGTTGTTTATTTGACGTTGTTGTTGTTTATTTGACGTTGTTGTTGTTCTTGTTCTTTATTTGACGTTGTTGTTGTTTATTTGACGTTGTTGTTGTTTATTTGACGTTGTTGGTTTTGACGTTGTTGTTGTTGTTATTGTTTATTTGACGTTGTTGTTGTTGTTTATTTGACGTAGTTGTTGTTGTTGACGTTGTTGTTGTTGTTGTTTATTTGACGTTGTTGTTGTTGTTTATTTGACGTAGTTGTTATTGTTGACGTTGTTGTTGTTGTTGTTGTTGTTTATTTGACGTTGTTATTGTTGTTGTTGTTGTTTATTTGGTGTTTTTGTTGTTGTTGACGTTGTTGTTGTTTATTTGACGTTGTTAATGTTGTTGACGTTGTTGTTGTTGTTTTTGTTGTTTATTTGACGTTGTTGTTGTTGTTATTGTTATTGTTGTTGTTGTTGTTTATTTGACGTTGTTGTTGTTGTTTATTTGACGATGTTGTTGTTGTTGTTATTTATTTGACGTTGTTGTTGTTGTTGTTTGTGTGACGTTGTTGTTGTTGTTGTTTATTTGACATTGTTGACATTGTTGTTGTTGTTGTTGTTTATTTGACGATGTTGTTGTTGTTGTTTTTTATTTGACGTTGTTGTTGTTGTTTATGTGACGTTGTTGTAGTTGTTGTTGTTGTTTATTTGACATTGTTGTTGTTGTTGTTGACGTTGTTGTTGTTGTTTATTTGATTTTGTTTTAGTAATGTTGTTTATTTGACGGTGTTGTTGTTATCGTTGTTGTTTATTTGACGTTGTTGTTGTTGACATTGTTGTTGTTGTTTATTTGACGTTGTTATTGTTGTTATTGACATAGTTGTTAATGTTGTTGTTTATTTGACGTTGTTGTTGTTGTTCTTGACATTGTTGTTGTTGTTGTTTATTTGACGTTGTTATTGTTGTTTATTTGACATTTTTGTTGTTGTTGACGTTGTTGTTGTTTATTTGACATTGTTGTTATTGTTGTTGACGTTGTTGTTGTTGTTGTTTATTTGACGTTGTTGTTGTTGTTGTTTATTTGACGTTGTTGTTGTTGTTGTTGCTTATTTGACGTTGTTGTTGTTGTTGACGTTGTTGTTGTTGTTTATTTGACGTTGTTGTTGTTATTTATTTGACATTGTTGTTGTTGTTGACGTTGTTGTTGTTGTTGTTTATTTGACATTGTTGTTGTTGTTGTTGACGTTGTTGTTGTTGTTGTTTATTTGATGTTGTTTTAGTATTGTTGTTTATTTGACATTGTTGTTGTTATTTATTTGACGTTGTTGTGGGTGACATTGTTGTTGTTGTTTATTTGACGTTGTTGTTGTTGTTTATTTGACGTAGTTGTTGTTGTTGACGTTGTTGTTGTTGTTTATTTGACATTTTTGTTGTTGTTGTTGTTGTTCTTGTTTATTTGACGTTGTTGTTGTTGTTGTTGTTATTGTTATTGTTTATTTGACATTGTTGTTGTTGTTGTTGTTTATTTGACGTTGTTGTTCTTGTTGTTGTTGATGTTTATTTGATGTTGTTGTTGTTTTTATTTATTTGACGTTGTTGTTGTTGTTTATTTGACGTTGTTGTTGTTGTTGTTTATTTGACTTTGTTATTGTTGTTTATTTGACGTTGTTTTTGTTATTTGACGTTGTTGTTGTTGTTGTATTTGTTGTTGTTGTTGTTGTTGCTTATTTGACGTTGTTGTTATTGTTGTTGTTTATTTGACGTTGTTGTTGTTATTTATTTGACGTTGTTGTTGTTGTTTATTTGACGTTGTTGTTGTTGTTGTTTAATTGACGTTGTTGTTGTTGTTGACGTTGTTGTTGTTGTTGTTGTTGTATTTTTTGTTGTTGTTGTTGTTTATTTGACGTTGTTCTTGTTGTTGTTGTTTATTTGACGTTATTGTTGTTGTTGTTTATTTGACGTTGTTATTGTTGTTGTTGTTGTTTATTTGATGTTTTTGTTGTTGTTGATGTTGTTGTTGTTTATTTGACGTTGTTAATGTTGTTGACGTTGTTGTTGTTGTTTTTGTTGTTTATTTGACGTTGTTGTTGTTGTTATTGTTATTGTTGTTGTTGTTGTTTATTTGACGTTGTTGTTGTTGTTGTTTATTTGACGATGTTTTTGTTGTTGTTATTTATTTGACGTTGTTGTTGTTGTTGTTGTTTGTGTGACGTTGTTGTTTATTTGACATTGTTGACATTGTTGTTGTTGTTGTTGTTTATTTGACGATGTTGTTGTTGTTGTTTTTTATTTGACGTTGTTGTTGTTGTTTATGTGACGTTGTTGTAGTTGTTGTTGTTGTTTATTTGACATTGTTGTTGTTGTTGTTGACGTTGTTGTTGTTGTTGTTTATTTGATTTTGTTTTAGTAATGTTGTTTATTTGACGGTGTTGTTGTTATCGTTGTTGTTTATTTGACGTTGTTGTTGTTTACATTGTTGTTGTTGTTTATTTGACGTTGTTATTATTGTTGTTGACATAGTTGTTGTTGTTGTTGTTTATTTGACGTTGTTGTTGTTGTTCTTGACATTGTTGTTGTTGTTGTTTATTTGACGTTGTTATTGTTGTTTATTTGACATTTTTGTTGTTGTTGACGTTGTTGTTGTTGTTTATTTGACATTGTTGTTATTGTTGTTGACGTTGTTGTTGTTGTTGTTTATTTGACGTTGTTGTTGTTGTTGTTTATTTGACGTTGTTGTTGTTGTTGTTGCTTATTTGACGTTGTTGTTGTTGTTGACGTTGTTGTTGTTGTTTATTTGACGTTGTTGTTGTTATTTATTTGACATTGTTGTTGTTGTTGACGTTGTTGTTGTTGTTGTTTATTTGACATTGTTGTTGTTGTTGTTGACGTTGTTGTTGTTGTTGTTTATTTGATGTTGTTTTAGTATTGTTGTTTATTTGACATTGTTGTTGTTATTTATTTGACGTTGTTGTGGGTGACATTGTTGTTGTTGTTTATTTGACGTTGTTGTTGTTGTTTATTTGACGTAGTTGTTGTTGTTGACGTTGTTGTTGTTGTTTATTTGACATTTTTGTTGTTGTTGTTGTTGTTCTTGTTTATTTGACGTTGTTGTTGTTGTTAATGTGACGTTGTTGTTGTTGTTGTTGTTGTTTATTTGACATTGTTGTTGTTGTTGTTGACGTTGTTGTTGTTGTTGTTGTTTATTTAACGTTGTTTTAGTATTGTTGTTTATTTGACATTTCTGTTGTTATTTATTGTACGTTGTTGTGGGTGTCATTTTTGTTGTTGTTGTTTATTTAACGTTGTTGTTGTTGTTTATTTGACATAGTTGTTGTTGTTGATGTTGTTGTTGTTGTTGTTTATTTGACATTGTTGTTGTTGTTGTTGACGTTGTTGTTGTTTATTTGACGTTGTTGTTGTTGTTGTTGTTCTTTATTTGACATTGTTGTTGTTTATTTGACGTTGTTGTTGTTTATTTGACGTTGTTGGTTTTGACGTTGTTGTTGTTGTTATTGTTTATTTGACGTTGTTGTTGTTGTTTATTTGACGTAGTTGTTGTTGTTGACGTTGTTGTTGTTGTTGTTTATTTGACGTTGTTGTTGTTGTTTATTTGACGTAGTTGTTGTTGTTGACGTTGTTGTTGTTGTTTATTTGACGTTTTTGTTGTTGTTGATGTTGTTGTTGTTGTTGTTATTGTTTATTTGACGTTGTTGTTGTTATTCATTGTTGTTGTTTATTTGACATTGTTGTTGTTGTTTATTTGACGTTGTTGTTGTTGTTTATTTGACGTTGTTGTTGTTGTTGTTATTGTTGTTGTTGTTGTTGTTTATTTGACATTGTTGTTGTTGTTTATTTGACGTTGTTGTTGTTGTTGTTGTTGTTGTTGTTTATTTGACGTTGTTGTTGTTGACGTTGTTGTTGTTGTTGTTGTTGTTGTTGTTTATTTAACGTTGTTGTTGTTGTTTATTTGACATTGTTGTTGTTGTTGTTATTGTTTATTTGACGTTGTTGTTGTTCTTTATTTGACGTTGTTGTTGTTGTTGTTGACGTTGTTGTTGTTTATTTGACGTTGTTATTGTTGACGTTGTTTTTGTTGTTGTTTATTTGACGTTGTTGTTGTTTATTTGACGTTGTTGTTATTGTTGTTTATTTGACGGTGTTGTTGTTGTTGTTGTTTATTTGACGTTGTTGTTGTTGTTGTTTATTTGTAGTTGTTGTTGTTGTTGACGTTGTTGTTATTGTTGTTTATTTGACGTTGTTGTTGTTGACATAGTTGTTATTGTTGTTTATTTGACGTTGTTGTTGTTGTGGTTGTTTATTTGACGTTGTTGTTGTTGTTGTTTATTTGATGTTGTTGTTGTTGTTTATTTGACGTTGCTGTTGTTGTTTATTTGACGTTGTTGTTGTTGTTGTTGTTTATTTAATGTTGTTGTTGTTGTTTATTTGACATTGTTGTTGTTGTTGTTGTTTATTTGACATTGTTGTTGTTGTTGTTATTGTTTATTTGACGTTGTTGTTGTTGTTTATTTGACGTTGTTGTTGTTGTTGTTGACTTAGTTGTTGTTGTTGTTTATTTGACGTTGTTGTTGTTGTTGACGTTGTTATTTATTTGACGTTGTTGTTGTTGACGTTGTTGTTTATTTGACGTTGTTGTTGTTGTTTATTTGACGTTGTTGTTGTTGTTTATTTGACGTTGTTGTTGTTATTTATTTGACATTGTTGTTGTTGACGTTGTTGTTGTTGTTATTTATTTGACATTGTTGTTGTTGTTGTTGTTGACGTTGTTGTTGTTGTTGTTGTTTATTTGATGTTGTTTTAGTATTGTTGTTTATTTGACATTGTTGTTGTTATTTATTTGACGTTGTTGTGGGTGACATTGTTGTTGTTGTTGTTTATTTGATGTTGTTGTTGTTTATTTGACGTTGTTGTTGTTGTTGTTCTTTATTTGACGTTGTTGTTGTTTATTTGACGTTGTTGTTGTTTATTTGACGTTGTTGGTTTTGACGTTGTTGTTGTTGTTATTGTTTATTTGACTATGTTGTTGTTGTTTATTTGACGTAGTTGTTGTTGTTGACGTTGTTGTTGTTGTTGTTTATTTGACGTTGTTGTTGTTGTTGTTTATTTGACGTTGTTGTTGTTGTTTATTTGACGTAGTTGTTATTGTTGACGTTGTTGTTGTTGTTGTTGTTTATTTGACGTTGTTATTGTTGTTGTTGTTGTTTATTTGATGTTTTTGTTGTTGTTGACGTTGTTGTTGTTTATTTGACGTTGTTAATGTTGTTGACGTTGTTGTTGTTGTTTTTATTGTTTATTTGACGTTGTTGTTGTTGTTGTTATTGTTGTTGTTGTTGTTGTTTATTTGACGTTGTTGTTGTTGTTGTTTATTTGACGATGTTGTTGTTGTTGTTATTTATTTGACGTTGTTGTTGTTGTTGTTTATGTGACGTTGTTGTTGTTGTTGTTGTTGTTTATTTGACATTGTTGACATTGTTGTTGTTGTTGTTGTTTATTTGACGATGTTGTTGTTGTTGTTGTTTATTTGACGTTGTTGTTGTTGTTTATGTGACGTTGTTGTAGTTGTTGTTGTTGTTTATTTGACATTGATGTTGTTGTTGTTGACGTTGTTGTTGTTGTTGTTGTTTATTTGATGTTGTTTTAGTAATGTTGTTTATTTGACGGTGTTGTTGTTATTGTTGTTGTTTATTTGACGTTGTTGTTGTTGACGTTGTTGTTGTTGTTTATTTGACGTTGTTGTTGTTGTTGACTTAGTTGTTCTTGTTGTTGTTTATTTGACGTTGTTGTTGTTCTTGACATTGTTGTTGTTGTTGTTTATTTGACGTTGTTATTGTTGTTTATTTGACATTGTTGTTGTTGTTGACGTTGTTGTTGTTTATTTGACATTGTTGTTATTGTTGTTGACGTTGTTGTTGTTGTTGTTTATTTGACGTTGTTGTTGTTGTTCTTGTTGTTGTTTATTTGACGTTGTTGTTGTTGTTGCTTATTTGACGTTGTTGTTGTTGTTGACGTTGTTGTTGTTGTTTATTTGACGTTGTTGTTGTTATTTATTTGACATTGTTGTTGTTGTTGACGTTGTTGTTGTTGTTGTTGTTTATTTGACATTGTTGTTGTTGTTGACGTTGTTGTTGTTGTTGTTTATTTGATGTTGTTTTAGTATTGTTGTTTATTTGACATTGTTGTTATTACTTATTTGACGTTGTTGTGGGTGACATTGTTGTTGCTGTTTATTTGACGTTGTTGTTGTTATTTATTTAACGTAGTTGTTGTTGTTGACGTTGTTGTTGTTGTTTATTTGACATTGTTGTTGTTGTTTATTTGACGTTGTTGTTGTTGTTGTTGTTGTTTATTTGACGTTGTTGTTGTTGTTATTGTTGTTGTTGTTGTTGTTGTTTATTTGACATTGTTGTTGTTGTTTATTTGACGTTGTTGTTGTTGTTGTTGTTGTTGTTTATTTGACGTTGTTGTTGTTGACGTTGTTGTTGTTGTTGTTGTTTATTTGACGTTGTTGTTGTTGTTTATTTGACATTGTTGTTGTTGTTGTTATTGTTTATTTGACGTTGTTGTTGTTCTTTATTTGACGTTGTTGTTGTTGTTGTTGACGTTGTTGTTGTTTATTTGACGTTGTTGTTGTTGACGTTGTTTTTGTTGTTGTTTATTTGACGTTGTTGTTGTTTATTTGACGTTGTTGTTGTTGTTGTTTATTTGACGGTGTTGTTGTTGTTGTTTATTTGACGTTGTTGTTGTTGTTGTTGTTGTTTATTTGACGTTGTTGTTGTTGTTGACGTTGTTGTTGTTGTTGTTTATTTGACGTTGTTGTTGTTGACATAGTTGTTGTTGTTGTTTATTTGACGTTGTTGTTGTTGTTGTTGTTTATTTGACGTTGTTGTTGTTGTTGTTTATTTGATGTTGTTGTTGTTGTTGTTTATTTGACGTTGCTGTTGTTGTTTATTTGACGTTGTTGTTGTTGTTGTTGTTTATTTGATGTTGTTGTTGTTGTTTATTTGACATTGTTGTTGTTGTTGTTGTTTATTTGACATTGTTGTTGTTGTTGTTATTGTTTATTTGACGTTGTTGTTGTTGTTTATTTGACGTTGTTGTTGTTGTTGTTGACTTAGTTGTTGTTGTTGTTTATTTGACGTTGTTGTTGTTGTTGACGTTGTTATTTATTTGACGTTGTTGTTGTTGACGTTGTTGTTTATTTGACGTTGTTAATGTTGTTGACGTTGTTGTTGTTGTTTTTGTTGTTTATTTGACGTTGTTGTTGTTGTTATTGTTGTTGTTGTTGTTGTTGTTTATTTGACGTTGTTGTTGTTGTTGTTTATTTGACGATGTTGTTGTTATTTATTTGACGTTGTTGTTGTTGTTGTTGTTTATGTGACGTTGTTGTTGTTGTTTATTTGACATTGTTGACATTGTTGTTGTTGTTGTTGTTGTTTATTTGACGATGTTGTTGTTGTTGTTTATTTGACGTTGTTGTTGTTGTTTATGTGACGTTGTTGTAGTTGTTGTTGTTGTTTATTTGACATTGTTGTTGTTGTTGTTGACGTTGTTGTTGTTGTTGTTGTTTATTTGATGTTGTTTTAGTAATGTTGTTTATTTGACGGTGTTGTTGTTATTGTTGTTGTTTATTTGACGTTGTTGTTGTTGACGTTGTTGTTGTTGTTTATTTGACGTTGTTGTTGTTGTTGACATAGTTGTTGTTGTTGTTGTTTATTTGACGTTGTTGTTGTTCTTGACATTGTTGTTGTTGTTTATTTGACGTTGTTATTGTTGTTTATTTGACATTGTTGTTGTTGTTGACGTTGTTGTTGTTTATTTGACATTGTTGTTATTGTTGTTGACGTTGTTGTTGTTGTTGTTTATTTGACGTTGTTGTTGTTGTTCTTGTTGTTGTTTATTTGACGTTGTTGTTGTTGTTCTTGTTGTTGTTTATTTGACGTTGTTGTTGTTGTTGCTTATTTGACGTTGTTGTTGTTGTTGACGTTGTTGTTGTTGTTTATTTGACGTTGTTGTTGTTATTTATTTGACATTGTTGTTGTTGTTGACGTTGTTGTTGTTGTTGTTGTTGTTTATTTGACATTGTTGTTGTTGTTGTTGACGTTGTTGTTGTTGTTGTTTATTTGATGTTGTTTTAGTATTGTTGTTTATTTGACATTGTTGTTGTTATTTATTTGACGTTGTTGTGGGTGACATTGTTGTTGCTGTTTATTTGACGTTGTTGTTGTTATTTATTTAACGTAGTTGTTGTTGTTGACGTTGTTGTTGTTGTTTATTTGACATTGTTGTTGTTGTTTATTTGACGTTGTTGTTGTTGTTGTTTATTTGACGTTGTTGTTGTTGTTATTGTTGTTGTTGTTGTTGTTGTTTATTTGACATTGTTGTTGTTGTTTATTTGACGTTGTTGTTGTTGTTGTTGTTTATTTGACGTTGTTGTTGTTGACGTTGTTGTTGTTGTTGTTGTTGTTGTTGTTGTTTATTTGACGTTGTTGTTGTTGTTTATTTGACATTGTTGTTGTTGTTGTTATTGTTTATTTGACGTTGTTGTTGTTCTTTATTTGACGTTGTTGTTGTTGTTGTTGACGTTGTTGTTGTTTATTTGACGTTGTTGTTGTTGACGTTGTTTTTGTTGTTGTTTATTTGATGTTGTTGTTGTTTATTTGACGTTGTTGTTGTTGTTGTTTATTTGACGGTGTTGTTGTTGTTGTTGTTGTTTATTTGACGTTGTTGTTGTTGTTGTTGTTGTTTATTTGACGTTGTTGTTGTTGTTGACGTTGTTGTTGTTGTTGTTTATTTGACGTTGTTGTTGTTGTTGTTTATTTGATGTTGTTGTTGTTGTTGTTTATTTGACGTTGCTGTTGTTGTTTATTTGACGTTGTTGTTGTTGTTGTTGTTGTTGTTTATTTGATGTTGTTGTTGTTGTTTATTTGACATTGTTGTTGTTGTTGTTTATTTGACATTGTTGTTGTTGTTTTTATTGTTTATTTGACGTTGTTGTTGTTGTTTATTTGACGTTGTTGTTGTTGTTGTTGACTTAGTTGTTGTTGTTGTTTATTTGACGTTGTTGTTGTTGTTGACGTTGTTATTTATTTGACGTTGTTGTTGTTGACGTTGTTGTTTATTTGACGTTGTTGTTGTTGTTTATTTGACGTTGTTGTTGTTGTTTATTTGACGTTGTTGTTGTTATTTATTTGACATTGTTGTTGTTGACGTTGTTGTTGTTGTTATTTATTTGACATTGTTGTTGTTGTTGTTGTTGACGTTGTTGTTGTTGTTGTTGTTGTTTATTTGATGTTGTTTTAGTATTGTTGTTTATTTGACATTGTTGTTGTTATTTATTTGACGTTGTTGTGGGTGACATTGTTGTTGTTGTTGTTTATTTGACGTTGTTGTTGTTGTTGTTCTTTATTTGACGTTGTTGTTGTTTATTTGACGTTGTTGTTGTTTATTTGACGTTGTTGGTTTTGACGTTGTTGTTGTTGTTATTGTTTATTTGACGTTGTTGTTGTTGTTTATTTGACGTAGTTGTTGTTGTTGACGTTGTTGTTGTTGTTGTTTATTTGACGTTGTTGTTGTTGTTGTTGTTGTTTATTTGACGTTGTTGTTGTTGTTTATTTGACGTAATTGTTATTGTTGACGTTGTTGTTGTTGTTGTTGTTTATTTGACGTTGTTATTATTGTTGTTGTTGTTTATTTGATGTTTTTGTTGTTGTTGACGTTGTTGTTGTTTATTTGACGTTGTTAATGTTGTTGACGTTGTTGTTGTTGTTTTTGTTGTTTATTTGACGTTGTTGTTGTTGTTATTGTTGTTGTTGTTGTTGTTGTTGTTTATTTGACGTTGTTGTTGTTGTTGTTTATTTGACGATGTTGTTGTTGTTGTTATTTATTTGACGTTGTTGTTGTTGTTGTTTATGTGACGTTGTTGTTGTTGTTGTTGTTTATTTGACATTGTTGACATTGTTGTTGTTGTTGTTGTTTATTTGACGATGTTGTTGTTGTTGTTGTTTATTTGACGTTGTTGTTGTTGTTTATGTGACGTTGTTGTAGTTGTTGTTGTTGTTTATTTGACATTGTTGTTGTTGTTGTTGACGTTGTTGTTGTTGTTGTTTATTTGATGTTGTTTTAGTAATGTTGTTTATTTGACGGTGTTGTTGTTATTGTTGTTGTTTATTTGATGTTGTTGTTGTTGACGTTGTTGTAGTTGTTGTTTATTTGACGTTGTTGTTGTTGTTGACATAGTTGTTGTTGTTGTTGTTTATTTGACGTTGTTGTTGTTCTTGACATTGTTGTTGTTGTTGTTTATTTGACGTTGTTATTGTTGTTTATTTGACATTGTTGTTGTTGTTGACGTTGTTGTTGTTTATTTGACATTGTTGTTATTGTTGTTGACGTTGTTGTTGTTGTTGTTTATTTGACGTTGTTGTTGTTGTTGTTGTTGTTTATTTGACGTTGTTGTTGTTGTTGTTGTTGTTTATTTGACGTTGTTGTTGTTGTTGCTTATTTGACGTTGTTGTTGTTGTTGACGTTGTTGTTGTTGTTTATTTGACGTTGTTGTTGTTGTTATTGTTGTTGTTGTTGTTGTTGTTTATTTGACATTGTTGTTGTTGTTTATTTGACGTTGTTGTTGTTGTTGTTGTTGTTTATTTGACGTTGTTGTTGTTGACGTTGTTGTTGTTGTTGTTGTTGTTTATTTGACGTTGTTGTTGTTGTTTATTTGACATTGTTGTTGTTGTTGTTATTGTTTATTTGACGTTGTTGTTGTTCTTTATTTGACGTTGTTGTTGTTGTTGTTGACGTTGTTGTTGTTTATTTGACGTTGTTGTTGTTGACGTTGTTTTTGTTGTTGTTTATTTGACGTTGTTGTTGTTTATTTGACGTTGTTGTTGTTGTTGTTTATTTGACGGTGTTGTTGTTGTTGTTGTTTATTTGACGTTGTTGTTGTTGTTGTTGTTTATTTGACGTTGTTGTTGTTGTTGACGTTGTTGTTGTTGTTGTTTATTTGACGTTGTTGTTGTTGACATAGTTGTTGTTGTTGTTTATTTGACGTTGTTGTTGTTGTTGTTGTTTATTTGACGTTGTTGTTGTTGTTGTTTATTTGATGTTGTTGTTGTTGTTGTTTATTTGATGTTGCTGTTGTGGTTTATTTGACGTTGTTGTTGTTGTTGTTGTTTATTTGATGTTGTTGTTGTTGTTTATTTGACATTGTTGTTGTTGTTGTTGTTTATTTGACATTGTTGTTGTTGTTGTTATTGTTTATTTGACGTTGTTGTTGTTGTTTATTTGACGTTGTTGTTGTTGTTGTTGACTTAGTTGTTGTTGTTGTTTATTTGACGTTGTTGTTGTTGTTGACGTTGTTATTTATTTGACGTTGTTGTTGTTGACGTTGTTGTTTATTTGACCTTGTTAATGTTGTTGACGTTGTTGTTGTTGTTTTTGTTGTTTATTTGACGTTGTTGTTGTTGTTATTGTTGTTGTTGTTGTTGTTGTTTATTTGACGTTGTTGTTGTTGTTGTTTATTTGACGGTGTTGTTGTTGTTGTTATTTATTTGACGTTGTTGTTGTTGTTGTTTATGTGACGTTGTTGTTGTTGTTGTTTATTTGACATTGTTGACATTGTTGTTGTTGTTGTTGTTTATTTGACGATGTTGTTGTTGTTGTTGTTTATTTGACGTTGTTGTTGTTGTTTATGTGACGTTGTTGTAGTTGTTGTTGTTGTTTATTTGACATTGTTGTTGTTGTTGTTGACGTTGTTGTTGTTGTTGTTGTTTATTTGATGTTGTTTTAGTAATGTTGTTTATTTGACGGTGTTGTTGTTATTGTTGTTGTTTATTTGACGTTGTTGTTGTTGACGTTGTTGTTGTTGTTTATTTGACGTTGTTGTTGTTGTTGACATAGTTGTTGTTGTTGTTGTTTATTTGACGTTGTTGTTGTTCTTGACATTGTTGTTGTTGTTGTTTATTTGACGTTGTTATTGTTGTTTATTTGACATTGTTGTTGTTGTTGACGTTGTTGTTGTTTATTTGACATTGTTGTTATTGTTGTTGACGTTGTTGTTGTTGTTGTTTATTTGACGTTGTTGTTGTTGTTGTTGTTGTTGTTTATTTGACGTTGTTGTTGTTGTTGCTTATTTGACGTTGTTGTTGTTGTTGACGTTGTTGTTGTTGTTTATTTGACGTTGTTGTTGTTATTTATTTGACATTGTTGTTGTTGTTGACGTTGTTGTTGTTGTTGTTGTTTATTTGACATTGTTGTTGTTGTTGTTGACGTTGTTGTTGTTGTTGTTTATTTGATGTTGTTTTAGTATTGTTGTTTATTTGACATTGTTGTTGTTATTTATTTGACGTTGTTGTGGGTGACATTGTTGTTGCTGTTTATTTGACGTTGTTGTTGTTATTTATTTAACGTAGTTGTTGTTGTTGACGTTGTTGTTGTTGTTTATTTGACATTGTTGTTGTTGTTTATTTGACGTTGTTGTTGTTGTTGTTTATTTGACGTTGTTGTTGTTGTTATTGTTGTTGTTTATTTGACATTGTTGTTGTTGTTTATTTGACGTTGTTGTTGTTGTTGTTTATTTGACGTTGTTGTTATTGACGTTGTTGTTGTTGTTGTTGTTGTTGTTGTTTATTTGACGTTGTTGTTGTTGTTTATTTGACATTGTTGTTGTTGTTGTTATTGTTTATTTGACGTTGTTGTTGTTCTTTATTTGACGTTGTTGTTGTTGTTGTTGACGTTGTTGTTGTTTATTTGACGTTGTTGTTGTTGACGTTGTTTTTGTTGTTGTTTATTTGACGTTGTTGTTGTTTATTTGACGTTGTTGTTGTTGTTGTTTATTTGACGGTGTTGTTGTTGTTGTTGTTGTTTATTTGACGTTGTTGTTGTTGTTGTTGTTGTTTATTTGACGTTGTTGTTGTTGTTGACGTTGTTGTTGTTGTTGTTTATTTGACGTTGTTGTTGTTGTTGTTTATTTGATGTTGTTGTTGTTGTTGTTTATTTGACGTTGCTGTTGTTGTTTATTTGACGTTGTTGTTGTTGTTGTTGTTTATTTGATGTTGTTGTTGTTGTTTATTTGACATTGTTGTTGTTGTTGTTTATTTGACATTGTTGTTGTTGTTGTTATCGTTTATTTGACGTTGTTGTTGTTGTTTATTTGACGTTGTTGTTGTTGTTGTTGACTTAGTTGTTGTTGTTGTTTATTTGACGTTGTTGTTGTTGTTGACGTTGTTATTTATTTGACGTTGTTGTTGTTGACGTTGTTGTTTATTTGACGTTGTTGTTGTTGTTTATTTGACGTTGTTGTTGTTGTTTATTTGACGTTGTTGTTGTTATTTATTTGACATTGTTGTTGTTGACGTTGTTGTTGTTGTTATTTATTTGACATTGTTGTTGTTGTTGTTGTTGTTGTTGACGTTGTTGTTGTTGTTGTTGTTTATTTGATGTTGTTTTAGTATTGTTGTTTATTTGACATTGTTGTTGTTATTTATTTGACGTTGTTGTGGGTGACATTGTTGTTGTTGTTGTTTATTTGACGTTGTTGTTGTTGTTGTTCTTTATTTGACGTTGTTGTTGTTTATTTGACGTTGTTGTTGTTTATTTGACGTTGTTGGTTTTGACGTTGTTGTTGTTGTTATTGTTTATTTGACGTTGTTGTTGTTGTTTATTTGACGTAGTTGTTGTTGTTGACGTTGTTGTTGTTGTTGTTTATTTGACGTTGTTGTTGTTGTTGTTGTTTATTTGACGTTGTTGTTGTTGTTTATTTGACGTAGTTGTTATTGTTGACGTTGTTGTTGTTGTTGTTGTTTATTTGACGTTGTTATTATTGTTGTTGTTGTTTATTTGATGTTTTTGTTGTTGTTGACGTTGTTGTTGTTTATTTGACGTTGTTAATGTTGTTGACGTTGTTGTTGTTGTTTTTGTTGTTTATTTGACGTTGTTGTTGTTGTTATTGTTGTTGTTGTTGTTGTTTATTTGACGTTGTTGTTGTTGTTGTTTATTTGACGATGTTGTTGTTGTTGTTATTTATTTGACGTTGTTGTTGTTGTTGTTTATGTGACGTTGTTGTTGTTGTTGTTGTTGTTTATTTGACATTGTTGACATTGTTGTTGTTGTTGTTGTTTATTTGACGATGTTGTTGTTGTTGTTGTTTATTTGACGTTGTTGTTGTTGTTTATGTGACGTTGTTGTAGTTGTTGTTGTTGTTTATTTGACATTGTTGTTGTTGTTGTTGACGTTGTTGTTGTTGTTGTTGTTTATTTGATGTTGTTTTAGTAATGTTGTTTATTTGACGGTGTTGTTGTTATTGTTGTTGTTTATTTGATGTTGTTGTTGTTGACGTTGTTGTAGTTGTTGTTTTTTTGACGTTGTTGTTGTTGTTGACATAGTTGTTGTTGTTGTTGTTTATTTGACGTTGTTGTTGTTCTTGACATTGTTGTTCTTGTTGTTTATTTGACGTTGTTATTGTTGTTTATTTGACATTGTTGTTGTTGTTGACGTTGTTGTTGTTTATTTGACATTGTTGTTATTGTTGTTGACGTTGTTGTTGTTGTTGTTTATTTGACGTTGTTGTTGTTGTTGTTGTTGTTGTTGTTGTTTATTTGACGTTGTTGTTGTTGTTGCTTATTTGACGTTGTTGTTGTTGTTGACGTTGTTGTTGTTGTTTATTTGACGTTGTTGTTGTTATTTATTTGACATTGTTGTTGTTGTTGACGTTGTTGTTGTTGTTGTTGTTTATTTGACATTGTTGTTGTTGTTGTTGACGTTGTTGTTGTTGTTGTTTATTTGATGTTGTTTTAGTATTGTTGTTTATTTGACATTGTTGTTGTTATTTATTTGACGTTGTTGTGGGTGACATTGTTGTTGCTGTTTATTTGACGTTGTTGTTGTTATTTATTTAACGTAGTTGTTGTTGTTGACGTTGTTGTTGTTGTTTATTTGACATTTTTGTTGTTGTTGTTGTTGTTCTTGTTTATTTGACGTTGTTGTTGTTGTTATTGTTGTTGTTGTTGTTGTTGTTTATTTGACATTGTTGTTGTTGTTTATTTGACGTTGTTGTTGTTGTTGTTGTTTATTTGACGTTGTTGTTGTTGACGTTGTTGTTGTTGTTGTTGTTTATTTGACGTTGTTGTTGTTGTTTATTTGACATTATTGTTGTTGTTGTTATTGTTTATTTGACGTTGTTGTTGTTCTTTATTTGACGTTGTTGTTGTTGTTGTTGACGTTGTTGTTGTTTATTTGACGTTGTTGTTGTTGACGTTGTTTTTGTTGTTGTTTATTTGACGTTGTTGTTGTTTATTTGACGTTGTTGTTGTTGTTGTTGTTTATTTGACGGTGTTGTTGTTGTTGTTGTTTATTTGACGTTGTTGTTGTTGTTGTTGTTTATTTGACGTTGTTGTTGTTGTTGACGTTGTTGTTGTTGTTGTTTATTTTACGTTGTTGTTGTTGACATAGTTGTTGTTGTTGTTTATTTGACGTTGTTGTTGTTGTTGTTGTTTATTTGACGTTGTTGTTGTTGTTGTTTATTTGATGTTGTTGTTGTTGTTGTTTATTTGACGTTGTTGTTGTTGTTTATTTGACGTTGTTGTTGTTGTTGTTTATTTGATGTTGTTGTTGTTGTTTATTTGACATTGTTGTTGTTGTTTATTTGACATTGTTGTTGTTGTTGTTATTGTTTATTTGACGTTGTTGTTGTTGTTTATTTGACGTTGTTGTTGTTGTTGTTGACTTAGTTGTTGTTGTTGTTTATTTGACGTTGTTGTTGTTGTTGACGTTGTTATTTATTTGACGTTGTTGTTGTTGACGTTGTTGTTTATTTGACGTTGTTGTTGTTGTTTATTTCACGTTGTTGTTGTTGTTTATTTGACGTTGTTGTTGTTATTTATTTGACATTGTTGTTGTTGACGTTGTTGTTGTTGTTATTTATTTGACATTGTTGTTGTTGTTGTTGTTGACGTTGTTGTTGTTGTTGTTGTTTATTTGATGTTATTTTAGTATTGTTGTTTATTTGACATTGTTGTTGTTATTTATTTGACGTTGTTGTGGGTGACATTGTTGTTGTTGTTGTTGTTTATTTGACGTTGTTGTTGTTGTTGTTGTTCTTTATTTGACGTTGTTGTTGTTTATTTGACGTTGTTGTTGTTTATTTGACGTTGTTGGTTTTGACGTTGTTGTTGTTATTGTTTATTTGACGTTGTTGTTGTTGTTTATTTGACGTAGTTGTTGTTGTTGACGTTGTTGTTGTTGTTGTTTATTTGACGTTGTTGTTGTTGTTGTTTATTTGACGTTGTTGTTGTTGTTTATTTGACGTAGTTGTTATTGTTGACGTTGTTGTTGTTGTTGTTGTTGTTGTTTATTTGACGTTGTTATTATTGTTGTTGTTGTTTATTTGATGTTTTTGTTGTTGTTGACGTTGTTGTTGTTTATTTGACGTTGTTAATGTTGTTGACGTTGTTGTTGTTGTTTTTGTTGTTTATTTGACGTTGTTGTTGTTATTGTTGTTGTTGTTGTTGTTTATTTGACGTTGTTGTTGTTGTTGTTTATTTGACGATGTTGTTGTTGTTGTTATTTATTTGACGTTGTTGTTGTTGTTGTTGTTTATGTGACGTTGTTGTTGTTGTTGTTTATTTGACATTGTTGACATTGTTGTTGTTGTTGTTGTTTATTTGACGATGTTGTTGTTGTTGTTGTTTATTTGACGTTGTTGTTGTTGTTTATGTGACGTTGTTGTAGTTGTTGTTGTTGTTTATTTGACATTGTTGTTGTTGTTGTTGACATTGTTGTTGTTGTTGTTGTTTATTTGATGTTGTTTTAGTAATGTTGTTTATTTGACGGTGTTGTTGTTATTGTTGTTGTTTATTTGATGTTGTTGTTGTTGACGTTGTTGTTGTTGTTGTTTATTTGACGTTGTTGTTGTTGTTGACGTAGTTGTTGTTGTTGTTGTTTATTTGACGTTGTTGTTGTTCTTGACATTGTTGTTGTTGTTGTTTATTTGACGTTGTTATTGTTGTTTATTTGACATTGTTGTTGTTGTTGACGTTGTTGTTGTTTATTTGACATTGTTGTTATTGTTGTTGACGTTGTTGTTGTTGTTGTTTATTTGACGTTGTTGTTGTTGTTGTTGTTGTTGTTGTTTATTTGACGTTGTTGTTGTTGTTGCTTATTTGACGTTGTTGTTGTTGTTGACGTTGTTGTTGTTGTTTATTTGACGTTGTTGTTGTTATTTATTTGACATTGTTGTTGTTGTTGACGTTGTTGTTGTTGTTGTTGTTGTTTATTT
The DNA here is from genome assembly GCA_948472305.1 of Vicia faba. Classification (NCBI taxonomy): domain Eukaryota; kingdom Viridiplantae; phylum Streptophyta; class Magnoliopsida; order Fabales; family Fabaceae; genus Vicia; species Vicia faba. The sequence goes on from OX451735.1 coordinate 1,205,962,490, forward strand.
GACATTGTTGTTGTTGTTGTTGACGTTGTTGTTGTTGTTGTTTATTTGATGTTGTTTTAGTATTGTTGTTTATTTGACATTGTTGTTGTTATTTATTTGACGTTGTTGTGGGTGACATTGTTGTTGCTGTTTATTTGACGTTGTTGTTGTTATTTATTTAACGTAGTTGTTGTTGTTGACGTTGTTGTTGTTGTTGTTTATTTGACATTTTTGTTGTTGTTGTTGTTGTTCTTGTTTATTTGACGTTGTTGTTGTTGTTATTGTTGTTGTTGTTGTTGTTGTTTATTTGACATTGTTGTTGTTGTTTATTTGACGTTGTTGTTGTTGTTGTTGTTGTTGTTGTTTATTTGACGTTGTTGTTGTTGACGTTGTTGTTGTTGTTGTTGTTTATTTGACGTTGTTGTTGTTGTTTATTTGACATTGTTGTTGTTGTTGTTATTGTTTATTTGACGTTGTTGTTGTTCTTTATTTGACGTTGTTGTTGTTGTTGTTGACGTTGTTGTTGTTTATTTGACGTTGTTGTTGTTGACGTTGTTTTTGTTGTTGTTTATTTGACGTTGTTGTTGTTTATTTGACGTTGTTGTTGTTGTTGTTGTTTATTTGACGGTGTTGTTGTTGTTGTTGTTTATTTGACGTTGTTGTTGTTGTTGTTTATTTGACGTTGTTGTTGTTGTTGACGTTGTTGTTGTTGTTGTTGTTTATTTGACGTTGTTGTTGTTGACATAGTTGTTGTTGTTGTTTATTTGACGTTGTTGTTGTTGTTGTTGTTTATTTGACGTTGTTGTTGTTGTTTATTTGACGTTGTTGTTGTTTATTTGACGTTGTTGTTGTTGTTTATTTGACGTTGTTGTTGTTGTTGTTTATTTGACGTTGTTGTTGTTGTTGTTTATTTGACGTTGTTGTTGTTGTTGTTTATTTGACGTTGTTGTTGTTGTTTATTTGATGTTGTTGTTGTTGTTGTTGACTTAGTTGTTGTTGTTGTTTATTTGACGTTGTTGTTGTTGTTGACGTTGTTATTTATTTGACGTTGTTGTTGTTGACGTTGTTGTTTATTTGACGTTGTTGTTGTTGTTTATTTGACGTTGTTGTTGTTATTTATTTGACGTTGTTGTTGTTATTTATTTGACATTGTTGTTGTTGACGTTGTTGTTGTTGTTATTTATTTGACATTGTTGTTGTTGTTGACGTTGTTGTTGTTGTTGTTTATTTGATGTTGTTTTAGTATTGTTGTTTATTTGACATTGTTGTTGTTATTTATTTGACGTTGTTGTGGGTGACATTGTTGTTGTTGTTGTTTATTTGACGTTGTTGTTGTTTATTTGACGTTGTTGTTGTTGTTGTTCTTTATTTGACGTTACTGTTGTTTATTTGTCGTTTTTTTTGTTTATTTGACGTTGTTGGTTTTGACGTTGTTGTTGTTCTTATTGTTTATTTGACGTTGTTGTTGTTGTTTATTTGACGTAGTTGTTGTTGTTGACGTTGTTGTTGTTGTTGTTTATTTGACGTTGTTGTTGTTGTTGTTGTTTATTTGACGTTGTTGTTGTTGTTTATTTGACGTAGTTGTTATTGTTGACGTTGTTATTGTTGTTGTTGTTTATTTAACGTTGTTATTATTGTTGTTGTTGTTTATTTGATGTTTTTGTTGTTGTTGACGTTGTTGTTGTTTATTTGACGTTGTTAATGTTGTTGACGTTGTTGTTGTTGTTTTTGTTGTTTATTTGACGTTGTTGTTGTTGTTATTGTTGTTGTTGTTGTTGTTTATTTGACGTTGTTGTTGTTGTTGTTTATTTGACGATGTTGTTGTTGTTGTTATTTATTTGACGTTGTTGTTGTTGTTGTTGTTTATGTGACGTTGTTGTTGTTGTTGTTTATTTGACATTCTTGACATTGTTGTTGTTGTTGTTGTTTATTTGACGATGTTGTTGTTGTTGTTGTTTATTTGACGTTGTTGTTGTTGTTTATGTGACGTTGTTGTAGTTGTTGTTGTTGTTTATTTGACATTGTTGTTGTTGTTGTTGACGTTGTTGTTGTTGTTGTTTATTTGATGTTGTTGTTGTTGTTCTTGTTGTTGTTTATTTGACGTTGTTGTTGTTGTTGCTTATTTGACGTTGTTGTTGTTGTTGACGTTGTTGTTGTTGTTTATTTGACGTTGTTGTTGTTATTTATTTGACATTGTTGTTGTTGTTGACGTTGTTGTTGTTGTTGTTGTTTATTTGACATTGTTGTTGTTGTTGTTGACGTTGTTGTTGTTGTTGTTGTTTATTTGATGTTATTTTAGTATTGTTGTTTATTTGACATTCTTGTTGTTATTTATTTGACGTTGTTGTGGGTGACATTGTTGTTGCTGTTTATTTGACGTTGTTGTTGTTATTTATTTAACGTAGTTGTTGTTGTTGACGTTGTTGTTGTTGTTTATTTGACATTTTTGTTGTTGTTGTTGTTGTTGTTGTTGTTTATTTGACGTTGTTGTTGTTGTTATTGTTATTGTTTATTTGACATTGTTGTTGTTGTTGTTGTTTATTTGACGTTGTTGTTCTTGTTGTTATTGTTGTTTATTTGACGTTGTTGGTTTTTTTATTTATTTGACGTTGTTGTTGTTGTTTATTTGACGTTGTTGTTGTTGTTGTTTATTTGACTTTGTTATTGTTGTTTATTTGACGTTGTTTTTGTTATTTGACGTTGTTGTTGTTGTTGTTGTATTTGTTGTTGTTGTGGTTGTTGTTGTTGCTTATTTGACGTTGTTGTTATTGTTGTTGTTTATTTGACGTTGTTGTTGTTATTTATTTGACGTTGTTGTTGTTGTTTATTTGACGTTGTTGTTGTTGTTGTTGTTTATTTGACGTTATTGTTGTTGTTGTTTATTTGACATTGTTATTGTTGTTGTTGTTGTTTATTTGATGTTTTTGTTGTTGTTGATGTTGTTGTTGTTTATTTGACGTTGTTAATGTTGTTGACGTTGTTGTTGTTGTTTTTGTTGTTTATTTGACGTTGTTGTTGTTGTTATTGTTGTTGTTGTTGTTGTTGTTGTTGTTTATTTGACGTTGTTGTTGTTGTTGTGGTTTATTTGACGATGTTGTTGTTGTTGTTGTTATTTATTTGACGTTGTTGTTGTTGTTGTTTATGTGACGTTGTTGTTGTTGTTGTTTATTTGACATTGTTGACATTGTTGTTGTTGTTGTTGTTGTTTATTTGACGATGTTGTTGTTGTTGTTGTTTATTTGACGTTGTTGTTGTTTCATTATGTGACGTTGTTGTTGTTGTTGTTGTTGTTTATTTGACATTGTTGTTGTTGTTGACGTTATTGTTGTTGTTGTTGTTGTTTATTTGACGTTGTTTTAGTATTGTTGTTTATTTGACATTTCTGTTGTTATTTATTGGACGTTGTTGTGGGTGACATTTTTGTTGTTGTTGTTTATTTAACGTTGTTGTTGTTGTTTATTTGACATAGTTGTTGTTGTTGACGTTGTTGTTGTTGTTGTTTATTTGACGTTTTTGTTGTTGTTGATGTTGTTGTTGTTGTTGTTTATTTTACGTTGTTGTTGTTGTTGTTGTTGTTTATTTGACATTGTTGTTGTTGTTGTTGTTGACGTTGTTGTTGTTTATTTGACGTTGTGGTTGTTGTTGTTGTTCTTTATTTGACATTGTTGTTGTTTATTTGACGTTGTTGTTGTTTATTTGACGTTGTTTGTTTTGATGTTGTTGTTGTTGTTGTTATTGTTTATTTGACGTTGTTGTTGTTGTTTATTTGACGTAGTTGTTGTTGTTGACGTTGTTCTTGTTGTTGTTGTTTATTTGACGTTGTTGTTGTTGTTTATTTGACGTTGTTGTTGTTGTTTATTTGACGTTGTTGTTGTTGTTTATTTGACGTAGTTGTTGTTGTTGACGTTTTTGTTGTTGTTGTTGTTGTTTATTTGACGTTTTTGTTGTTGTTGATGTTGTTGTTGTTGTTGTTGACATTGTTGTTGTTGTTGTTGTTTATTTGACGTTTTTGTTGTTGTTGATGTTGTTGTTGTTTTTGTTGTTGTTTATTTGACGTTGTTGTTGTTGTTTAATTGACATTGTTGTTGTTGTTGTTTATTTGACGTTGTTGTTGTTGACGTTGTTGTTTATTTGACGTTGTTGTTGTTGTTTATTTGATGTTGTTGTTGTTGACGTTGTTGTTGTTGTTTATTTGACGTTGTTGTTGTTATTTATTTGACATTGTTGTTGTTGTTGATGACATTGTTGTTGTTGTTGACATTGTTGTTGTTGTTGTTGTTTATTTGACATTGTTGTTGTTGTTGTTGTTGATGTTGTTCTTGTTGTTGTTGTTTAATTGATGTTGTTTTAGTATTGTTGTTTATTTGACATTGTTGTTGTTATTTATTTGACGTTGTTGTGGGTGACATTGTTGTTGTTGTTTATTTGACGTAGTTGTTGTTGTTGACGTTGTTGTTGTTTATTTGACGTTTTTGTTGTTGTTGATGTTGTTGTTGTTGTTGTTATTGTTTATTTGACGTTGTTGTTGTTGTTCATTGTTGTTGTTTATTTGAAATTGTTGTTGTTGTTGTTTATTTGACGTTGTTGTTGTTTATTTGACGTTGTTGTTGTTGTTATTGTTGTTGTTGTTGTTTATTTGACATTGTTGTTGTTGTTTATTTGAAGTTGTTATTGTTGTTGTTTATTTGACGTTGTTGTTGTTGTTGTTTATTTGACGTTGTTGTTGTTGTTGTTTATTTGACATTGTTGTTGTTGTTGTTATTGTTTATTTGACATTGTTGTTGTTCTTTATTTGACGTTGTTGTTGTTGTTGTTGACGTTGTTGTTGTTTATTTGACGTTGTTGTTGTTGACGTTGTTTTTGTTGTTGTTTATTTGACGTTGTTGTTGTTTATTTGACGTTGTTGTTGTTGTTGTTTATTTGACGGTGTTGTTGTTGTTGTTTATTTGACGTTGTTGTTGTTCTTGTTTATTTGACGTTGTTGTTGTTGTTGACGTTGTTGTTGTTGTTTTTGTTGTTTATTTGACGTTGTTGTTGTTGTTATTGTTGTTGTTGTTGTTGTTGTTGTTTATTTGACGTTGTTGTTGTTGTTGTGGTTTATTTGACGATGTTGTTGTTGTTGTTGTTATTTATTTGACGTTGTTGTTGTTGTTGTTTATGTGACGTTGTTGTTGTTGTTGTTTATTTGACATTGTTGACATTGTTGTTGTTGTTGTTGTTGTTTATTTGACGATGTTGTTGTTGTTGTTGTTTATTTGACGTTGTTGTTGTTTCATTATGTGACGTTGTTGTTGTTGTTGTTGTTGTTTATTTGACATTGTTGTTGTTGTTGACGTTATTGTTGTTGTTGTTGTTGTTTATTTGACGTTGTTTTAGTATTGTTGTTTATTTGACATTTCTGTTGTTATTTATTGGACGTTGTTGTGGGTGTCATTTTTGTTGTTGTTGTTTATTTAACGTTGTTGTTGTTGTTTATTTGACATAGTTGTTGTTGTTGACGTTGTTGTTGTTGTTGTTGTTGTTTATTTGACGTTTTTGTTGTTGTTGATGTTGTTGTTGTTGTTGTTTATTTTACGGTGTTGTTGTTGTTGTTGTTGTTTATTTGACATTGTTGTTGTTGTTGTTGACGTTGTTGTTGTTTATTTGACGTTGTTGTTGTTGTTGTTCTTTATTTGTTGTTGTTGTTGTTTATTTGACGTTGTTGTTGTTTATTTGACGTTGTTTGTTTTGATGTTGTTGTTGTTGTTGTTATTGTTTATTTGACGTTGTTGTTGTTGTTTATTTGACGTAGTTGTTGTTGTTGACGTTGTTCTTGTTGTTGTTGTTTATTTGACGTTGTTGTTGTTGTTTATTTGACGTTGTTGTTGTTGTTTATTTGACGTTGTTGTTGTTGTTTATTTGACGTAGTTGTTGTTGTTGACGTTTTTGTTGTTGTTGTTGTTGTTTATTTGACGTTTTTGTTGTTGTTGATGTTGTTGTTGTTGTTGTTGACATTGTTGTTGTTGTTGTTGTTTATTTGACGTTTTTGTTGTTGTTGATGTTGTTGTTGTTTTTGTTGTTGTTTATTTGACGTTGTTGTTGTTGTTTAATTGACATTGTTGTTGTTGTTGTTTATTTGACGTTGTTGTTGTTGACGTTGTTGTTTATTTGACGTTGTTGTTGTTGTTTATTTGATGTTGTTGTTGTTGACGTTGTTGTTGTTGTTTATTTGACGTTGTTGTTGTTATTTATTTGACATTGTTGTTGTTGTTGATGACATTGTTGTTGTTGTTGACATTGTTGTTGTTGTTGTTTATTTGACATTGTTGTTGTTGTTGTTGTTGATGTTGTTCTTGTTGTTGTTGTTTAATTGATGTTGTTTTAGTATTGTTGTTTATTTGACATTGTTGTTGTTATTTATTTGACGTTGTTGTGGGTGACATTGTTGTTGTTGTTTATTTGACGTAGTTGTTGTTGTTGACGTTGTTGTTGTTTATTTGACGTTTTTGTTGTTGTTGATGTTGTTGTTGTTGTTGTTATTGTTTATTTGACGTTGTTGTTGTTGTTCATTGTTGTTGTTTATTTGAAATTGTTGTTGTTGTTGTTTATTTGACGTTGTTGTTGTTTATTTGACGTTGTTGTTGTTGTTATTGTTGTTGTTGTTGTTTATTTGACATTGTTGTTGTTGTTTATTTGAAGTTGTTATTGTTGTTGTTTATTTGACGTTGTTGTTGTTGTTGTTTATTTGACGTTGTTGTTGTTGTTGTTTATTTGACATTGTTGTTGTTGTTGTTGTTATTGTTTATTTGACGTTGTTGTTGTTCTTTATTTGACGTTGTTGTTGTTGTTGTTGACGTTGTTGTTGTTTATTTGACGTTGTTGTTGTTGACGTTGTTTTTGTTGTTGTTTATTTGACGTTGTTGTTGTTTATTTGACGTTGTTGTTGTTGTTGTTTATTTGACGGTGTTGTTGTTGTTGTTTATTTGACGTTGTTGTTGTTCTTGTTTATTTGACGTTGTTGTTGTTGTTGACGTTGTTGTTGTTGTTTATTTGACGTTGTTGTTGTTGACATAGTTGTTGTTGTTGTTTATTTGACGTTTTTGTTGTTGTTGTTGTTTATTTGACGTTGTTGTTTATTTGACGTTGTTGTTGTTGTTGTTTATTTGACGTTGCTGTTGTTGTTTATTTGACGTTGTTGTTGTTGTTGTTTATTTGATGTTGTTGTTGTTGTTTATTTGACATTGTTGTTGTTGTTATTGTTTATTTGACGTTGTTGTTGTTGTTTATTTGACGTTGTTGTTGTTGTTGACTTAGTTGTTGTTGTTATTTATTTGACGTTGTTGTTGTTGTTGACGTTGTTATTTATTTGACGTTGTTGTTTTTGTTGACGTTGTTGTTGACGTTGTTGTTTATTTGACGTTGTTGTTGTTGTTTATTTGACGTTGTTGTTGACGTTGTTGTTGTTGTTTATTTGACGTTGTTGTTGTTATTTATTTGACATCGTTGTTGTTGACATTGTTGTTGTTGTCATTGTTGTTGTTGTTATTTATTTGACATTGTTGTTGTTGTTGTTGACGTTGTTGTTGTTGTTGTTTATTTGATGTTGTTTTAGTATTGTTGTTTATTTGACATTGTTGTTTTTATTTATTTGACGTTGTTGTGGGTGACATTGTTGTTGTTGTTGTTTATTTGACGTTGTTGTTGTTTATTTGACGTTGTTGTTGTTGTTGTTCTTTACTTGACGTTGTTGTTGTTTATTTGACGTTGTTGTTGTTTATTTGACGTTGTTGGTTTTGACGTTGTTGTTGTTGTTATTGTTTATTTGACGTTGTTGTTGTTGTTTATTTGACGTAGTTGTTGTTGTTGACGTTGTTGTTGTTGTTGTTTATTTGACGTTGTTCTTGTTGTTTATTTGACGTTGTTGTTGTTGTTTATTTGACGTAGTTGTTATTGTTGACGTTGTTGTTGTTGTTGTTTATTTGACGTTTTTGTTGTTGTATATGTTGTTGTTGTTGTTGTTGACATTGTTGTTTTTGTTATTGTTGTTTATTTGACGTTTTTGTTGTTGTTGATATTGTTGTTGTTGTTGACATTGTTGTTGTTGTTGTTTATTTGACGTTTTTGTTGTTGTTGATGTTGTTGTTGTTTTTGTTGTTGTTTATTTGACGTTGTTGTTGTTGTTTAATTGACGTTGTTGTTGTTGTTTAATTGAGGTTGTTGTTGTTGACGTTGTTGTTGTTGTTTATTTGATGTTGTTGTTGTTGCTGACGTTGTTGTTGTTGTTTATTTGACGTTGTTGTTTTTATTTATTTGACATTGTTGTTGTTGTTGACGTTGTTGTTGTTGTTGTTGTTGTTTATTTGACATTGTTGTTGTTGTTGTTGACGTTGTTCTTGTTGTTGTTGTTTATTTGATGTTGTTTTAGTATTGTTGTTTATTTGACATTGTTGTTGTTATTTATTTGACGTTGTTGTGGGTGACATTGTTGTTGTTGTTTATTTGACGTTGTTGTTGTTGTTTATTTGACGTAGTTGTTGTTGTTGACGTTGTTGTTGTTGTTTATTTGATGTTTTTGTTGTTGTTGATGTTGTTCTTGTTGTTGTTGTTGTTGTTGTTTATTTGACGTTGTTGTTGTTGTTCATTATTGTTGTTTATTTGACATTGTTGTTGTTGTTGTTTATTTGACGTTGTTGTTGTTGTTGTTTATTTGACGTTGTTGTTGTTGTTATTGTTGTTGTTGTTGTTGTTTATTTGACATTGTTGTTGTTGTTTATTTGACGTTGTTGTTGTTGTTGTTGTTGTTGATTATTTGACATTGTTGTTGTTGACGTTGTTTTTGTTGTTGTTTATTTGACGTTGTTGTTGTTGTTGTTTATTTGACGTTGTTGTTGTTGTTGTTTATTTGACGTTGTTGTTGTTGTTGACGTTGTTGTTGTTGTTGTTTATTTGACGTTGTTGTTGTTGTTGACATAGTTGTTGTTGTTGTTTATTTGACGTTGTTGTTGTTGTTTATTTGACGTTGTTGTTGTTGTTGTTGTTTATTTGACGTTGTTGTTGTTGTTTATTTGACGTTGTTGTTGTTGTTTATTTGACGTTGTTGTTGTTGTTGTTTATTTGATGTTGTTATTGTTGTTTATTTGACATTGTTGTTGTTGTTGTTATTATTTATTTGACGTTGTTGTTGTTGTTTATTTGACGTTGTTGTTGTTGTTGTTGTTGTTGTTGACGTTGTTGTTGTTGTTGTTGTTGACTTAGTTCTTGTTGTTGTTGTTGACTTAGTTGTTGTTGTTGTTGTTTATTTGACGTTGTTGTTGTTGTTGACGTTGTTGTTGTTGTTGACGTTGTTGTTTATTTGACGTTGTTGTTGTTTATTTGATGTTGTTGTTGTTGTTGACGTTGTTGTTGTTGTTTATTTGACGTTGTTGTTGTTGTTGTTATTTATTTGACATTGTTGTTGTTGACGTTGTTGTTGTTTTAGTATTGTTATTTATTTGACATTGTTGTTGTTATTTATTTGACGTTGTTGTGGGTGACATTGTTGTTGTTGTTTTTTATTTGACGTTGTTGTTGTTGTTTATTTGACATTGTTGTTGTTGTTGACGTTGTTGTTGTTGTTGTTGACGTTGTTGTTGTTGTTGACGTTGTTTTTGTTGTTGTTTATTTGACGTTGTTGTTGTTGTTTATTTGACGTTAATGTTGTTGTTGTTTATTTGACGGTGTTGTTGTTGTTGTTGTTTATTTGACGTTGATGTTGTTGACGTTGTTGTTGTTGTTGTTTATTTGACGTTGTTGTTGTTGTTGACATAGTTGTTGTTGTTGTTGTTTATTTTCCGTTGTTGTTGTTGTTCTTGACATTGTTGTTATTGTTGTTTATTTGACGTTGTTATTGTTGTTTATTTGACATTGTTATTTTTGTTGACGTTGTTGTTGTTGTTGACGTTGTTGTTGTTGTTGTTGTTGTTTATTTGACATTGTTGTTGTTATTTATTTGACATTGTTGTTGTTGTTGTTGATGTTGTTGTTGTTGTTGTTGTTGTTTATTTGACATTGTTGTTGTTGTTGACGTTGTTGTTGTTGTTGTTGTTGTTTATTTGATGTTGTTTTAGTATTGTTGTTTATTTGACATTGTTGTTGTTATTTATTTGACGTTGTCGTGGGTGACATTGTTGTTGTTGTTTATTTGACGTTGTTGTTGTTGTTTATTTGACGTAGTTGTTGTTGACGTTGTTATTGTTGTTGTTTATTTGACGTTTTTGTTGTTGTTGTTGTTGTTGTTTATTTGACGTTGTTGTTGTTGTTGTTTATTTGACATTGTTGTTGTTGTTGTTTATTTGACGTTGTTGTTGTTGTTGTTTATTTGACGTTGTTGTTTTTTTTTATTTATTTGACGTTGTTGTTGTTGTTATTGTTTATTTGACGTTGTTGTTGTTGTTGTTTTTATTTATTTATTTGACGTTGTTGTTGTTGTTGTTATTGTTTATTTGACGTTGTTGTTGTTGTTGTTTATTTGACGTTGTTATTATTGTTTATTTGACGTTGCTTTTGTTATTTGACGTTGTTGTTGTTGTCGTTGTTGTATTTGTTGTTGTTGTTGTTGTTGTTGCTTATTTGACGTTGTTGTTATTGTTGTTGTTTATTTGACATTGTTTTTGCTGTTTATTTGACGTTGTTATTGTTGTTTATTTGACGTTGTTGTTGTTGTTGTTTAATTGACGTTGTTGTTGATGTTGTTGTTGTTGACGTTGTATTGGTTGTTGTATTTGTTGTTGTTGTTGTTTATTTGACGTTGTTGTTGTTGTTGTTTATGTGACATTGTTGTTGTTGTTGTTTATTTGACATTGTTGACATTGTTGTTGTTGTTGTTGTTTATTTGACGATGTTGTTGTTGTTGTTTATTTGACGTTGTTGTTTTCGTTTATGTGACGTTGTTGTTGTTGTTGTTGTTGTTTATTTGACATTGTTGTTGTTGTTGTTGACGTTGTTGTTGTTGTTGTTTATTTGACGTTTTTTTTGTATTGTTGTTTATTTGACATTTCTGTTGTTATTTATTGGACGTTGTTGTGGGTGACATTTTTGTTGTTATTGTTTATTTGACGTTGTTGTTGTTGTTTATTTGACATAGTTGTTATTGTTGACGTTGTTGTTGTTGTTGTTTATTTGACGTTTTTGTTGTTGTTGATGTTGTTGTTATTGTTGTTTATTTGACGTTGTTGTTGTTGTTGTTTATTTGACATTGTTGTTGTTGTTCTTTATTTGACGTTGTTGTTGTTTATTTGACATTGTTGTTGTTTATTTGACGTTGTTGTTGACGTTGTTGTTGTTGTTATTGTTTATTTGACGTTGTTGTTGTTGTTTATTTGACGTAGTTGTTGTTGTTGACGTTGTTGTTGTTGTTGTTTATTTGACGTTTTTGTTGTTGTTGATGTTGTTGTTGTTTTTGTATTTGTTTATTTGATGTTGTTGTTGTTGTTTATTTGACGTTGTTGTTGTTGTTTATTTGACGTTGTTGTTGTTGTTGTTGTTGTTATTGTTGTTGTTGTTGTTGTTTATTTGACGTTTTTGTTGTTGTTTATTTGACGTTGTTGTTGTTGTTGTTTATTTGACGTTGTTGTTGTTGTTATTGACGTTTTTGTTGTTGTTGTTTATTTGACGTTGTTGTTGTTGTTTATTTGACATTGTTGTTGTTGTTGTTATTGTTTATTTGACGTTGTTGTTTTTCTTTATTTGACGTTGTTGTTGTTGTTGTTGACGTTGTTGTTGTTGTTGTTGTTGTTGACTTAGTTGTTGTTGTTGTTTATTTGACGTTGGTGTTGTTGTTGACGTTGTTGTTTATTTGACGTTGTTGTTGTTGTTGTTGACGTTGTTGTTTATTTGACGTTGTTGTTGTTTATTTGACGTTGTTGTTGTTGTTTATTTGATGTTGTTGTTGTTATTTAATTGACATTGTTGTTGTTGTTGACGTTGTTGTTGTCGTTATTTTTTTGACATTGTTGTTGTTGTTGACGTTGTTGTTGTTGTTGTTGTTGTTTATTTGACATTGTTGTTGTTGTTGTTGTTGTTGTTGACGTTGTTCTTGTTGTTGTTGTTTATTTGATGTTGTTTTAGTATTGTTGTTTATTTGACATTGTTGTTGTTATTTATTTGACGTTGTTGTGGGTGACATTGTTGTTGTTGTTGTTTATTTGACGTTGTTGTTGTTTATTTGACGTTGTTGTTGTCGTTATTGTTGTTGTTGTTGTTGTTTATTTGACATTGTTGTTGTTGTTTATTTGAAGTTGTTATTGTTGTTGTTTATTTGACGTTGTTGTTGTTGTTTATTTGACGTTGTTGTTGTTGTTGTTTATTTGACATTGTTGTTGTTGTTGTTATTGTTTATTTGACGTTGTTGTTGTTCTTTATTTGACGTTGTTGTTGTTGTTGTTGACGTTGTTGTTGTTTATTTGACGTTGTTGTTGTTGACGTTGTTTTTGTTGTTGTTTATTTGACGTTGTTGTTGTTTATTTGACGTTGTTGTTGTTGTTGTTTATTTGACGGTGTTGTTGTTGTTGTTTATTTGACGTTGTTGTTGTTGTTGTTTATTTGACGTTGTTGTTGTTGTTGACGTTGTTGTTGTTGTTTATTTGACGTTGTTGTTGTTGACATAGTTGTTGTTGTTGTTTATTTGACGTTGTTGTTGTTGTTGTTGTTTATTTGACGTTGTTGTTTATTTGACGTTGTTGTTGTTGTTGTTTATTTGACGTTGCTGTTGTTGTTTATTTGACGTTGTTGTTGTTGTTGTTTATTTGATGTTGTTGTTGTTGTTTATTTGACATTGTTGTTGTTGTTATTGTTTATTTGACGTTGTTGTTGTTGTTGTTTATTTGACGTTGTTGTTGTTGTTGACTTAGTTGTTGTTGTTATTTATTTGACGTTGTTGTTGTTGTTGACGTTGTTATTTATTTGACGTTGTTGTTGTTGTTGACGTTGTTGTTGACGTTGTTGTTTATTTGACGTTGTTGTTGTTGTTTATTTGACGTTGTTGTTGTTGTTTATTTGACGTTGTTGTTGTTATTTATTTGACATCGTTGTTGTTGACATTGTTGTTGTTGTCATTGTTGTTGTTGTTATTTATTTGACATTGTTGTTGTTGTTGTTGACGTTGTTGTTGTTGTTGTTTATTTGATGTTGTTTTAGTATTGTTGTTTATTTGACATTGTTGTTTTTATTTATTTGACGTTGTTGTGGGTGACATTGTTGTTGTTGTTGTTTATTTGACGTTGTTGTTGTTTATTTGACGTTGTTGTTGTTGTTGTTCTTTACTTGACGTTGTTGTTGTTTATTTGACGTTGTTGTTGTTTATTTGACGTTGTTGGTTTTGACGTTGTTGTTGTTGTTATTGTTTATTTGACGTTGTTGTTGTTGTTTATTTGACGTAGTTGTTGTTGTTGACGTTGTTGTTGTTGTTGTTTATTTGACGTTGTTGTTGTTGTTTATTTGACGTTGTTGTTGTTGTTTATTTGACGTAGTTGTTATTGTTGACGTTGTTGTTGTTGTTGTTGTTTATTTGACGTTTTTGTTGTTGTATATGTTGTTGTTGTTGTTGTTGACATTGTTGTTTTTGTTGTTGTTGTTTATTTGACGTTTTTGTTGTTGTTGATGTTGTTGTTGTTGTTGACATTGTTGTTGTTGTTGTTTATTTGACGTTTTTGTTGTTGTTGATGTTGTTGTTGTTTTTGTTGTTGTTTATTTGACGTTGTTGTTGTTGTTTAATTGACGTTGTTGTTGTTGTTTATTTGAGGTTGTTGTTGTTGACGTTGTTGTTGTTGTTTATTTGATGTTGTTGTTGTTGCTGACGTTGTTGTTGATGTTTATTTGACGTTGTTGTTTTTATTTATTTGACATTGTTGTTGTTGTTGACGTTGTTGTTGTTGTTTATTTGACGTTGTTGTTGTTATTTATTTGAC
>OX451735.1:1205981390-1205986390 GCA_948472305.1 Vicia faba
TATTTATTTGACGTTGTTGTGGGTAACATTGTTGTTGTTGTTTATTTGACGTTGTTGTTGTTGTTTATTTGACGTAGTTGTTGTTGTTGACGTTGTTGTTGTTGTTTATTTGACATTTTTGTTGTTGTTGTTGTTGTTGTTCTTGTTTATTTGACGTTGTTGTTGTTGTTGTTATTGTTATTGTTTATTTGACATTGTTGTTGTTGTTGTTGTTTATTTGACGTTGTTGTTCTTGTTGTTGTTTATTTGATGTTGTTGTTGTTTTTATTTATTTAACGTTGTTGTTGTTGTTGTTGTTGTTTATTTGACTTTGTTATTGTTGTTTATTTGACGTTGTTTTTGTTATTTGACGTTGTTGTTGTTGTCGTTGTTGTATTTGTTGTTGTTGTTGTTGTTGTTATTGCTTATTTGACGTTGTTGTTATTGTTGTTATTTATTTGACGTTGTTGTTGTTATTTATTTGACGTTGTTGTTGTTGTTTATTTGACGTTGTTGTTGTTGTTGTTTAATTGACGTTGTTGTTGTTGTTGACGTTGTGGTTGTTGTTGTTGTTGTATTTTTTGTTGTTGTTGTTGTTGTTTATTTGACGTTGTTGTTGTTGTTGTTGTTTATTTGACGTTATTGTTGTTGTTGTTTATTTGACGTTGTTATTGTTGTTGTTGTTTATTTGATGTTTTTGTTGTTGTTGATGTTGTTGTTGTTTATTTGGCGTTGTTAATGTTGTTGATGTTGTTGTTGTTTTTTTTTGTTGTTTATTTGACGTTGTTGTTGTTGTTATTGTTGTTGTTGTTGTTGTTTATTTGACGTTGTTGTTGTTGTTGTTGTTGTTTATTTGACGATGTTGTTGTTGTTGTTGTTATTTATTTGACGTTGTTGTTGTTGTTGTTTATGTGACGTTGTTGTTGTTGTTTATTTGACATTGTTGACATTGTTGTTGTTGTTGTTGTTGTTTATTTGACGATGTTGTTGTTGTTGTTGTTTATTTGACGTTGTTGTTGTTGTTTATGTGACGTTGTTGTTGTTGTTGTTGTTTATTTGACATTGTTGTTGTTGTTGTTGACGTTGTTGTTGTTGTTGTTTATTTGACGTTGTTTTAGTATTGTTGTTTATTTGACATTTCTGTTGTTATTTATTGGACGTTGTTGTGGGTGACATTTTTGTTGTTGTTGTTTATTTAACGTTGTTGTTGTTGTTTATTTGACATAGTTGTTGTTGTTGACGTTGTTGTTGTTGTTGTTTATTTGACGTTTTTGTTGTTGTTGATGTTGTTGTTGTTTATTATACGTTGTTGTTGTTGTTGTTTATTTGACATTGTTGTTGTTGTTGTTGTTGTTGACGTTGTTGTTGTTTATTTGACGTTGTTGTTGTTGTTATTCTTTATTTGACATTGTTGTTGTTTATTTCACGTTGTTGTTGTTTATTTGACGTTGTTGGTTTTGACGTTGTTGTTGTTGTTATTGTTTATTTGACGTTGTTGTTGTTGTTATTGTTTATTTGACGTTGTTGTTGTTTATTAGACGTAGTTGTTGTTGTTGACGTTGTTGTTGTTGTTGTTGTTTATTTGACGTTGTTGTTGTTGTTTATTTGACGTTGTTGTTGTTGTTTATTTGACGTAGTTGTTGTTGTTGACGTTGTTGTTGTTGTTGTTTATTTGACGTTTTTGTTGTTGTTGATGTTGTTGTTGTTGTTGTTGACATTGTTGTTGTTGTTGTTGTTTATTTGACGTTTTTGTTGTTGTTGATGTTGTTGTTGTTTTTGTTGTTGTTTATTTGACGTTGTTGTTGTTGTTGTTTAATTGACGTTGTTGTTGTTGTTTATTTGACGTTGTTGTTGTTGACGTTGTTGTTGTTGTTGACGTTGTTGTTGTTGTTAATTTGACGTTGTTGTTGTTATTTATTTGACATTGTTGTTGTTGTTGACGTTGTTGTTGTTGTTGTTGTTTATTTGACATTGTTGTTGTTGTTGTTGACGTTGTTCTTGTTGTTGTTGTTTAATTGATGTTGTTTTAGTATTGTTGTTTATTTGACATTGTTGTTGTTATTTATTTGACGTTGTTGTGGGTGACATTGTTGTTGTTGTTTATTTGACGTAGTTGTTGTTTATTTGACGTAGTTGTTGTTGTTGACGTTGTTGTTGTTGTTGTTTATTTGACGTTTTTGTTGTTGTTGATGTTGTTGTTGTTGTTGTTATTGTTTATTTGACGTTGTTGTTGTTGTTCATTGTTGTTGTTTATTTGACATTGTTGTTGTTGTTGTTTATTTGACGTTGTTGTTGTTTATTTGACGTTGTTGTTGTTGTTATTGTTGTTGTTGTTTATTTGACATTGTTGTTGTTGGTTATTTGAAGTTGTTGTTGTTGTTGTTTATTTGACGTTGTTGTTGTTGACGTTGTTGTTGTTGTTGTTTATTTGACGTTGTTGTTGTTGATTATTTGACATTGTTGTTGTTGTTGTTATTGTTTATTTGACGTTGTTGTTGTTCTTTATTTGACGTTGTTGTTGTTGTTGTTGACGTTGTTGTTGTTTATTTGACGTTGTTGTTGTTGACGTTGTTTTTGTTGTTGTTTATTTGATGTTGTTGTTGTTTATTTGACGTTGTTGTTGTTGTTGTTTATTTGACGGTGTTGTTGTTGTTGTTTATTTGACGTTGTTGTTGTTGTTGTTGTTGTTGTTGTTTATTTGACGTTGTTGTTGTTTATTTGACGTTGTTGTTGTTGACATAGTTGTTGTTGTTGTTTATTTGACGTCGTTGTTGTTGTTGTTGTTTATTTGACGTTGTTGTTGTTGTTGTTTATTTGACGTTGTTGTTGTTGTTGTTGTTGTTTATTTGACGTTGTTGTTGTTGTTGTTGTTGTTGTTTATTTGACGTTGTTGTTGTTGTTGTTTATTTGACGTTGTTGTTGTTGTTTATTTGACGTTGTTGTTGTTGTTGTTGTTTATTTGATGTTGTTGTTGTTGTTTATTTGACATTGTTGTTGTTGTTGTTATTGTTTATTTGACATTGTTGTTGTTGTTTATTTGACGTTGTTGTTGTTGTTGTTGACTTAGTTGTTGTTGTTGTTTATTTGACATTGTTGTTGTTGTTGACGTTGTTGTTGTTGTTGTTGTTGTTTATTTGATGTTGTTTTAGTATTGTTGTTTATTTGACATTGTTGTTGTTATTTATTTGACGTTGTCGTGGGTGACATTGTTGTTGTTGTTTATTTGACGTTGTTGTTGTTGTTTATTTGACGTAGTTGTTGTTGACGTTGTTATTGTTGTTGTTTATTTGATGTTTTTGTTGTTGTTGTTGTTGTTGTTGTTTATTTGACGTTGTTGTTGTTGTTTATTTGACATTGTTGTTGTTGTTGTTTATTTGACGTTGTTGTTGTTGTTGTTGTTTATTTGACGTTGTTGTTTTTTTTTATTTATTTGACGTTGTTGTTGTTGTTATTGTTTATTTGACGTTGTTGTTGTTGTTGTTTTTATTTATTTATTTGACGTTGTTGTTGTTGTTATTGTTTAT
Organism: Vicia faba; assembly: GCA_948472305.1. NCBI lineage: Eukaryota > Viridiplantae > Streptophyta > Magnoliopsida > Fabales > Fabaceae > Vicia > Vicia faba. The sequence continues at coordinate 1,205,984,894 of OX451735.1, forward strand.
TTGACGTTGTTGTTGTTGTTGTTTATTTGACGTTGTTATTGTTGTTTATTTGACGTTGCTTTTGTTATTTGACGTTGTTGTTGTTGTCGTTGTTGTATTTGTTGTTGTTGTTGTTGTTGTTGCTTATTTGACGTTGTTGTTATTGTTGTTGTTTATTTGACATTGTTTTTGCTGTTTATTTGACGTTGTTATTGTTGTTTATTTGACGTTGTTGTTGTTGTTGTTTAATTGACGTTGTTGTTGATGTTGTTGTTGTTGACGTTGTATTTGTTGTTGTATTTGTTGTTGTTGTTGTTTATTTGACGTTGTTGTTGTTGTTGTTTATGTGACGTTGTTGTTGTTGTTGTTTATTTGACATTGTTGACATTGTTGTTGTTGTTGTTTATTTGACGATGTTGTTGTTGTTGTTTATTTGACGTTGTTGTTGTCGTTTATGTGACGTTGTTGTTGTTGTTGTTGTTTATTTGACATTGTTGTTGTTGTTGTTGACATTGTTGTTGTTGTTGTTGTTTATTTGACGTTGTTTTTGTATTGTTGTTTATTTGACATTTCTGTTGTTATTTATTGGACGTTGTTGTGGGTGACATTTTTGTTGTTATTGTTTATTTGACGTTGTTGTTGTTGTTTATTTGACATAGTTGTTATTGTTGACGTTGTTGTTGTTGTTGTTTATTTGACGTTGTTGTTGTTGTTGTTTATTTGACATTGTTGTTGTTGTTCTTTATTTGACGTTGTTGTTGTTTATTTGACATTGTTGTTGTTTATTTGACGTTGTTGTTGACGTTGTTGTTGTTGTTATTGTTTATTTGACGTTGTTGTTGTTGTTTATTTGACGTAGTTGTTGTTGTTGACGTTGTTGTTGTTGTTGTTTATTTGACGTTTTTCTTGTTGTTGATGTTGTTGTTGTTTTTGTATTTGTTTATTTGATGTTGTTGTTGTTGTTTATTTGACGTTGTTGTTGTTGTTTACTTGACGTTGTTGTTGTTGTTGTTGTTATTGTTGTTGTTGTTGTTGTTGTTGTTTATTTGACGTTTTTGTTGTTGTTTATTTGACGTTGTTGTTGTTGTTGTTTATTTGACGTTGTTGTTGTTGTTATTGACGTTGTTGTTGTTGTTGTTTATTTGACGTTGTTGTTGTTGTTTATTTGACATTGTTGTTGTTGTTGTTATTGTTTATTTGACGTTGTTGTTGTTCTTTATTTGACGTTGTTGTTGTTGTTGTTGACGTTGTTGTTGTTGTTGTTGTTGTTGTTGACTTAGTTGTTGTTGTTGTTTATTTGACGTTGGTGTTGTTGTTGACGTTGTTGTTTATTTGACGTTGTTGTTGTTGTTGTTGACGTTGTTGTTTATTTGACGTTGTTGTTGTTTATTTGACGTTGTTGTTGTTGTTTATTTGATGTTGTTGTTGTTATTTAATTGACATTGTTGTTGTTGTTGACGTTGTTGTTGTTGTTATTTTTTTGACATTGTTGTTGTTGTTGACGTTGTTGTTGTTGTT
>OX451735.1:1205991390-1206036390 GCA_948472305.1 Vicia faba
GTTGTTATTGTTGTTGTTTATTTGACGTTGTTGTTGTTGACGTTGTTGTTGTTGTTGTTGTTGTTGTTGACATAGTTGTTGTTGTTGTTGTTGTTTATTTGACGTTGTTGTTGTTGTTCTTGACATTGTTGTTGTTGTTGTTTATTTGACGTTGTTATTATTGTTTATTTGACATTGTTGTTGTTGTTGACGTTGTTGTTGTTGTTTATTTGACATTGTTGTAATTGTTGTTGACGTTGTTGTTGTTGTTGTTTATTTGACGTTGTTGTTGTTGTTGTTCTTGTTGTTGTTTATTTGACGTTGTTGTTGTTGTTGCTTATTTGACGTTGTTGTTGTTGTTGACGTTGTTGTTGTTGTTTATTTGACGTTGTTGTTGTTATTTATTTGACATTGTTGTTGTTGTTGACGTTGTTGTTGTTGTTGTTGTTGTTGTTTATTTGACATTGTTGTTGTTGTTTTGACGTTGTTGTTGTTGTTGTTGTTTATTTGATGTTGTTTTAGTATTGTTGTTTATTTGACATTGTTGTTGTTATTTATTTGACGTTGTTGTGGGTGACATTGTTGTTGTTGTTTATTTGACGTTGTTGTTGTTGTTTATTTGACGTAGTTGTTGTTGTTGACGTTGTTGTTGTTGTTTATTTGACATTTTTGTTGTTGTTGTTGTTGTTGTTCTTGTTTATTTGACGTTGTTGTTGTTGTTGTTATTGTTATTGTTTATTTGACATTGTTGTTGTTGTTGTTTATTTGACGTTGTTGTTCTTGTTGTTATTGTTGTTTATTTGACGTTGTTGTTGTTTTTATTTATTTGACGTTGTTGTTGTTGTTTATTTGACGTTGTTGTTGTTGTTGTTTATTTGACTTTGTTATTGTTGTTTATTTGACGTTGTTTTTGTTATTTGACGTTGTTGTTGTTGTTGTTGTTGTATTTGTTGTTGTTGTTATTGTTATTGTTGTTGCTTATTTGACGTTGTTGTTATTGTTGTTGTTTATTTGACGTTGTTGTTGTTATTTATTTGACGTTGTTGTTGTTGTTTATTTGACGGTGTTGTTGTTGTTGTTTATTTGACGGTGTTGTTGTTGTTGACGTTGTTGTTGTTGTTGTTGTTGTTGTATTTGTTGTTGTTGTTGTTGTTTATTTGACGTTGTTGTTGTTGTTGTTTATTTGACGTTATTGTTGTTGTTGTTTATTTGACGTTGTTATTCTTGTTGTTGTTGTTTATTTGATGTTTTTGTTGTTGTTGATGTTGTTGTTGTTTATTTGACGTTGTTAATGTTGTTGACGTTGTTGTTGTTTTTGTTGTTTATTTGACGTTGTTGTTGTTGTTATTGTTGTTGTTGTTGTTGTTGTTGTTGACGTTGTTGTTGTTGTTGTTGTTTATTTGATGTTGTTGTTGTTATTTAATTGACATTGTTGTTGTTGTTGACGTTGTTGTTGTTATTTATTTGACATTGTTGTTGTTGTTGTTGACGTTGTTGTTGTTGTTATTTATTTGACGTTGTTTTAGTATTGTTGTTTATTTGACATTTCTGTTGTTATTTATTGGACGTTGTTGTGGGTGACATTTTTGTTGTTGTTGTTTATTTAACGTTGTTGTTGTTGTTTATTTGACATAGTTGTTGTTGTTGACGTTGTTGTTGTTGTTGTTGTTGTTTATTTGACGTTTTTGTTGTTGTTGATGTTGTTGTTGTTGTTTATTATACGTTGTTATTGTTGTTGTTGTTGTTGTTTATTTGACATTGTTGTTGTTGTTGTTGTTGACGTTGTTGTTGTTTATTTGACGTTGTCGTTGTTGTTATTCTTTATTTGACATTGTTGTTGTTTATTTGACGTTGTTTTTGTTTATTTGACGTTGTTGGTTTTGACGTTGTTGTTGTTGTTATTGTTTATTTGACGTTATTGTTGTTTATTAGACGTAGTTGTTGTTGTTGACGTTGTTGTTGTTGTTGTTGTTGTTGTTTATTTGACGTTGTTGTTGTTGTTTATTTGACGTTGTTGTTGTTGTTTATTTGACGTAGTTGTTGTTGTTGACGTTGTTGTTGTTGTTGTTTATTTGACTTTTTTGTTGTTGTTGATGTTGTTGTTGTTGTTGTTGACATTGTTGTTTATGTTGTTGTTTATTTGACGTTTTTGTTGTTGTTGATGTTGTTGTTGTTTTTGTTGTTGTTTATTTGACGTTGTTGTTGTTGACGTTGTTGTTTATTTGACTTTGTTGTTGTTGTTGTTGTTTATTTGATGTTGTTGTTGTTGTTGACGTTGTTGTTGTTGTTTATTTGACGTTGTTGTTGTTATTTATTTGACATTGTTGTTGTTGTTGTTGACGTTGTTGTTGTTGTTGTTGTTTATTTGACATTGTTGTTGTTGTTGTTGTTGACGTTGTTCTTGTTGTTGTTGTTTAATTGATGTTGTTTTAGTATTGTTGTTTATTTGACATTGTTGTTGTTATTTATTTGACGTGGTTGTGGGTGACATTGTTGTTGTTGTTTATTTGACGTTGTTGTTGTTTATTTGACGTAGTTGTTGTTGTTGACGTTGTTGTTGTTGTTTATTTGACGTTTTTGTTGTTGTTGATGTTGTTGTAGTTGTTGTTATTGTTTATTTGACGTTGTTGTTGTTGTTCATTGTTGTTGTTTATTTGACATTGTTGTTGTTGTTGTTTATTTGACGTTGTTGTTGTTTATTTGACGTTGTTGTTATTGTTATTGTTGTTGTTGTTGTTGTTGTTGTTTATTTGACATTGTTGTTGTTGTTTATTTGAAGTTGTTGTTGTTGTTGTTTATTTGACGTTGTTGTTGTTGACGTTGTTGTTGTTGTTGTTGTTGTTGTTGTTTATTTGACGTTGTTGTTGTTGTTTATTTGACATTGTTGTTGTTGTTGTTATTGTTTATTTGACGTTGTTGTTGTTCTTTATTTGACGTTGTTGTTATTGTTGTTGACGTTGTTGTTGTTTATTTGACGTTGTCGTTGTTGACGTTGTTTTTGTTGTTGTTTATTTGATGTTGTTGTTGTTTATTTGACGTTGTTGTTGTTGTTGTTTATTTGACGGTGTTGTTGTTGTTGTTTATTTGACGTTGTTGTTGTTGTTGTTGTTTATTTGACGTTGTTGTTGTTGTTGATGTTGTTGTTGTTGTTGTTTATTTGACGTTGTTGTTGTTGACATAGTTGTTGTTGTTGTTTATTTGACGTTGTTGTTGTTGTTTATTTGACGTTGTTGTTGTTTTTGTTTATTTGACGTTGTTGTTGTTGTTGTTGATTATTTGACATTTTTGTTGTTGTTGTTGTTGTTCTTGTTTATTTGACGTTGTTGTTGTTGTTGTTATTGTTATTGTTTATTTGACATTGTTGTTGTTGTTGTTTATTTGACGTTATTGTTGTTGTTGTTTATTTGACGTTGTTGTTGTTGTTGTTTATTTGACGTTATTGTTGTTGTTGTTTATTTGACGTTGTTATTGTTGTTGTTGTTGTTGTTTATTTGATGTTTTTGTTGTTGTTGATGTTGTTGTTGTTTATTTGACGTTGTTAATGTTGTTGATGTTGTTGTTGTTTTTTTGTTGTTGTTTATTTGACGTTGTTGTTGTTGTTATTGTTGTTGTTGTTGTTGTTGTTTATTTGACGTTGTTGTTGTTGTTGTTGTTTATTTGACGATGTTGTTGTTGTTGTTGTTATTTATTTGACGTTGTTGTTGTTGTTGTTTATGTGACGATGTTGTTGTTGTTTATTTGACATTGTTGACATTGTTGTTGTTGTTGTTGTTGTTTATTTGACGATGTTGTTGTTGTTGTTGTTTATTTGACGTTGTTGTTGTTGTTTATGTGACGTTGTTGTTGTTGTTGTTGTTGTTTATTTGACATTGTTGTTGTTGTTGTTGACGTTGTTGTTGTTGTTGTTGTTTATTTGACGTTGTTTTAGTATTGTTGTTTATTTGACATTTCTGTTGTTATTTATTGGACGTTGTTGTGGGTGACATTTTTGTTGTTGTTGTTTATTTAACGTTGTTGTTGTTGTTTATTTGACATAGTTGTTGTTGTTGACGTTGTTGTTGTTGTTGTTGTTTATTTGACGTTTTTGTTGTTGTTGATGTTGTTGTTGTTGTTTATTATACGTTGTTGTTGTTGTTGTTGTTGTTTATTTGACATTGTTGTTGTTGTTGTTGTTGACGTTGTTGTTGTTTATTTGACGTTTTTGTTGTTGTTATTCTTTATTTGACATTGTTGTTGTTTATTTGACGTTGTTGTTGTTTATTTGACGTTGTTGGTTTTGACGTTGTTGTTGTTGTTATTGTTTATTTGACGTTGTTGTTGTTGTTATTGTTTATTTGATGTTGTTGTTGTTTATTAGACGTAGTTGTTGTTGTTGACGTTGTTGTTGTTGTTGTTGTTGTTTATTTGACGTTGTTGTTGTTGTTTATTTGACGTTGTTGTTGTTGTTTATTTGACGTAGTTGTTGTTGTTGACGTTGTTGTTGTTGTTGTTGTTGTTTATTTGACGTTTTTGTTGTTGTTGATGTTGTTGTTGTTGTTGTTGACATTGTTGTTGTTGTTGTTGTTTATTTGACGTTTTTTTTGTTGTTGATGTTGTTGTTGTTTTTGTTGTTGTTTATTTGACGTTGTTGTTGTTGTTGTTTAATTGACGTTGTTGTTGTTGTTTATTTGACGTTGTTGTTGTTGACGTTGTTGTTTATTTGACGTTGTTGTTGTTGTTGTTTATTTGATGTTGTTGTTGTTGTTGACGTTGTTGTTGTTGTTTATTTGACGTTGTTGTTGTTATTTATTTGACATTGTTGTTGTTGTTGTTGACGTTGTTGTTGTTGTTGTTTATTTGACATTGTTGTTGTTGTTGTTGACGTTGTTCTTGTTGTTGTTGTTTAATTGATGTTGTTTTAGTATTGTTGTTTATTTGACATTGTTGTTGTTATTTATTTGACGTTGTTGTGGGTGACATTGTTGTTGTTGTTTATTTGACGTTGTTGTTGTTTATTTGACGTAGTTGTTGTTGTTGACGTTGTTGTTGTTGTTGTTTATTTGACGTTTTTGTTGTTGTTGATGTTGTTGTTGTTGTTGTTATTGTTTATTTGACGTTGTTGTTGTTGTTCATTGTTGTTGTTTATTTGACATTGTTGTTGTTGTTGTTTATTTGACGTTGTTGTTGTTTATTTGACGTTGTTGTTGTTTATTTGACGTTGTTGTTGTTGTTATTGTTGTTGTTGTTGTTGTTGTTTATTTGACATTGTTGTTGTTGTTTATTTGAAGTTGTTGTTGTTGTTGTTTATTTGACGTTGTTGTTGTTGACGTTGTTGTTGTTGTTGTTGTTTATTTGACGTTGTTGTTGTTGATTATTTGACATTGTTGTTGTTGTTGTTGTTATTGTTTATTTGACGTTGTTGTTGTTGTTTATTTGACGTTGTTGTTGTTGTTGTTGACGTTGTTGTTGTTGACGTTGTTTTTGTTGTTGTTTATTTGATGTTGTTGTTGTTTATTTAACGTTGTTGTTGTTGTTATTTATTTGACGGTGTTGTTGTTGTTGTTTATTTGACGTTGTTGTTGTTGTTGTTGTTTATTTGACGTTGTTGTTGTTGTTGACGTTGTTGGTGTTGTTGTTTATTTGACGTTGTTGTTGTTGACATAGTTGTTGTTGTTGTTTATTTGACGTTGTTGTTGTTGTTGTTGTTGTTTATTTGACGTTGTTGTTGTTGTTGTTTATTTGACGTTGTTGTTGTTGTTGTTGTTGTTGTTGTTGTTTATTTGACGTTGTTGTTGTTGTTGTTTATTTGACGTTGCTGTTGTTGTTTATTTGACATTGTTGTTGTTGTTGTTGTTGTTTATTTGATGTTGTTGTTGTTGTTTATTTGACATTGTTGTTGTTGTTGTTATTGTTTATTTGACGTTGTTGTTGTTGTTTATTTGACGTTGTTGTTGTTGTTGACTTAGTTGTTGTTGTTGTTTATTTGACTTAGTTGTTGTTGTTGTTGACGTTGTTATTTATTTGACGTTGTTGTTGTTGACGTTGTTGTTGACGTTGTTGTTTATTTGACGTTGTTGTTGTTGTTTATTTGACGTTGTTGTTGACGTTGTTGTTGTTGTTTAATTGACGTTGTTGTTGTTGTTTATTTGACATTGTTGTTATTGACGTTGTTGTTGTTGACGTTGTTGTTTATTTGACGTTGTTGTTGTTGTTGTTTATTTGATGTTGTTGTTGTTGTTGACGTTGTTGTTGTTGTTTATTTGACGTTGTTGTTGTTATTTATTTGACATTGTTGTTGTTTATTTGACATTGTTGTTGTTGTTGTTGTTGACGTTGTTCTTGTTGTCGTTGTTTAATTGATGTTGTTTTAGTATTGTTGTTTATTTGACATTGTTGTTGTTATTTATTTGACGTGGTTGTGGGTGACATTGTTGTTGTTGTTTATTTGACATTGTTGTTGTTGTTGTTGTTGACGTTGTTGTTGTTTATTTGACGTTGTTGTTGTTGTTATTCTTTATTTGACATTGTTGTTGTTTATTTGACGTTGTTGTTGTTTATTTGACGTTGTTGGTTTTGACGTTGTTGTTGTTGTTATTGTTTATTTGACGTTGTTGTTGTTGTTATTGTTTATTTGACGTTGTTGTTGTTTATTAGACGTAGTTGTTGTTGTTGACGTTGTTGTTGTTGTTGTTGTTGTTTATTTGACGTTGTTGTTGTTGTTTATTTGACGTTGTTGTTATTGTTTATTTGACGTAGTTGTTGTTGTTGACGTTGTTGTTGTTGTTGTTGTTTATTTGACGTTTTTGTTGTTGTTGATGTTGTTGTTGTTGTTGTTGACATTGTTGTTGTTGTTGTTGTTTATTTGACGTTTTTTTTGTTGTTGATGTTGTTGTTGTTTTTGTTGTTGTTTATTTGACGTTGTTGTTGTTGTTGTTGTTTAATTGACGTTGTTGTTGTTGTTTATTTGACGTTGTTGTTGTTGACGTTGTTGTTTATTTGACGTTGTTGTTGTTGTTGTTTATTTGATGTTGTTGTTGTTGTTGACGTTGTTGTTGTTGTTTATTTGACGTTGTTGTTGTTATTTATTTGACATTGTTGTTGTTGTTGTTGACGTTGTTGTTGTTGTTGTTTATTTGACATTGTTGTTGTTGTTGTTGACGTTGTTCTTGTTGTTGTTGTTTAATTGATGTTGTTTTAGTATTGTTGTTTATTTGACATTGTTGTTGTTATTTATTTGACGTTGTTGTGGGTGACATTGTTGTTGTTGTTTATTTGACGTTGTTGTTGTTTATTTGACGTAGTTGTTGTTGTTGACGTTGTTGTTGTTGTTGTTTATTTGACGTTTTTGTTGTTGTTGATGTTGTTGTTGTTGTTGTTATTGTTTATTTGACGTTGTTGTTGTTGTTCATTGTTGTTGTTTATTTGACATTGTTGTTGTTGTTGTTTATTTGACGTTGTTGTTGTTTATTTGACGTTGTTGTTGTTTATTTGACGTTGTTGTTGTTGTTATTGTTGTTGTTGTTGTTGTTGTTTATTTGACATTGTTGTTGTTGTTTATTTGAAGTTGTTGTTGTTGTTGTTTATTTGACGTTGTTGTTGTTGACGTTGTTGTTGTTGTTGTTGTTGTTTATTTGACGTTGTTGTTGTTGACGTTGTTGTTGTTGTTGTTGTTGTTTATTTGACGTTGTTGTTGTTGATTATTTGACATTGTTGTTGTTGTTGTTATTGTTTATTTGACGTTGTTGTTGTTGTTTATTTGACGTTGTTGTTGTTGTTGTTGACGTTGTTGTTGTTGACGTTGTTTTTGTTGTTGTTTATTTGATGTTGTTGTTGTTTATTTAACGTTGTTGTTGTTGTTATTTATTTGACGGTGTTGTTGTTGTTGTTTATTTGACGTTGTTGTTGTTGTTGTTGTTTATTTGACGTTGTTGTTGTTGTTGTTGACGTTGTTGGTGTTGTTGTTTATTTGACGTTGTTGTTGTTGACATAGTTGTTGTTGTTGTTTATTTGACGTTGTTGTTGTTGTTGTTTATTTGACGTTGTTGTTGTTGTTGTTTATTTGACGTTGTTGTTGTTGTTGTTGTTGTTGTTGTTGTTTATTTGACGTTGTTGTTGTTGTTGTTTATTTGACGTTGCTGTTGTTGTTTATTTGACATTGTTGTTGTTGTTGTTGTTGTTTATTTGATGTTGTTGTTGTTGTTTATTTGACATTGTTGTTGTTGTTGTTATTGTTTATTTGACGTTGTTGTTGTTGTTTATTTGACGTTGTTGTTGTTGTTGTTGACTTAGTTGTTGTTGTTGTTGTTTATTTGACTTAGTTGTTGTTGTTGTTGACGTTGTTATTTATTTGACGTTGTTGTTGTTGTTGACGTTGTTGTTGACGTTGTTGTTTATTTGACGTTGTTGTTGTTGTTTATTTGACGTTGTTGTTGACGTTGTTGTTGTTGTTTATTTGACGTTGTTGTTGTTATTTATTTGACATTGTTGTTATTGACGTTGTTGTTGTTGTTATTTATTTGACATTGTTGTTGTTGTTGTTGTTGACGTTGTTGTTGTTGTTGTTTATTTGATGTTGTTTTAGTATTGTTGTTTATTTGACATTGTTGTTTTTATTTATTTGACATTGTTGTGGGTGACATTGTTGTTGTTGTTGTTTATTTGACGTTGTTGTTGTTGTTTATGTGACGTTGTTGTAGTTGTTGTTGTTGTTTATTTGACATTGTTGTTGTTGTTGTTGACGTTGTTGTTGTTGTTGTTTATTTGATGTTGTTTTAGTAATGTTGTTTATTTGACGGTGTTGTTGTTATTGTTGTTGTTTATTTGACGTTGTTGTTGTTGACGTTGTTGTTGTTGTTTATTTGACAAGGTTGTTGTTGTTGACATAGTTGTTGTTGTTGTTGTTGTTTATTTGACGTTGTTGTTGTTGTTCTTGACATTGTTGTTGTTGTTGTTTATTTGACGTTGTTATTATTGTTTATTTGACATTGTTGTTGTTGTTGACGTTGTTGTTGTTGTTTATTTGACATTGTTGTAATTGTTGTTGACGTTGTTGTTGTTGTTGTTTATTTGACGTTGTTGTTGTTGTTCTTGTTGTTGTTTATTTGACGTTGTTGTTGTTGTTGACGTTGTTGTTGTTGTTTATTTGACGTTGTTGTTGTTATTTATTTGACATTGTTGTTGTTGTTGACGTTGTTGTTGTTGTTGTTGTTATTTATTTGACATTGTTGTTGTTGTTGTTGACGTTGTTGTTGTTGTTTATTTGATGTTGTTTTAGTATTGTTGTTTATTTGACATTGTTGTTGTTATTTATTTGACGTAGTTGTGGGGGACATTGTTGTTGTTGTTTATTTGACGTTGTTGTTGTTGTTTATTTGACGTAGTTGTTGTTGTTGACGTTGTTGTTGTTGTTTATTTGACATTTTTGTTGTTGTTGTTGTTGTTCTTGTTTATTTGACGTTGTTGTTGTTGTTATTGTTATTGTTTATTTGACATTGTTGTTGTTGTTGTTTATTTGACGTTGTTGTTCTTGTTGTTATTGTTATTTATTTGACGTTGTTGTTGTTTTTATTTATTTGACGTTGTTGTTGTTGTTTATTTGACGTTGTTGTTGTTGTTGTTTATTTGACTTTGTTATTGTTGTTTATTTGACGTTGTTTTTGTTATTTGACGTTGTTGTTGTTGTTGTTGTTGTATTTGTTGTTGTTGTTATTGTTATTGTTGTTGCTTATTTGACGTTGTTGTTATTGTTGTTGTTTATTTGACGTTGTTGTTGTTATTTATTTGACGTTGTTGTTGTTGTTTATTTGACGTTGTTGTTGTTGTTGTTTAATTGACGTTGTTGTTGTTGTTGTTGACGTTGTTGTTGTTGTTGTTGTATTTTTTGTTGATGTTGTTGTTTATTTGACGTTGTTGTTGTTGTTGTTGTTTATTTGACGTTATTGTTGTTGTTGTTTATTTGACGTTGTTATTGTTGTTGTTGTTGTTTATTTGATGTTTTTGTTGTTGTTGATGTTGTTGTTGTTTATTTGACGTTGTTAATGTTGTTGACGTTGTTGTTGTTTTTGTTGTTTATTTGACGTTGTTGTTGTTGTTATTGTTGTTGTTGTTGTTGTTGTTGTTGACGTTGTTGTTGTTGTTGTTGTTTATTTGATGTTGTTGTTGTTATTTAATTGACATTGTTGTTGTTGTTGACGTTGTTGTTGTTGTTGTTATTTATTTGACATTGTTGTTGTTGTTGTTGACGTTGTTGTTGTTGTTATTTATTTGACGTTGTTTTAGTATTGTTGTTTATTTGACATTTCTGTTGTTATTTATTGGACGTTGTTGTGGGTGACATTTTTGTTGTTGTTGTTTATTTAACGTTGTTGTTGTTGTTTATTTGACATAGTTGTTGTTGTTGACGTTGTTGTTGTTGTTGTTGTTGTTGTTTATTTGACGTTTTTGTTGTTGTTGATGTTGTTGTTGTTGTTTATTATACGTTGTTATTGTTGTTGTTGTTGTTTATTTGACATTGTTGTTGTTTTTGTTGTTGACGTTGTTGTTGTTTATTTGACGTTGTCGTTGTTGTTATTCTTTATTTGACATTGTTGTTGTTTATTTGACGTTGTTGTTGTTTATTTGACGTTGTTGGTTTTGACGTTGTTGTTGTTGTTATTGTTTATTTGACGTTATTGTTGTTTATTAGACGTAGTTGTTGTTGTTGACGTTGTTGTTGTTGTTGTTGTTGTTTATTTGACGTTGTTGTTGTTGTTTATTTGACGTTGTTGTTGTTGTTTATTTGACGTAGTTGTTGTTGTTGACGTTGTTGTTGTTGTTGTTTATTTGACTTTTTTGTTGTTGTTGATGTTGTTGTTGTTGTTGTTGACATTGTTGTTGTTGTTGTTGTTTATTTGACGTTTTTGTTGTTGTTGATGTTGTTGTTGTTTTTGTTGTTGTTTATTTGACGTTGTTGTTGTTGACGTTGTTGTTTATTTGACGTTGTTGTTGTTGTTGTTGTTTATTTGATGTTGTTGTTGTTGTTGACGTTGTTGTTGTTGTTTATTTGACGTTGTTGTTGTTATTTATTTGACATTGTTGTTGTTGTTGTTGACGTTGTTGTTGTTGTTGTTGTTGTTTATTTGACATTGTTGTTGTTGTTGTTGTTGACGTTGTTCTTGTTGTTGTTGTTTAATTGATGTTGTTTTAGTATTGTTGTTTATTTGACATTGTTGTTGTTATTTATTTGACGTGGTTGTGGGTGACATTGTTGTTGTTGTTTATTTGACGTTGTTGTTGTTTATTTGACGTAGTTGTTGTTGTTGACGTTGTTGTTGTTGTTGTTTATTTGACGTTTTTGTTGTTGTTGATGTTGTTGTTGTTGTTATTGTTTATTTGACGTTGTTGTTGTTGTTCATTGTTGTTGTTTATTTGACATTGTTGTTGTTGTTGTTTATTTGACGTTGTTGTTGTTTATTTGACGTTGTTGTTGTTGTTATTGTTGTTGTTGTTGTTGTTGTTATTTATTTGACATTGTTGTTGTTGTTTATTTGAAGTTGTTGTTGTTGTTGTTTATTTGACGTTGTTGTTGTTGACGTTGTTGTTGTTGTTGTTGTTGTTGTTTATTTGACGTTGTTGTTGTTATTTATTTGACATTGTTGTTGTTGTTGTTATTGTTTATTTGACGTTGTTGTTGTTCTTTATTTGACGTTGTTGTTATTGTTGTTGATGTTGTTGTTGTTTATTTGACGTTGTTGTTGTTGACGTTGTTTTTGTTGTTGTTTATTTGATGTTGTTGTTGTTTATTTGACGTTGTTGTTGTTGTTGTTGTTTATTTGACGGTGTTGTTGTTGTTGTTTATTTGACGTTGTTGTTGTTGTTGTTGTTTATTTGACGTTGTTGTTGTTGTTGATGTTGTTGTTGTTGTTGTTTATTTGACGTTGTTGTTGTTGACATAGTTGTTGTTGTTGTTTATTTGACGTTGTTGTTGTTGTTTATTTGACGTTGATGTTGTTGTTGTTTATTTGACGTTGTTGTTGTTGTTGTTGTTGTTGTTTATTTGACGTTGTTGTTGTTGTTGTTTATTTGACGTTGCTGTTGTTGTTTATTTGACGTTGTTGTTGTTGTTGTTGTTGTTTATTTGATGCTGTTGTTGTTGTTTATTTGACATTGTTGTTGTTGTTGTTATTGTTTATTTGACGTTGTTGTTGTTGTTTATTTGACGTTGTTGTTGTTGTTGACTTAGTTGTTGTTGTTGTTTATTTGACGTTGTTGTTGTTGTTGTTGATGTTGTTATTTATTTGACGTTGTTGTTGTTGTTGACGTTGTTGTTGACGTTGTTGTTTATTTGACGTTGTTGTTGTTGTTTATTTGACGTTGTTGTTGACGTTGTTGTTGTTGTTTATTTGACGTTGTTGTTGTTATTTATTTGACATTGTTGTTGTTGACGTTTTTGTTGTTGTTATTTATTTGGCATTGTTGTTGTTGTTGTTGACGTTGTTGTTGTTGTTGTTTATTTGATGTTGTTTTAGTATTGTTGTTTATTTGACATTGTTGTTTTTATTTATTTGACGTTGTTATTGGTGACATTATTGTTGTTGTTGTTTATTTGACGTTGTTGTTGTTTATTTGACGTTGTTGTTGTTGTTTATGTGACGTTGTTGTAGTTGTTGTTGTTGTTTATTTGACATTGTTGTTGTTGTTGTTGACGTTGTTGTTGTTGTTGTTTATTTGATGTTGTTTTAGTAATGTTGTTTATTTGACGGTGTTGTTGTTATTGTTGTTGTTTATTTGACGTTGTTGTTGTTGACGTTGTTGTTGTTGTTTATTTGACAAGGTTGTTGTTGTTGACATAGTTGTTGTTGTTGTTGTTTATTTGACGTTGTTGTTGTTGTTCTTGACATTGTTGTTGTTGTTGTTTATTTGACGTTGTTATTGTTGTTGTTGTTGTTGTTTATTTGACATTGTTGTTATTGTTGTTGACGTTGTTGTTGTTGTTGTTGTTTATTTGACGTTGTTGTTGTTTATTTGACGTTGTTGTTGTTGTTGCTTATTTGACGTTGTTGTTGTTGTTGACGTTGTTGTTGTTGTTTATTTGACGTTGTTGTTGTTATTTATTTGACATTGTTGTTGTTGTTGACGTTGTTGTTGTTGTTGTTTATTTGACATTGTTGTTGTTGTTGTTGACGTTGTTGTTGTTGTTGTTTATTTGATGTTGTTTTAGTATTGTTGTTTATTTGACATTGTTGTTGTTATTTATTTGACGTTGTTGTGGGTGACATTGTTGTTGTTGTTTATTTGACGTTGTTGTTGTTGTTTATTTGACGTAGTTGTTGTTGTTGACGTTGTTGTTGTTGTTTATTTGACATTGTTGTTGTTGTTTATTTGAAGTTGTTTGTTGTTGTTGTTTATTTGACGTTGTTGTTGTTGACGTTGTTGTTGTTGTTGTTGTTGTTTATTTGACGTTGTTGTTGTTGTTTATTTGACATTGTTGTTGTTGTTGTTATTGTTTATTTGACGTTGTTGTTGTTCTTTATTTGACGTTGTTGTTGTTGTTGTTGACGTTGTTGTTGTTTATTTGACGTTGTTGTTGTTGACGTTGTTTTTGTTGTTGTTTATTTGATGTTATTGTTGTTTATTTGACGTTGTTGTTGTTGTTGTTTATTTGACGGTGTTGTTGTTGTTGTTTATTTGACGTTGTTGTTGTTGTTGTTGTTTATTTGACATTGTTGTTGTTGTTGACGTTGTTGGTGTTGTTGTTTATTTGACGTTGTTGTTGTTGACATAGTTGTTGTTGTTGTTTATTTGACGTTGTTGTTGTTGTTGTTTATTTGACGTTGTTGTTGTTGTTGTTTATTTGACGTTGTTGTTGTTGTTGTTGTTGTTGTTTATTTGACGTTGTTGTTGTTGTTTATTTGACGTTGCTGTTGTTGTTTATTTGACATTGTTGTTGTTGTTGTTGTTGTTTATTTGATGTTGTTGTTGTTGTTTATTTGACATTGTTGTTGTTGTTGTTATTGTTTATTTGACGTTGTTGTTGTTGTTTATTTGACGTTGTTGTTGTTGTTGTTGACTTAGTTGTTGTTGTTGTTTATTTGACTTAGTTGTTGTTGTTGTTGACGTTGTTATTTATTTGACGTTGTTGTTGTTGTTGACGTTGTTGTTGACGTTGTTGTTTATTTGACGTTGTTGTTGTTGTTTATTTGACGTTGTTGTTGACGTTGTTGTTGTTGTTTATTTGACGTTGTTGTTGTTATTTATTTGACATTGTTGTTATTGACGTTGTTGTTGTTGTTATTTATTTGACATTGTTGTTGTTGTTGTTGTTGACGTTGTTGTTGTTGTTGTTTATTTGATGTTGTTTTAGTATTGTTGTTTATTTGACATTGTTGTTTTTATTTATTTGACGTTGTTGTGGGTGACATTGTTGTTGTTGTTGTTTATTTGACGTTGTTGTTGTTTATTTGACGTTGTTGTTGTTGTTTATGTGACGTTGTTGTAGTTGTTGTTGTTGTTTATTTGACATTGTTGTTGTTGTTGTTGACGTTGTTGTTGTTGTTGTTTATTTGATGTTGTTTTAGTAATGTTGTTTATTTGACGGTGTTGTTGTTATTGTTGTTGTTTATTTGACGTTGTTGTTGTTGACGTTGTTGTTGTTGTTTATTTGACAAGGTTGTTGTTGTTGACATAGTTGTTGTTGTTGTTGTTGTTTATTTGACGTTGTTGTTGTTGTTCTTGACATTGTTGTTGTTGTTGTTTATTTGACGTTGTTATTATTGTTTATTTGACATTGTTGTTGTTGTTGACGTTGTTGTTGTTGTTTATTTGACATTGTTGTAATTGTTGTTGACGTTGTTGTTGTTGTTGTTTATTTGACGTTGTTGTTGTTGTTCTTGTTGTTGTTTATTTGACGTTGTTGTTGTTGTTGCTTATTTGACGTTGTTGTTGTTGTTGACGTTGTTGTTGTTGTTTATTTGACGTTGTTGTTGTTATTTATTTGACATTGTTGTTGTTGTTGACGTTGTTGTTGTTGTTGTTGTTATTTATTTGACATTGTTGTTGTTGTTGTTGACGTTGTTGTTGTTGTTTATTTGATGTTGTTTTAGTATTGTTGTTTATTTGACATTGTTGTTGTTATTTATTTGACGTAGTTGTGGGTGACATTGTTGTTGTTGTTTATTTGACGTTGTTATTGTTGTTTATTTGACATTGTTGTTGTTGTTGACGTTGTTGTTGTTGTTTATTTGACATTGTTGTTATTGTTGTTGACGTTGTTGTTGTTGTTGTTTATTTGACGTTGTTGTTGTTTATTTGACGTTGTTGTTGTTGTTGCTTATTTGACGTTGTTGTTGTTGTTGACGTTGTTGTTGTTGTTTATTTGACGTTGTTGTTGTTATTTATTTGACATTGTTGTTGTTGTTGACGTTGTTGTTGTTGTTGTTGTTTATTTGACATTGTTGTTGTTGTTGTTGACGTTGTTGTTGTTGTTGTTTATTTGATGTTGTTTTAGTATTGTTGTTTATTTGACATTGTTGTTGTTATTTATTTGACGTTGTTGTGGGTGACATTGTTGTTGTTGTTTATTTGACGTTGTTGTTGTTGTTTATTTGACGTAGTTGTTGTTGTTGACGTTGTTGTTGTTGTTTATTTGACATTGTTGTTGTTGTTTATTTGAAGTTGTTTGTTGTTGTTGTTTATTTGACGTTGTTGTTGTTGACGTTGTTGTTGTTGTTGTTGTTTATTTGACGTTGTTGTTGTTGTTTATTTGACATTGTTGTTGTTGTTGTTATTGTTTATTTGACGTTGTTGTTGTTCTTTATTTGACGTTGTTGTTGTTGTTGTTGACGTTGTTGTTGTTTATTTGACGTTGTTGTTGTTGACATTGTTTTTGTTGTTGTTTATTTGATGTTATTGTTGTTTATTTGACGTTGTTGTTGTTGTTGTTTATTTGACGGTGTTGTTGTTGTTGTTTATTTGACGTTGTTGTTGTTGTTGTTGTTTATTTGACATTGTTGTTGTTGTTGACGTTGTTGGTGTTGTTGTTTATTTGACGTTGTTGTTGTTGACATAGTTGTTGTTGTTGTTTATTTGACGTTGTTGTTGTTGTTGTTTATTTGACGTTGTTGTTGTTGTTGTTTATTTGACGTTGTTGTTGTTGTTGTTGTTGTTTATTTGACGTTGTTGTTGTTGTTTATTTGACGTTGCTGTTGTTGTTTATTTGACATTGTTGTTGTTGTTGTTGTTGTTTATTTGATGTTGTTGTTGTTGTTTATTTGACATTGTTGTTGTTGTTGTTATTGTTTATTTGACGTTGTTGTTGTTGTTTATTTGACTTAGTTGTTGTTGTTGTTGACTTAGTTGTTGTTGTTGTTTATTTGACTTAGTTGTTGTTGTTGTTGACGTTGTTATTTATTTGACGTTGTTGTTGTTGTTGACGTTGTTGTTGACGTTGTTGTTTATTTGACGTTGTTGTTGTTGTTTATTTGACGTTGTTGTTGACGTTGTTGTTGTTGTTTATTTGACGTTGTTGTTGTTATTTATTTGACATTGTTGTTATTGACGTTGTTGTTGTTGTTATTTATTTGACATTGTTGTTGTTGTTGTTGTTGACGTTGTTGTTGTTGTTGTTTATTTGATGTTGTTTTAGTATTGTTGTTTATTTGACATTGTTGTTTTTATTTATTTGACGTTGTTGTGGGTGACATTGTTGTTGTTGTTGTTTATTTGACGTTGTTGTTGTTTATTTGACGTTGTTGTTGTTGTTTATGTGACGTTGTTGTAGTTGTTGTTGTTGTTTATTTGACATTGTTGTTGTTGTTGTTGACGTTGTTGTTGTTGTTGTTTATTTGATGTTGTTTTAGTAATGTTGTTTATTTGACGGTGTTGTTGTTATTGTTGTTGTTTATTTGACGTTGTTGTTGTTGACGTTGTTGTTGTTGTTTATTTGACAAGGTTGTTGTTGTTGACATAGTTGTTGTTGTTGTTGTTGTTTATTTGACGTTGTTGTTGTTGTTCTTGACATTGTTGTTGTTGTTGTTTATTTGACGTTGTTATTATTGTTTATTTGACATTGTTGTTGTTGTTGACGTTGTTGTTGTTGTTTATTTGACATTGTTGTAATTGTTGTTGACGTTGTTGTTGTTGTTGTTTATTTGACGTTGTTGTTGTTGTTCTTGTTGTTGTTTATTTGACGTTGTTGTTGTTGTTGCTTATTTGACGTTGTTGTTGTTGTTGACGTTGTTGTTGTTGTTTATTTGACGTTGTTGTTGTTATTTATTTGACATTGTTGTTGTTGTTGACGTTGTTGTTGTTGTTGTTGTTATTTATTTGACATTGTTGTTGTTGTTGTTGACGTTGTTGTTATTGTTTATTTGATGTTGTTTTAGTATTGTTGTTTATTTGACATTGTTGTTGTTATTTATTTGACGTAGTTGTGGGTGACATTGTTGTTGTTGTTTATTTGACGTTGTTGTTGTTGTTTATTTGACGTAGTTGTTGTTGTTGACGTTGTTGTTGTTTATTTGACATTTTTGTTGTTGTTGTTGTTGTTCTTGTTTATTTGACGTTGTTGTTGTTGTTATTGTTATTGTTTATTTGACATTGTTGTTGTTGTTGTTTATTTGACGTTGTTGTTCTTGTTGTTATTGTTATTTATTTGACGTTGTTGTTGTTTTTATTTATTTGACGTTGTTGTTGTTGTTTATTTGACGTTGTTGTTGTTGTTGTTTATTTGACTTTGTTATTGTTGTTTATTTGACGTTGTTTTTGTTATTTGACGTTGTTGTTGTTGTTGTTGTTGTATTTGTTGTTGTTGTTATTGTTATTGTTGTTGCTTATTTGACGTTGTTGTTATTGTTGTTGTTTATTTGACGTTGTTGTTGTTATTTATTTGACGTTGTTGTTGTTGTTTATTTGACGTTGTTGTTGTTGTTGTTTAATTGACGTTGTTGTTGTTGTTGTTGACGTTGTTGTTGTTGTTGTTGTATTTTTTGTTGTTGTTGTTGTTTATTTGACGTTGTTGTTGTTGTTGTTGTTTATTTGACGTTATTGTTGTTGTTGTTTATTTGACGTTGTTATAGTTGTTGTTGTTGTTTATTTGATGTTTTTGTTGTTGTTGATGTTGTTGTTGTTTATTTGACGTTGTTAATGTTGTTGACGTTGTTGTTGTTTTTGTTGTTTATTTGACGTTGTTGTTGTTGTTATTGTTGTTGTTGTTGTTGTTGTTGTTGACGTTGTTGTTGTTGTTGTTGTTTATTTGATGTTGTTGTTGTTATTTAATTGACATTGTTGTTGTTGACGTTGTTGTTGTTGTTGTTATTTATTGGACATTGTTGTTGTTGTTGTTGACGTTGTTGTTGTTGTTATTTATTTGACGTTGTTTTAGTATTGTTGTTTATTTGACATTTCTGTTGTTATTTATTGGACGTTGTTGTGGGTGACATTTTTGTTGTTGTTGTTTATTTAACGTTGTTGTTGTTGTTTATTTGACATAGTTGTTTTTGTTGACGTTGTTGTTGTTGTTGTTGTTGTTTATTTGACGTTTTTGTTGTTGTTGATGTTGTTGTTGTTTATTATACGTTGTTATTGTTGTTGTTGTTGTTTATTTGACATTGTTGTTGTTTTTGTTGTTGACGTTGTTGTTGTTTATTTGACGTTGTCGTTGTTGTTATTCTTTATTTGACATTGTTGTTGTTTATTTGACGTTGTTGTTGTTTATTTGACGTTGTTGGTTTTGACGTTGTTGTTGTTGTTATTGTTTATTTGACGTTATTGTTGTTTATTAGACGTAGTTGTTGTTGTTGACGTTGTTGTTGTTGTTGTTGTTTATTTGACGTTGTTGTTGTTGTTTATTTGACGTTGTTGTTGTTGTTTATTTGACGTAGTTGTTGTTGTTGACGTTTTTGTTGTTGTTGTTTATTTGACTTTTTTGTTGTTGTTGATGTTGTTGTTGTTGTTGTTGACATTGTTGTTGTTGTTGTTGTTTATTTGACGTTTTTGTTGTTGTTGATGTTGTTGTTGTTTTTGTTGTTGTTTATTTGACGTTGTTGTTGTTGACGTTGTTGTTTATTTGACGTTGTTGTTGTTGTTGTTGTTTATTTGATGTTGTTGTTGTTGTTGACGTTGTTGTTGTTGTTTATTTGACGTTGTTGTTGTTATTTATTTGACATTGTTGTTGTTGTTGTTGACGTTGTTGTTGTTGTTGTTGTTTATTTGACATTGTTGTTGTTGTTGTTGTTGACGTTGTTCTTGTTGTTGTTGTTTAATTGATGTTGTTTTAGTATTGTTGTTTATTTGACATTGTTGTTGTTATTTATTTGACGTGGTTGTGGGTGACATTGTTGTTGTTGTTTATTTGACGTTGTTGTTGTTTATTTGACGTAGTTGTTGTTGTTGACGTTGTTGTTGTTGTTGTTTATTTGACGTTTTTGTTGTTGTTGATGTTGTTGTTGTTGTTGTTGTTATTGTTTATTTGACGTTGTTGTTGTTGTTCATTGTTGTTGTTTATTTGACATTGTTGTTGTTGTTGTTTATTTGACGTTGTTGTTGTTTATTTGACGTTGTTGTTGTTGTTATTGTTGTTGTTGTTGTTGTTATTTATTTGACATTGTTGTTGTTGTTTATTTGAAGTTGTTGTTGTTGTTGTTTATTTGACGTTGTTGTTGTTGACGTTGTTGTTGTTGTTGTTGTTGTTGTTTATTTGACGTTGTTGTTGTTGTTTATTTGACATTGTTGTTGTTGTTGTTATTGTTTATTTGACGTTGTTGTTGTTCTTTATTTGACGTTGTTGTTATTGTTGTTGATGTTGTTGTTGTTTATTTGACGTTGTTGTTGTTGACGTTGTTTTTGTTGTTGTTTATTTGATGTTGTTGTTGTTTATTTGACGTTGTTGTTGTTGTTGTTTATTTGACGGTGTTGTTGTTGTTGTTTATTTGACGTTGTTGTTGTTGTTGTTGTTTATTTGACGTTGTTGTTGTTGTTGATGTTGTTGTTGTTGTTGTTTATTTGACGTTGTTGTTGTTGACATAGTTGTTGTTGTTGTTTATTTGACGTTGTTGTTGTTGTTGTTTATTTGACGTTGTTGTTGTTGTTGTTTATTTGACGTTGTTGTTGTTGTTGCTTATTTGACGTTGTTGTTGTTGTTGACGTTGTTGTTGTTGTTTATTTGACGTTGTTGTTGTTATTTATTTGACATTGTTGTTGTTGTTGACGTTGTTGTTGTTGTTGTTGTTATTTATTTGACATTGTTGTTGTTGTTGTTGACGTTGTTGTTATTGTTTATTTGATGTTGTTTTAGTATTGTTGTTTATTTGACATTGTTGTTGTTATTTATTTGACGTAGTTGTGGGTGACATTGTTGTTGTTGTTTATTTGACGTTGTTGTTGTTGTTTATTTGACGTAGTTGTTGTTGTTGACGTTGTTGTTGTTTATTTGACATTTTTGTTGTTGTTGTTGTTGTTCTTGTTTATTTGACGTTGTTGTTGTTGTTATTGTTATTGTTTATTTGACATTGTTGTTGTTGTTGTTTATTTGACGTTGTTGTTCTTGTTGTTATTGTTATTTATTTGACGTTGTTGTTGTTTTTATTTATTTGACGTTGTTGTTGTTGTTTATTTGACGTTGTTGTTGTTGTTGTTTATTTGACTTTGTTATTGTTGTTTATTTGACGTTGTTTTTGTTATTTGACGTTGTTGTTGTTGTTGTTGTTGTATTTGTTGTTGTTGTTATTGTTATTGTTGTTGCTTATTTGACGTTGTTGTTATTGTTGTTGTTTATTTGACGTTGTTGTTGTTATTTATTTGACGTTGTTGTTGTTGTTTATTTGACGTTGTTGTTGTTGTTGTTTAATTGACGTTGTTGTTGTTGTTGTTGACGTTGTTGTTGTTGTTGTTGTATTTTTTGTTGTTGTTGTTGTTTATTTGACGTTGTTGTTGTTGTTGTTGTTTATTTGACGTTATTGTTGTTGTTGTTTATTTGACGTTGTTATAGTTGTTGTTGTTGTTTATTTGATGTTTTTGTTGTTGTTGATGTTGTTGTTGTTTATTTGACGTTGTTAATGTTGTTGACGTTGTTGTTGTTTTTGTTGTTTATTTGACGTTGTTGTTGTTGTTATTGTTGTTGTTGTTGTTGTTGTTGTTGACGTTGTTGTTGTTGTTGTTGTTTATTTGATGTTGTTGTTGTTATTTAATTGACATTGTTGTTGTTGACGTTGTTGTTGTTGTTGTTATTTATTGGACATTGTTGTTGTTGTTGTTGACGTTGTTGTTGTTGTTATTTATTTGACGTTGTTTTAGTATTGTTGTTTATTTGACATTTCTGTTGTTATTTATTGGACGTTGTTGTGGGTGACATTTTTGTTGTTGTTGTTTATTTAACGTTGTTGTTGTTGTTTATTTGACATAGTTGTTTTTGTTGACGTTGTTGTTGTTGTTGTTGTTGTTTATTTGACGTTTTTGTTGTTGTTGATGTTGTTGTTGTTTATTATACGTTGTTATTGTTGTTGTTGTTGTTTATTTGACATTGTTGTTGTTTTTGTTGTTGACGTTGTTGTTGTTTATTTGACGTTGTCGTTGTTGTTATTCTTTATTTGACATTGTTGTTGTTTATTTGACGTTGTTGTTGTTTATTTGACGTTGTTGGTTTTGACGTTGTTGTTGTTGTTATTGTTTATTTGACGTTATTGTTGTTTATTAGACGTAGTTGTTGTTGTTGACGTTGTTGTTGTTGTTGTTTATTTGACGTTGTTGTTGTTGTTTATTTGACGTTGTTGTTGTTGTTTATTTGACGTAGTTGTTGTTGTTGACGTTTTTGTTGTTGTTGTTTATTTGACTTTTTTGTTGTTGTTGATGTTGTTGTTGTTGTTGTTGACATTGTTGTTGTTGTTGTTGTTTATTTGACGTTTTTGTTGTTGTTGATGTTGTTGTTGTTTTTGTTGTTGTTTATTTGACGTTGTTGTTGTTGACGTTGTTGTTTATTTGACGTTGTTGTTGTTGTTGTTGTTTATTTGATGTTGTTGTTGTTGTTGACGTTGTTGTTGTTGTTTATTTGACGTTGTTGTTGTTATTTATTTGACATTGTTGTTGTTGTTGTTGACGTTGTTGTTGTTGTTGTTGTTTATTTGACATTGTTGTTGTTGTTGTTGTTGACGTTGTTCTTGTTGTTGTTGTTTAATTGATGTTGTTTTAGTATTGTTGTTTATTTGACATTGTTGTTGTTATTTATTTGACGTGGTTGTGGGTGACATTGTTGTTGTTGTTTATTTGACGTTGTTGTTGTTTATTTGACGTAGTTGTTGTTGTTGACGTTGTTGTTGTTGTTGTTTATTTGACGTTTTTGTTGTTGTTGATGTTGTTGTTGTTGTTGTTATTGTTTATTTGACGTTGTTGTTGTTGTTCATTGTTGTTGTTTATTTGACATTGTTGTTGTTGTTGTTTATTTGACGTTGTTGTTGTTTATTTGACGTTGTTGTTGTTGTTATTGTTGTTGTTGTTGTTGTTATTTATTTGACATTGTTGTTGTTGTTTATTTGAAGTTGTTGTTGTTGTTGTTTATTTGACGTTGTTGTTGTTGACGTTGTTGTTGTTGTTGTTGTTGTTGTTTATTTGACGTTGTTGTTGTTGTTTATTTGACATTGTTGTTGTTGTTGTTATTGTTTATTTGACGTTGTTGTTGTTCTTTATTTGACGTTGTTGTTATTGTTGTTGATGTTGTTGTTGTTTATTTGACGTTGTTGTTGTTGACGTTGTTTTTGTTGTTGTTTATTTGATGTTGTTGTTGTTTATTTGACGTTGTTGTTGTTGTTGTTTATTTGACGGTGTTGTTGTTGTTGTTTATTTGACGTTGTTGTTGTTGTTGTTGTTTATTTGACGTTGTTGTTGTTGTTGATGTTGTTGTTGTTGTTGTTTATTTGACGTTGTTGTTGTTGACATAGTTGTTGTTGTTGTTTATTTGACGTTGTTGTTGTTGTTTATTTGACGTTGTTGTTGTTGTTGTTCATTTGACGTTGTTGTTGTTGTTGTTGTTGTTTATTTGACGTTGTTGTTGTTGTTGTTTATTTGACGTTGCTGTTGTTGTTTATTTGACGTTGTTGTTGTTGTTGTTGTTTATTTGATGTTGTTGTTGTTGTTTATTTGACATTGTTGTTGTTGTTGTTATTGTTTATTTGACGTTGTTGTTGTTGTTTATTTGACGTTGTTGTTGTTGTTGTTGACTTAGTTGATGTTGTTGTTTATTTGACGTTGTTGTTGTTGTTGTTGATGTTGTTATTTATTTGACGTTGTTGTTGTTGTTGACGTTGTTGTTGACGTTGTTGTTTATTTGACGTTGTTGTTGTTGTTTATTTGACGTTGTTGTTGACGTTGTTGTTGTTGTTTATTTGACGTTGTTGTTGTTATTTATTTGACATTGTTGTTGTTGACGTTTTTGTTGTTGTTATTTATTTGGCATTGTTGTTGTTGTTGTTGACGTTGTTGTTGTTGTTTTTTATTTGATGTTGTTTTAGTATTGTTGTTTATTTGACATTGTTGTTTTTATTTATTTGACGTTGTTATTGGTGACATTATTGTTGTTGTTGTTTATTTGACGTTGTTGTTGTTTATTTGACGTTGTTGTTGTTGTTTATGTGACGTTGTTGTAGTTGTTGTTGTTGTTTATTTGACATTGTTGTTGTTGTTGTTGACGTTGTTGTTGTTGTTGTTGTTTATTTGATGTTGTTTTAGTAATGTTGTTTATTTGACGGTGTTGTTGTTATTGTTGTTGTTTATTTGACGTTGTTGTTGTTGACGTTGTTGTTGTTGTTTATTTGACAAGGTTGTTGTTGTTGACATAGTTGTTGTTGTTGTTGTTTATTTGACGTTGTTGTTGTTGTTCTTGACATTGTTGTTGTTGTTGTTTATTTGACGTTGTTATTGTTGTTTATTTGACATTGTTGTTGTTGTTGACGTTGTTGTTGTTGTTTATTTGACATTGTTGTTATTGTTGTTGACGTTGTTGTTGTTGTTGTTTATTTGACGTTGTTGTTGTTTATTTGACGTTGTTGTTGTTGTTGCTTATTTGACGTTGTTGTTGTTGTTGACGTTGTTGTTGTTGTTTATTTGACGTTGTTGTTGTTATTTATTTGACATTGTTGTTGTTGTTGACGTTGTTGTTGTTGTTGTTTATTTGACATTGTTGTTGTTGTTGTTGACGTTGTTGTTGTTGTTGTTTATTTGATGTTGTTTTAGTATTGTTGTTTATTTGACATTGTTGTTGTTATTTATTTGACGTTGTTGTGGGTGACATTGTTGTTGTTGTTTATTTGACGTTGTTGTTGTTGTTTATTTGACGTTGTTGTTGTTGTTGACGTTGTTGTTGTTGTTTATTTGACATTGTTGTTGTTGTTTATTTGAAGTTGTTTGTTGTTGTTGTTTATTTGACGTTGTTGTTGTTGACGTTGTTGTTGTTGTTGTTGTTGTTTATTTGACGTTGTTGTTGTTGTTTATTTGACATTGTTGTTGTTGTTGTTATTGTTTATTTGACGTTGTTGTTGTTCTTTATTTGACGTTGTTGTTGCTGTTGTTGACGTTGTTGTTGTTTATTTGACGTTGTTGTTGTTGACGTTGTTTTTGTTGTTGTTTATTTGATGTTATTGTTGTTTATTTTACGTTGTTGTTGTTGTTGTTTATTTGACGGTGTTGTTGTTGTTGTTTATTTGACGTTGTTGTTGTTGTTGTTGTTTATTTGACATTGTTGTTGTTGTTGACGTTGTTGGTGTTGTTGTTTATTTGACGTTGTTGTTATTGACATAGTTGTTGTTGTTGTTTATTTGACGTTGTTGTTGTTGTTGTTTTTTATTTGACGTTGTTGTTGTTGTTGTTTATTTGACGTTGTTGTTGTTGTTGTTGTTGTTGTTGTTTATTTGACGTTGTTGTTGTTGTTGTTTATTTGACGTTGCTGTTGTTGTTTATTTGACGTTGTT
Source organism: Vicia faba (assembly GCA_948472305.1). Classification (NCBI taxonomy): domain Eukaryota; kingdom Viridiplantae; phylum Streptophyta; class Magnoliopsida; order Fabales; family Fabaceae; genus Vicia; species Vicia faba. The sequence continues at coordinate 1,206,016,278 of OX451735.1, forward strand.
GTTGTTGTTGTTGTTTATTTGATGTTGTTGTTGTTGTTTATTTGACATTGTTGTTGTTGTTATTGTTTATTTGACGTTGTTGTTGTTGTTTATTTGACGTTGTTGTTGTTGTTGATGACTTAGTTGTTGTTGTTGTTGTTTATTTGACGTTGTTGTTGTTGTTGACGTTGTTATTTATTTGACGTTGTTGTTGTTGTTGACGTTGTTGTTGACGTTGTTGTTTATTTGACGTTGTTGTTGTTGTTTATTTGACATTGTTGTTGTCGTTGTTGTTGTTGTTTATTTGACGTTGTTGTTGTTATTTATTTGACATTGTTGTTGTTGACGTTGTTGTTGTTGTTATTTATTTGACATTGTTGTTGTTGTTGTTGTTGACGTTGTTGTTGTTGTTGTTTATTTGATGTTGATTTAGTATTGTTGTTTTTTTGACATTGTTGTTTTTATTTATTTGACGTTGTTGTGGGTGACATTGTTGTTGTTGTTGTTTATTTGACGTTGTTGTTGTTGTTTATGTGACGTTGTTGTAGTTGTTGTTGTTGTTTATTTGACATTGTTGTTGTTGTTGTTGACGTTGTTGTTGTTGTTGTTTATTTGATGTTGTTTTAGTAATGTTGTTTATTTGACGGTGTTGTTGTTATTGTTGTTGTTTATTTGACGTTGTTGTTGTTGACGTTGTTGTTGTTGTTTATTTGACAAGGTTGTTGTTGTTGACATAGTTGTTGTTGTTGTTGTTTATTTGACGTTGTTGTTGTTGTTCTTGACATTGTTGTTGTTGTTGTTTATTTGACGTTGTTATTATTTTTTATTTGACATTGTTGTTGTTGTTGACGTTGTTGTTGTTGTTTATTTGACATTGTTGTTATTGTTGTTGACGTTGTTGTTGTTGTTGTTTATTTGACGTTGTTGTTGTTGTTCTTGTTGTTGTTTATTTGACGTTGTTGTTGTTGTTGCTTATTTGACGTTGTTGTTGTTGTTGACGTTGTTGTTGTTGTTTATTTGACGTTGTTGTTGTTATTTATTTGACATTGTTGTTGTTGTTGACGTTGTTGTTGTTGTTGTTTATTTGACATTGTTGTTGTTGTTGTTGACGTTGTTGTTGTTGTTGTTTATTTGATGTTGTTTTAGTATTGTTGTTTATTTGACATTGTTGTTGTTATTTATTTGACGTTGTTGTGGGTGACATTGTTGTTGTTGTTTATTTGACGTTGTTGTTGTTGTTTATTTGACGTAGTTGTTGTTGTTGACATTGTTGTTGTTGTTTATTTGACATTTTTGTTGTTGTTGTTGTTGTTCTTGTTTATTTGACGTTGTTGTTGTTGTTGTTATTGTTATTGTTTATTTGACATTGTTGTTGTTGTTGTTGTTTATTTGACGTTGTTGTTCTTTTTGTTATTGTTGTTTATTTGACGTTGTTGTTGTTTTTATTTATCTGACGTTGTTGTTGTTGTTTATTTGACGTTGTTGTTGTTGTTGTTTATTTGACTTTGTTATTGTTGTTTATTTGACGTTGTTTTTGTTATTTGACGTTGTTGTTGTTGTTGTTGTATTTGTTGTTGTTGTTATTGTTATTGTTGTTGCTTATTTGACGTTGTTGTTATTGTTGTTGTTTATTTGACATTGTTGTTGTTATTTATTTGACGTTGTTGTTGTTGTTTATTTGACGTTGTTGTTGTTGTTGTTTTATTGACGTTGTTGTTGTTGTTGTTGACGTTGTTGGTGTTGTTGTATTTTTTGTTGTTGTTGTTGTTTATTTGACGTTGTTGTTGTTGTTTATTTGACGTTATTGTTGTTGTTGTTTATTTGACGTTGTTATTGTTGTTGTTGTTGTTTATTTGATGTTTTTGTTGTTGTTGATGTTGTTGTTGTTTATTTGACGTTGTTAATGTTGTTGACGTTGTTGTTGTTTTTGTTGTTTATTTGACGTTGTTGTTGTTGTTATTGTTGTTGTTGTTGTTGTTGTTGTTGACGTTGTTGTTGTTGTTGTTTATTTGATGTTGTTGTTGTTATTTAATTGACATTGTTGTTGTTGTTGACGTTGTTGTTGTTGTTGTTATTTATTTGACATTGTTGTTGTTGTTGTTGTTGTTATTTATTTGACGTTGTTTTAGTATTGTTGTTTATTTGACATTTCTGTTGTTATTTATTGGACGTTGTTCTGGGTGACATTTTTGTTGTTGTTGTTTATTTAACGTTGTTGTTGTTGTTTATTTGACATAGTTGTTGTTGTTGACGTTGTTGTTGTTGTTGTTGTTTATTTGACGTTTTTGTTGTTGTTGATGTTGTTGTTGTTGTTTATTATACGTTGTTGTTGTTGTTGTTGTTGTTGTTGTTTATTTGACATTGTTGTTGTTGTTGTTGTTGACGTTGTTGTTGTTTATTTGACGTTGTTGTTGTTGTTATTCTTTATTTGACATTGTTGTTGTTTATTTGACGTTGTTGTTGTTTATTTGACGTTGTTGGTTTTGACGTTGTTGTTGTTGTTATTGTTTATTTGACGTTGTTGTTGTTTATTAGACGTAGTTGTTGTTGTTGACGTTGTTGTTGTTGTTGTTGTTGTTTATTTGACGTTGTTGTTGTTGTTGTTTATTTGACGTTGTTGTTGTTGTTTATTTGACGTAGTTGTTGTTGTTGACGTTGTTGTTGTTGTTGTTGTTTATTTGACGTTTTTGTTGTTGTTGATGTTGTTGTTGTTGTTGTTGACATTGTTGTTGTTGTTGTTGTTTATTTGACGTTTTTGTTGTTGTTGATGTTGTTGTTGTTTTTGTTGTTGTTTTTGTTATTGTTTATTTGACGTTGTTGTTGTTGACGTTGTTGTTTATTTGACGTTGTTGTTTATTTGACGTTGTTGTTGTTGTTGTTGTTGTTTATTTGATGTTGTTGTTGTTGTTGACGTTGTTGTTGTTGTTTATTTGACGTTGTTATTGTTATTTATTTGACATTGTTGTTGTTGTTGTTGACGTTGTTGTTGTTGTTGTTTATTTGACATTGTTGTTGTTGTTGTTGTTGTTGACGTTGTTCTTGTTGTTGTTGTTTAATTGATGTTGTTTTAGTATTGTTGTTTATTTGACATTGTTGTTGTTATTTATTTGACGTGGTTGTGGGTGACATTGTTGTTGTTGTTTATTTGACGTTGTTGTTGTTTATTTGACGTAGTTGTTGTTGTTGACGTTGTTGTTGTTGTTGTTTATTTGACGTTTTTGTTGTTGTTGATGTTGTTGTTGTTGTTGTTATTGTTTATTTGACGTTGTTGTTGTTGTTCATTGTTGTTGTTTATTTGACATTGTTGTTGTTGTTGTTTATTTGACGTTGTTGTTGTTTATTTGACGTTGTTGTTGTTGTTATTGTTGTTGTTGTTGTTGTTGTTTATTTGACATTGTTGTTGTTGTTTATTTGAAGTTGTTGTTATTGTTGTTTATTTGACGTTGTTGTTGTTGACGTTGTTGTTGTTGTGGTTGTTGTTTATTTGACGTTGTTGTTGTTGTTTATTTGACATTGTTGTTGTTGTTGTTATTGTTTATTTGACGTTGTTGTTGTTCTTTATTTGACGTTGTTGTTATTGTTGTTGATGTTGTTGTTGTTTATTTGACGTTGTTGTTGTTGACGTTGTTTTTGTTGTTGTTTATTTGATGTTGTTGTTGTTTATTTGACGTTGTTGTTGTTGTTGTTTATTTGACGTTGTTGTTGTTGTTGTTTATTTGACGTTGTTGTTGTTGTTGTTGTTTATTTGACGTTGTTGTTGTTGTTGTTGTTTATTTGACGTTGTTGTTGTTGACATAGTTGTTGTTGTTGTTTATTTGACGTTGTTGTTGTTGTTGTTTATTTGACGTTGTTGTTGTTGTTGTTTATTTGACGTTGTTGTTGTTGTTGTTGTTTATTTGACGTTGTTGTTGTTGTTGTTTATTTGACGTTGCTGTTGTTGTTTATTTGACGTTGTTGTTGTTGTTGTTGTTTATTTGATGCTGTTGTTGTTGTTTATTTGACATTGTTGTTGTTGTTGTTAGTGTTTATTTGACGTTGTTGTTGTTGTTTATTTGACGTTGTTGTTGTTGTTGACTTAGTTGTTGTTGTTATTTATTTGACGTTGTTGTTGTTGTTGTTGATGTTATTATTTATTTGACGTTGTTGTTGTTGTTGACGTTGTTGTTGACGTTGTTGTTTATTTGACGTTGTTGTTGTTGTTTATTTGACGTTGTTGTTGACGTTGTTGTTGTTGTTTAGTTGACGTTGTTGTTGTTATTTATTTGACATTGTTGTTGTTGACGTTGTTGTTGTTGTTATTTATTTGACATTGTTGTTGTTGTTGTTGACGTTGTTGTTGATGTTGTTTATTTGATGTTGTTTTAGTATTGTTGTTTATTTGACATTGTTGTTTTTATTTATTTGACGTTGTTGTGGGTGACATTGTTGTTGTTGTTGTTTATTTGACGTTGTTGTTGTTTATTTGACATTGTTGTTGTTGTTTATGTGACGTTGTTGTAGTTGTTGTTGTTGTTTATTTGACATTGTTGTTGTTGTTGTTGACGTTGTTGATGTTGTTGTTGTTTTTTATTTGATGTTGTTTTAGTAATGTTGTTTATTTGACGGTGTTGTTGTTATTGTTGTTGTTTATTTGACGTTGTTGTTGTTGTTGACGTTGTTGTTGTTGTTTATTTGACAAGTTTGTTGTTGTTGACATAGTTGTTGTTGTTGTTGTTTATTTGACGTTGTTGTTGTTGTTCTTGACATTGTTGTTGTTGTTGTTTATTTGACGTTGTTATTGTTGTTTATTTGACATTGTTGTTGTTGTTGACGTTGTTGTTGTTGTTTATTTGACATTGTTGTTATTGTTGTTGACGTTGTTGTTGTTGTTGTTTATTTGACGTTGTTGTTGTTGTTCTTGTTGTTGTTTATTTGACGTTGTTGTTGTTGTTGCTTATTTGACGTTGTTGTTGTTGTTGACGTTGTTGTTGTTGTTTATTTGACGTTGTTGTTGTTATTTATTTGACATTGTTGTTGTTGTTGACGTTGTTGTTGTTGTTGTTGTTTATTTGACATTGTTGTTGTTGTTGTTGTTGACGTTGTTGTTGTTGTTGTTGTTTATTTGATGTTGTTTTAGTATTGTTGTTTATTTGACATTGTTGTTGTTATTTATTTGACGTTGTTGTGGGTGACATTGTTGTTGTTGTTTATTTGACGTTGTTGTTGTTGTTTATTTGACGTAGTTGTTGTTGTTGACGTTGTTGTTGTTGTTTATTTGACATTTTTGTTGTTGTTGTTGTTGTTCTTGTTTATTTGACGTTGTTGTTGTTATTGTTATTGTTATTGTTTATTTGACATTGTTGTTGTTGTTGTTGTTTATTTGACGTTGTTGTTCTTGTTGTTATTGTTGTTTATTTGACGTTGTTGTTGTTTTTATTTATTTGACGTTGTTGTTGTTGTTTATTTGACGTTGTTGTTGTTGTTGTTTATTTGACTTTGTTATTGTTGTTTATTTGACGTTGTTTTTGTTATTTGACGTTGTTGTTGTTGTTGTTGTTGTTGTATTTGTTGTTGTTGTTATTGTTGTTGTTGTTGCTTATTTGACGTTGTTGTTATTGTTGTTGTTTATTTGACGTTGTTGTTGTTATTTATTTGACGTTGTTGTTGTTGTTTATTTGACGTTGTTGTTGTTGTTGTTTAATTGACGTTGTTGTTGTTGTTGTTGACGTTGTTGTTGTTGTTGTTGTTGTATTTTTTGTTGTTGTTGTTGTTTATTTGACGTTGTTGTTGTTGTTGTTGTTTATTTGACGTTATTGTTGTTGTTGTTTATTTGACGTTGTTATTGTTGTTGTTGTTGTTGTTGTTGTTTATTTGATGTTTTTGTTGTTGTTGATGTTGTTGTTGTTTATTTGACGTTGTTAATGTTGTTGACGTTGTTGTTGTTGTTTATTTGACGTTGTTGTTGTTGTTTATTTGACGTTGTTGTTGTTGTTTATTTGACGTAGTTGTTGTTGTTGACGTTGTTGTTGTTGTTGTTTATTTGACGTTTTTGTTGTTGTTGATGTTGTTGTTGTTGTTGACATTGTTGTTGTTGTTGTTGTTTATTTGACGTTTTTGTTGTTGTTGATGTTGTTGTTGTTTTTGTTGTTGTTTTTGTTGTTGTTTATTTGACGTTGTTGTTGTTGACGTTGTTGTTTATTTGACGTTGTTGTTGTTGTTGTTTATTTGATGTTGTTGTTGTTGTTGACGTTGTTGTTGTTGTTTATTTGACGTTGTTGTTGTTATTTATTTGACATTGTTGTTGTTGTTGTTGACGTTGTTGTTGTTGTTGTTGTTTATTTGACATTGTTGTTGTCGTTGTTGTTGACGTTGTTCTTGTTGTTGTTGTTTAATTGATGTTGTTTTAGTATTGTTGTTTATTTGACATTGTTGTTGTTATTTATTTGACGTGGTTGTGGGTGACATTGTTGTTGTTGTTTATTTGACGTTGTTGTTGTTTATTTGACGTAGTTGTTGTTGTTGACGTTGTTGTTGTTGTTGTTTATTTGACGTTTTTGTTGTTGTTGATGTTGTTGTTGTTGTTATTGTTTATTTGACGTTGTTGTTGTTGTTCATTGTTGTTGTTTATTTGACATTGTTGTTGTTGTTGTTGTTTATTTGACGTTGTTGTTGTTTATTTGACGTTGTTGTTGTTGTTATTGTTGTTGTTGTTGTTGTTGTTGTTGTTTATTTGACATTGTTGTTGTTGTTTATTTGAAGTTGTTGTTGTTGTTTATTTGACGTTGTTGTTGTTGACGTTGTTGTTGTTGTTGTTGTTGTTGTTGTTTATTTGACGTTGTTGTTGTTGTTTATTTGACATTGTTGTTGTTGTTGTTATTGTTTATTTGACGTTGTTGTTGTTCTTTATTTGACGTTGTTGTTATTGTTGTTGACGTTGTTGTTGTTTATTTGACGTTGTTGTTGTTGACGTTGTTTTTGTTGTTGTTTATTTGATGTTGTTGTTGTTTATTTGACGTTGTTGGTGTTGTTTATTTGACGGTGTTGTTGTTGTTGTTTATTTGACGTTGTTGTTGTTGTTGTTGTTTATTTGACGTTGTTGTTGTTGTTGTTGTTTATTTGACGTTGTTGTTGTTGTTGTTGTTTATTTGACGTTGTTGTTGTTGACATAGTTGTTGTTGTTGTTTATTTGACGTTGTTGTTGTTGTTGTTTATTTGACGTTGTTGTTGTTGTTGTTTATTTGACGTTGTTGTTGTTGTTGTTGTTTATTTGACGTTGTTGTTGTTGTTTATTTGACGTTGCTGTTGTTGTTTATTTGACATTGTTGTTGTTGTTGTTGTTTATTTGATGCTGTTGTTGTTGTTTATTTGACATTGTTGTTGTTGTTGTTATTGTTTATTTGACGTTGTTGTTGTTGTTTATTTGACGTTGTTGTTGTTGTTGTTGACTTAGTTGTTGTTGTTGTTTATTTGACGTTGTTGTTGTTGTTGTTGTTGATGTTGTTATTTATTTGACGTTGTTGTTGTTGTTGACGTTGTTGTTGACGTTGTTGTTTATTTGACGTTGTTGTTGTTGTTTATTTGACGTTGTTGTTGACGTTGTTGTTGTTGTTTAGTTGACGTTGTTGTTGTTATTTATTTGACATTGTTGTTGTTGACGTTGTTGTTGTTGTTATTTATTTGACATTGTTGTTGTTGTTGTTGACGTTGTTGTTGTTGTTGTTTATTTGATGTTGTTTTAGTATTGTTGTTTATTTGACATTGTTGTTTTTATTTATTTGACGTTGTTGTGGGTGACATTGTTGTTGTTGTTGTTTATTTGACGTTGTTGTTGTTTATTTGACATTGTTGTTGTTGTTTATGTGACGTTGTTGTAGTTGTTGTTGTTGTTTATTTGACATTGTTGTTGTTGTTGTTGACGTTGTTGTTGTTGTTGTTTTTTATTTGATGTTGTTTTAGTAATGTTGTTTATTTGACGGTGTTGTTGTTATTGTTGTTGTTTATTTGACGTTGTTGTTGTTGACGTTGTTGTTGTTGTTTATTTGACAAGTTTGTTGTTGTTGACATAGTTGTTGTTGTTGTTGTTTATTTGTCGTTGTTGTTGTTGTTCTTGAAATTGTTGTTGTTGTTGTTTATTTGACGTTGTTATTGTTGTTTATTTGACATTGTTGTTGTTGTTGACGTTGTTGTTGTTGTTTAATTGACATTGTTGTTATTGTTGTTGACGTTGTTGTTGTTGTTTATTTGACGTTGTTGTTGTTGTTCTTGTTGTTGTTTATTTGACGTTGTTGTTGTTGTTGCTTATTTGACGTTGTTGTTGTTGTTGACGTTGTTGTTGTTGTTTATTTGACGTTGTTGTTGTTATTTATTTGACATTGTTGTTGTTGTTGACGTTGTTGTTGTTGTTGTTGTTGTTTATTTGACATTGTTGTTGTTGTTGTTGACGTTGTTGTTGTTGTTGTTTATTTGATGTTGTTTTAGTATTGTTGTTTATTTGACATTGTTGTTGTTATTTATTTGACGTTGTTGTGGGTGACATTGTTGTTGTTGTTTATTTGACGTTGTTGTTGTTGTTTATTTGACGTAGTTGTTGTTGTTGACGTTGTTGTTGTTGTTGTTTATTTGACATTTTTGTTGTTGTTGTTGTTGTTCTTGTTTATTTGACGTTGTTGTTGTTGTTATTGTTATTGTTATTGTTTATTTGACATTGTTGTTGTTGTTGTTTATTTGACGTTGTTGTTCTTGTTGTTATTGTTGTTTATTTGACGTTGTTGTTGTTTTTATTTATTTGACGTTGTTGTTGTTGTTTATTTGACGTTGTTGTTGTTGTTGTTTATTTGACTTTGTTATTGTTGTTTATTTGACGTTGTTTTTGTTATTTGACGTTGTTGTTGTTGTTGTTGTATTTGTTGTTGTTGTTATTGTTGTTGTTGTTGCTTATTTGACGTTGTTGTTATTGTTGTTGTTTATTTGACGTTGTTGTTATTTATTTGACGTTGTTGTTGTTGTTTATTTGACGTTGTTGTTGTTGTTGTTTAATTGACGTTGTTGTTGTTGTTGTTGACGTTGTTGTTGTTGTTGTTGTTGTATTTTTTGTTGTTGTTGTTGTTTATTTGACGTTGTTGTTGTTGTTGTTGTTTATTTGACGTTATTGTTGTTGTTGTTTATTTGACGTTGTTATTGTTGTTGTTGTTGTTTATTTGATGTTTTTGTTGTTGTTGATGTTGTTGTTGTTTATTTGACGTTGTTAATGTTGTTGACGTTGTTGTTGTTGTTTTTGTTGTTTATTTGACGTTGTTGTTGTTGTTATTGTTGTTGTTGTTGTTGTTGTTGTTGTTTATTTGACGTTGTTGTTGTTGTTGTTGTTGTTTATTTGACGATGTTGTTGTTGTTGTTGTTATTCATTTGACGTTGTTGTTGTTGTTGTTGTTGTTTATGTGACGTTGTTGTTGTTGTTTATTTGACATTGTTGTTGTTGTTGTTGTTGTTTATTTGACGATGTTGTTGTTGTTGTTTATTTGTCGTTGTTGTTGTTGTTTATGTGACGTTGTTGTTGTTGTTGTTGTTTATTTGACATTGTTGTTGTTGTTGTTGACGTTGTTGTTGTTGTTGTTTATTTGACGTTGTTTTAGTATTGTTGTTTATTTGACATTTCTGTTGTTATTTATTGGACGTTGTTGTGGGTGACATTTTTGTTGTTGTTGTTTATTTAACGTTGTTGTTGTTGTTTATTTGACATAGTTGTTGTTGTTGACGTTGTTGTTGTTGTTGTTGTTGTTTATTTGACGTTTTTGTTGTTGTTGATGTTGTTGTTGTTGTTGTTTAGTTTACGTTGTTGTTGTTGTTGTTGTTGTTGTTGTTTATTTGACATTGTTGTTGTTGTTGTTGTTGAAATTGTTGTTGTTTATTTGACGTTGTTGTTGTTGTTGTTCTTTATTTGACATTGTTGTTGTTTATTTGACGTGGTTGTTGTTTATTTGACGTTGTTGGTTTTGACGTTGTTGTTGTTGTTATTGTTTATTTGACGTTGTTGTTGTTGTTTATTTGACGTAGTTGTTGTTGTTGACGTTGTTGTTGTTGTTGTTGTTTATTTGACGTTGTTGTTGTTGTTTATTTGACGTTGTTGTTGTTGTTTATTTGACGTAGTTGTTGTTGTTGATGTTTTTGTTGTTGTTGTTTATTTGACGTTTTTGTTGTTGTTGTTGTTGTTGTTGACATTGTTGTTGTTGTTATTTATTTGACGTTTTTGTTGTTGTTGATGTTGTTGTTGTTTTTGTTGTTGTTTATTTGACGTTGTTGTTGTTGTTTAATTGACGTTGTTGTTGTTGTTGTTTATTTGACGTTGTTGTTTATTTGACGTTGTTGTTGTTGTTTATTTGATGTTGTTGTTGTTGTTGACGTTGTTGTTGTTTTTTATTTGACGTTGTTGTTGTTATTTATTTGACATTGTTGTTGTTGTTGTTGACATTGTTGTTGTTGTTGACATTGTTGTTGTTGTTGTTGTTGTTTATTTGACATTGTTGTTGTTATTGTTGTTGACGTTGTTCTTGTTGTTGTTGTTTAACTGATGTTGTTTTAGTATTGTTGTTTATTTGACATTGTTGTTGTTATTTATTTGACGTTGTTGTGGGTGACATTGTTGTTGTTGTTTATTTGACGTTGTTGTTGTTTATTTGACGTAGTTGTTGTTGTTGACGTTGTTGTTGTTGTTGTTTATTTGACGTTTTTGTTGTTGTTGATGTTGTTGTTGTTGTTGTTGTTATTGTTTATTTGACGTTGTTGTTGTTGTTCATTGTTGTTGTTTATTTGACATTATTGTTGTTGTTGTTTATTTGACATTGTTGTTGTTTATTTGACGTTGTTGTTGTTATTGTTGTTGTTGTTGTTGTTTATTTGACATTGTTGTTGTTGTTTATTTGAAGTTGTTGTTGTTGTTGTTGTTGTTTATTTGACGTTGTTGTTGTTGACGTTGTTGTTGTTGTTGTTTATTTGACGTTGTTGTTGTTGTTTATTTGACATTGTTGTTGTTGTTGTTATTGTTTATTTGACGTTGTTGTTGTTCTTTATTTAACGTTGTTGTTGTTGTTGTTGACGTTGTTGTTGTTTATTTGACGTTGTTGTTGTTGACGTTATTTTTGTTGTTGTTTATTTGACGTTGTTGTTGTTTATTTGACGTTGTTGTTATTGTTGTTTATTTGACGGTGTTGTTGTTGTTGTTTATTTGACGTTGTTGTTGTTGTTGTTTATTTGACGTTGTTGTTGTTGTTGACGTTGTTGTTGTTGTTGTTTATTTGACGTTGTTGTTGTTGTTGACATAGTTGTTGTTGTTGTTTATTTGACGTTGTTGTTGTTGTTGTTGTTTATTTGACGTTGTTGTTGTTGTTTATTTGACGTTGTTGTTGTTGTTTATTTGACGTTGTTGTTGGTGTTGTTTATTTGATGTTGTTGTTGTGGTTTATTTGACATTGTTGTTGTTGTTATTGTTTATTTGACGTTGTTGTTGTTGTTTATTTGACGTTGTTGTTGTTGTTGTTGACTTAGTTGTTGTTGTTGTTTATTTGACGTTGTTGTTGTTGTTGACGTTGTTATTTATTTGACGTTGTTGTTGTTGTTGACGTTGTTGTTGACGTTGTTGTTTATTTGACGTTGTTGTTGTTGTTTATTTGACGTTGTTGTTGACGTTGTTGTTGTTGTTTATTTGACGTTGTTGTTGTTATTTATTTGACATTGTTGTTGTTGACGTTGTTGTTGTTATTTATTTGACATTGTTGTTGTTGTTGACGTTGTTGTTGTTGTTGTTTATTTGATGTTGTTTTAGTATTGTTGTTTATTTGACATTGTTGTTTTTATTTATTTGACGTTGTTGTGGGTGACATTGTTGTTGTTGTTGTTTATTTGACGTTGTTGTTGTTTATTTGACGTTGTTGTTGTTGTTCTTTATTTGACGTTGTTGTTGTTTATTTGACGTTGTTGTTGTTTATTTGACGTTGTTGGTTTTGACGTTGTTGTTGTTGTTATTGTTTATTTGACGTTGTTATTGTTGTTTATTTGACGTAGTTGTGGTTGTTGACGTTGTTGTTGTTGTTGTTTATTTGACGTTGTTGTTGTTGTTTATTTGACGTTGTTGTTGTTGTTTATTTGACGTAGTTGTTATTGTTGACGTTGTTGTTGTTGTTGTTGTTGTTGTTTATTTGACGTTTTTGTTGTTGTATATGTTGTTGTTGTTGTTGACATTGTTGTTGTTGTTGTTGTTTATTTGACGTTTTTGTTGTTGTTGATGTTGTTGTTGTTGTTGTTGACATTATTGTTGTTGTTGTTGTTTATTTGACGTTTTTGTTGTTGTTGATGTTGTTGTTGTTTTTGTTGTTGTTTATTTGACATTGTTGTTGTTGTTTAATTGACGTTGTTGTTGTTGTTTATTTGACGTTGTTGTTGTTGACGTTGTTGTTTATTTGACGTTGTTGTTGTTGTTTATTTGATGTTGTTGTTGTTGCTGACGTTGTTGTTGTTGTTTATTTGACGTTGTTGTTTTTATTTATTTGACATTGTTGTTGTTGTTGACGTTGTTGTTGTTGTTGTTGTTGTTGTTTATTTGACATTGTTGTTGTTGTTGTTGACGTTGTTCTTGTTGTTGTTGTTTATTTGATGTTGTTTTAGTATTGTTGTTTATTTGACATTGTTGTTGTTATTTATTTGACGTTGTTGTGGGTGACATTGTTGTTGTTGTTTATTTGACGTTGTTGTTGTTGTTTATTTGACGTAGTTGTTGTTGTTGACGTTGTTGTTGTTGTTGTTTATTTGATGTTTTTGTTGTTGTTGATGTTGTTCTTCTTGTTGTTGTTGTTTATTTGACGTTGTTGTTGTTGTTGTTCATTATTGTTGTTTATTTGACATTGTTGTTGTTGTTGTTTATTTGACGTTGTTGTTGTTGTTGTTTATTTGACGTTGTTGTTGTTGTTATTGTTGTTGTTGTTGTTTATTTGACATTGTTGTTGTTGTTTATTTGACGTTGTTGTTGTTGTTGTTGTTTATTTGACGTTGTTGTTGTTGTTGACGTTGTTGTTGTTGTTGTTGTTTATTTGACGTTGTTGTTGTTGTTGTTTATTTGATGTTGTTATTGTTGTTTATTTGACATTGTTGTTGTTGTTGTTATTATTTATTTGACGTTGTTGTTGTTGTTTATTTGACGTTGTTGTTGTTGTTGTTGACGTTGTTGTTGTTGTTGTTGTTGTTGTTGACTTAGTTGTTGTTGTTGTTGTTTATTTGACGTTGTTGTTGTTGTTGTTGTTGACTTAGTTGTTGTTGTTGTTTATTTGATGTTGTTGTTGTTGTTGACGTTGTTGTTTATTTGACGTTGTTGTTGTTTATTTGACGTTGTTGTTGTTGTTGTTGTTATTCATTTGACGTTGTTGTTGTTGTTGTTGTTGTTTATGTGACGTTGTTGTTGTTGTTTATTTGACATTGTTGTTGTTGTTGTTGTTGTTTATTTGACGATGTTGTTGTTGTTGTTTATTTGTCGTTGTTGTTGTTGTTTATGTGACGTTGTTGTTGTTGTTGTTGTTTATTTGACATTGTTGTTGTTGTTGTTGACGTTGTTGTTGTTGTTGTTTATTTGACGTTGTTTTAGTATTGTTGTTTATTTGACATTTCTGTTGTTATTTATTGGACGTTGTTGTGGGTGACATTTTTGTTGTTGTTGTTTATTTAACGTTGTTGTTGTTGTTTATTTGACATAGTTGTTGTTGTTGACGTTGTTGTTGTTGTTGTTGTTGTTTATTTGACGTTTTTGTTGTTGTTGATGTTGTTGTTGTTGTTGTTTAGTTTACGTTGTTGTTGTTGTTGTTGTTGTTGTTGTTTATTTGACATTGTTGTTGTTGTTGTTGTTGAAATTGTTGTTGTTTATTTGACGTTGTTGTTGTTGTTGTTCTTTATTTGACATTGTTGTTGTTTATTTGACGTGGTTGTTGTTTATTTGACGTTGTTGGTTTTGACGTTGTTGTTGTTGTTATTGTTTATTTGACGTTGTTGTTGTTGTTTATTTGACGTAGTTGTTGTTGTTGACGTTGTTGTTGTTGTTGTTGTTTATTTGACGTTGTTGTTGTTGTTTATTTGACGTTGTTGTTGTTGTTTATTTGACGTAGTTGTTGTTGTTGATGTTTTTGTTGTTGTTGTTTATTTGACGTTTTTGTTGTTGTTGTTGTTGTTGTTGACATTGTTGTTGTTGTTATTTATTTGACGTTTTTGTTGTTGTTGATGTTGTTGTTGTTTTTGTTGTTGTTTATTTGACGTTGTTGTTGTTGTTTAATTGACGTTGTTGTTGTTGTTGTTTATTTGACGTTGTTGTTTATTTGACGTTGTTGTTGTTGTTTATTTGATGTTGTTGTTGTTGTTGACGTTGTTGTTGTTTTTTATTTGACGTTGTTGTTGTTATTTATTTGACATTGTTGTTGTTGTTGTTGACATTGTTGTTGTTGTTGACATTGTTGTTGTTGTTGTTGTTGTTTATTTGACATTGTTGTTGTTATTGTTGTTGACGTTGTTCTTGTTGTTGTTGTTTAACTGATGTTGTTTTAGTATTGTTGTTTATTTGACATTGTTGTTGTTATTTATTTGACGTTGTTGTGGGTGACATTGTTGTTGTTGTTTATTTGACGTTGTTGTTGTTTATTTGACGTAGTTGTTGTTGTTGACGTTGTTGTTGTTGTTGTTTATTTGACGTTTTTGTTGTTGTTGATGTTGTTGTTGTTGTTGTTGTTATTGTTTATTTGACGTTGTTGTTGTTGTTCATTGTTGTTGTTTATTTGACATTATTGTTGTTGTTGTTTATTTGACATTGTTGTTGTTTATTTGACGTTGTTGTTGTTATTGTTGTTGTTGTTGTTGTTTATTTGACATTGTTGTTGTTGTTTATTTGAAGTTGTTGTTGTTGTTGTTGTTGTTTATTTGACGTTGTTGTTGTTGACGTTGTTGTTGTTGTTGTTTATTTGACGTTGTTGTTGTTGTTTATTTGACATTGTTGTTGTTGTTGTTATTGTTTATTTGACGTTGTTGTTGTTCTTTATTTAACGTTGTTGTTGTTGTTGTTGACGTTGTTGTTGTTTATTTGACGTTGTTGTTGTTGACGTTATTTTTGTTGTTGTTTATTTGACGTTGTTGTTGTTTATTTGACGTTGTTGTTATTGTTGTTTATTTGACGGTGTTGTTGTTGTTGTTTATTTGACGTTGTTGTTGTTGTTGTTTATTTGACGTTGTTGTTGTTGTTGACGTTGTTGTTGTTGTTGTTTATTTGACGTTGTTGTTGTTGTTGACATAGTTGTTGTTGTTGTTTATTTGACGTTGTTGTTGTTGTTGTTGTTTATTTGACGTTGTTGTTGTTGTTTATTTGACGTTGTTGTTGTTGTTTATTTGACGTTGTTGTTGGTGTTGTTTATTTGATGTTGTTGTTGTGGTTTATTTGACATTGTTGTTGTTGTTATTGTTTATTTGACGTTGTTGTTGTTGTTTATTTGACGTTGTTGTTGTTGTTGTTGACTTAGTTGTTGTTGTTGTTTATTTGACGTTGTTGTTGTTGTTGACGTTGTTATTTATTTGACGTTGTTGTTGTTGTTGACGTTGTTGTTGACGTTGTTGTTTATTTGACGTTGTTGTTGTTGTTTATTTGACGTTGTTGTTGACGTTGTTGTTGTTGTTTATTTGACGTTGTTGTTGTTATTTATTTGACATTGTTGTTGTTGACGTTGTTGTTGTTATTTATTTGACATTGTTGTTGTTGTTGACGTTGTTGTTGTTGTTGTTTATTTGATGTTGTTTTAGTATTGTTGTTTATTTGACATTGTTGTTTTTATTTATTTGACGTTGTTGTGGGTGACATTGTTGTTGTTGTTGTTTATTTGACGTTGTTGTTGTTTATTTGACGTTGTTGTTGTTGTTCTTTATTTGACGTTGTTGTTGTTTATTTGACGTTGTTGTTGTTTATTTGACGTTGTTGGTTTTGACGTTGTTGTTGTTGTTATTGTTTATTTGACGTTGTTATTGTTGTTTATTTGACGTAGTTGTGGTTGTTGACGTTGTTGTTGTTGTTGTTTATTTGACGTTGTTGTTGTTGTTTATTTGACGTTGTTGTTGTTGTTTATTTGACGTAGTTGTTATTGTTGACGTTGTTGTTGTTGTTGTTGTTGTTGTTTATTTGACGTTTTTGTTGTTGTATATGTTGTTGTTGTTGTTGACATTGTTGTTGTTGTTGTTGTTTATTTGACGTTTTTGTTGTTGTTGATGTTGTTGTTGTTGTTGTTGACATTATTGTTGTTGTTGTTGTTTATTTGACGTTTTTGTTGTTGTTGATGTTGTTGTTGTTTTTGTTGTTGTTTATTTGACATTGTTGTTGTTGTTTAATTGACGTTGTTGTTGTTGTTTATTTGACGTTGTTGTTGTTGACGTTGTTGTTTATTTGACGTTGTTGTTGTTGTTTATTTGATGTTGTTGTTGTTGCTGACGTTGTTGTTGTTGTTTATTTGACGTTGTTGTTTTTATTTATTTGACATTGTTGTTGTTGTTGACGTTGTTGTTGTTGTTGTTGTTGTTGTTTATTTGACATTGTTGTTGTTGTTGTTGACGTTGTTCTTGTTGTTGTTGTTTATTTGATGTTGTTTTAGTATTGTTGTTTATTTGACATTGTTGTTGTTATTTATTTGACGTTGTTGTGGGTGACATTGTTGTTGTTGTTTATTTGACGTTGTTGTTGTTGTTTATTTGACGTAGTTGTTGTTGTTGACGTTGTTGTTGTTGTTGTTTATTTGATGTTTTTGTTGTTGTTGATGTTGTTCTTCTTGTTGTTGTTGTTTATTTGACGTTGTTGTTGTTGTTGTTCATTATTGTTGTTTATTTGACATTGTTGTTGTTGTTGTTTATTTGACGTTGTTGTTGTTGTTGTTTATTTGACGTTGTTGTTGTTGTTATTGTTGTTGTTGTTGTTTATTTGACATTGTTGTTGTTGTTTATTTGACGTTGTTGTTGTTGTTGTTGTTTATTTGACGTTGTTGTTGTTGTTGACGTTGTTGTTGTTGTTGTTGTTTATTTGACGTTGTTGTTGTTGTTGTTTATTTGATGTTGTTATTGTTGTTTATTTGACATTGTTGTTGTTGTTGTTATTATTTATTTGACGTTGTTGTTGTTGTTTATTTGACGTTGTTGTTGTTGTTGTTGACGTTGTTGTTGTTGTTGTTGTTGTTGTTGACTTAGTTGTTGTTGTTGTTGTTTATTTGACGTTGTTGTTGTTGTTGTTGTTGACTTAGTTGTTGTTGTTGTTTATTTGATGTTGTTGTTGTTGTTGACGTTGTTGTTTATTTGACGTTGTTGTTGTTTATTTGACGTTGTTGTTGTTGTTGACGTTGTTGTTGTTGTTTATTTGACGTTGTTGTTGTTGTTGTTATTTATTTGACATTGTTGTTGTTGACGTTGTTGTTGTTTTAGTATTGTTATTTATTTGACATTGTTGTTGTTATTTATTTGACGTTGTTGTGGGTGACATTGTTGTTGTTGTTTTTTATTTGACGTTGTTGTTGTTGTTTATTTGACATTGTTGTTGTTGTTGACGTTGTTGTTGTTGTTGACGTTGTTTTTGTTGTTGTTTATTTGACGTTGTTGTTGTTGTTTATTTGACGTTAATGCTGTTGTTGTTTATTTGACGGTGTTGTTGTTGTTGTTGTTTATTTGACGTTGATGTTGTTGACGTTGTTGTTGTTGTTGTTTATTTGACGTTGTTGTTGTTGTTGACATAGTTGTTGTTGTTGTTGTTGTTTATTTTCCGTTGTTGTTGTTGTTCTTGACATTGTTGTTATTGTTGTTTATTTGACGTTGTTATTGTTGTTTATTTGACGTTGTTATTGTTGTTTATTTGACATTGTTGTTTTTGTTGACGTTGTTGTTGTTGTTGTTTATTTAACATTGTTGTTGTTGTTGTTGACGTTGTTGTTGTTGTTGTTTATTTGACGTTGTTGTTGTTGTTGTTGTTTATTTGACGTTGTTGTTATTGTTTATTAGACGTTGTTGTTGTTGTTGACGTTGTTGTTGTTGTTGTTGTTTATTTGACATTGTTGTTGTTATTTATTTGACATTGTTGTTGTTGTTGTTGACGTTGTTGTTGTTGTTGTTGTTTATTTGACATTGTTGTTGTTGTTGACGTTGTTGTTGTTGTTGTTGTTGTTTATTTGATGTTGTTTTAGTATTGTTGCTTATTTGACATTGTTGTTGTTATTTATTTGACGTTGTCGTGGGTGACATTGTTGTTGTTGTTTATTTGACGTTGTTGTTTTTGTTGTTTATTTGACGTAGTTGTCGTTGACGTTGTTATTGTTGTTGTTTATTTGACGTTTTTGTTGTTGTTGTTGTTGTTGTTGTTTATTTGACGTTGTTGTTGTTGTTGCTGTTGTTATTGTTGTTGTTTATTTGACATTGTTGTTGTTGTTGTTTATTTGACGTTGTTGTTGTTGTTGTTTATTTGACGTTGTTGTTGTTTTTATTTATTTGACGTTGTTGTTGTTGTTATTGTTTATTTGACGTTGTTGTTGTTGTTTATTTGACGTTGTTATTGTTGTTTATTTGACGTTGCTTTTGTTATTTGACGTTGCTTTTGTTATTTGACGTTGTTGTTGTTTTCGTTGTTGTATTTGTTGTTGTTGTTGTTGTTGTTGTTGTTGTTGCTTATTTGACGTTGTTGTTATTGTTGTTGTTTATTTGACATTGTTTTTGCTGTTTATTTGACGTTGTTATTGTTGTTTATTTGACGTTGTTGTTGTTGTTGTTTAATTGACGTTGTTGTTGTTGTTGTTGACGTTGTATTTATTGTTGTATTTGTTGTTGTTGTTGTTTATTTGACGTTGTTGTTGTTGTTATTGTTTATTTGACGTTATTGTTGTTGTTGTTGTTTATTTGACGTTGTTATTGTTGTTGTTGTTGTTTATTTGATGTTTTTGTTGTTGTTGACGTTGTTGTTGTTTATTTGACGTTGTTAATGTTGTTGACATTGTTGTTGTTGTTGTTATTATTTATTTGACGTTGTTGTTGTTGTTTATTTGACGTTGTTGTTGTTGTGGTTGTTGACGTTGTTGTTGTTGTTGTTGTTGACTTAGTTGTTGTTGTTGTTGTTTATTTGACGTTGTTGTTGTTGTTGTTGTTGACTTAGTTGTTGTTGTTGTTTATTTGATGTTGTTGTTGTTGTTGACGTTGTTGTTTATTTGACATTGTTGTTGTTGTTGACGTTGTTGTTGTTGTTTATTTGACGTTGTTGTTGTTGTTGTTATTTATTTGACATTGTTGTTGTTGACGTTGTTGTTGTTTTAGTATTGTTATTTATTTGACATTGTTGTTGTTATTTATTTGACGTTGTTGTGGGTGACATTGTTGTTGTTGTTTTTTATTTGACGTTGTTGTTGTTGTTTATTTGACATTGTTGTTGTTGTTGACGTTGTTGTTGTTGTTGTTGTTGACGTTGTTGTTGTTGTTGACGTTGTTTTTGTTGTTGTTTATTTGACGTTGTTGTTGTTGTTTATTTGACGTTAATGCTGTTGTTGTTTATTTGACGGTGTTGTTGTTGTTGTTGTTTATTTGACGTTGATGTTGTTGACGTTGTTGTTGTTGTTGTTTATTTGACGTTGTTGTTGTTGTTGACATAGTTGTTGTTGTTGTTGTTGTTTATTTTCCGTTGTTGTTGTTGTTCTTGACATTGTTGTTATTGTTGTTTATTTGACGTTGTTATTGTTGTTTATTTGACGTTGTTATTGTTGTTTATTTGACATTGTTGTTTTTGTTGACGTTGTTGTTGTTGTTGTTTATTTGACATTGTTGTTGTTGTTGTTGACGTTGTTGTTGTTGTTGTTGTTTATTTAACGTTGTTGTTGTTTATTTGACGTTGTTGTTGTTGTTTATTAGACGTTGTTGTTGTTGTTGACGTTGTTGTTGTTGTTGTTGTTTATTTGACATTGTTGTTGTTATTTATTTGACATTGTTGTTGTTGTTGTTGACGTTGTTGTTGTTGTTGTTGTTTATTTGACATTGTTGTTGTTGTTGACGTTGTTGTTGTTGTTGTTGTTTATTTGATGTTGTTTTAGTATTGTTGCTTATTTGACATTGTTGTTGTTATTTATTTGACGTTGTCGTGGGT